>OZ026554.1:3360326-3382826 GCA_964020155.1 Chondrilla cf. caribensis
TTGGGCCTCCAGAACATCATAGCAGTTGATCCAGACGGTACCAGCACGGATACCTTGAGCGAGCATCAAAGCCTTGTCCAAATTCTTGGTAAAAACGGATGCTGCCAAACCGTACGTGGTGTTGTTGGCACGCTGGATTACTTCATCAATTGTCTTGAATTTCATAATTTGCATCACGGGTCCAAAGATCTCCTCCTGTGCAATCCTCATGTTGTCCTTCACGTCGGTGAACACCGTGGGTTCCACAAAGAAGCCCTTGTCTCCAGCACGCTTCCCCCCGCACTCCAGCTTGGCCCCTTCCTTCTTTCCACTCTCGATCAGGCCAAGAATCTTGTCAAACTGTTCCTGGTCCACCTGGGGTCCTTGTTCACAATCGTCGTCCAGGGGATTGCATACCTTGCGTTTCTTGGCACGTTCAACACTCTTTCGGACAAATTCGTCATAAACGGATTCTTCAACAAAGCATCTTGATCCAGCACAACAGCATTGACCTTGGTTGAAGAACAAGGCAAAGTGACTTGTTTCCACCGCATAATCCAGATCAGCATCGGCAAGGACAATGTTAGGACTCTTCCCACCTAACTCAAGGGTAACACGCTTCAGATTGCTAGCACCGGCTGCTTGCTGGATCAAGTGGCCAACTTCGGTGCTTCCCGTGAAAGCAACCTTGTCGACATGTGGATGAGAGGAAATGGCAGCACCAGCTGTTGGACCATATCCGGGAATGACGTTAACAACACCCGGTGGAAATCCAGCTTCCTTGATAAGCGAGGCCACGTACAGAGCTGTCAGAGGAGTCTGCTCTGCTACCTTCAGGACCACTGTATTACCGCAGCACAGAGCTGGGGCTAGCTTCCATGCCTGCATCAAGAGTGGGAAGTTCCAGGGAATGATCTGACCGACCACTCCAACTGGTTCGTGACGAGTGAAGGTGAACACCGAACCGTCTGTGGGAATAGTCTTCCCGTGGATCTTGTCCGACCATCCCGCGTAATATCGATAACACTTGATGGTGAGTGGTAAGTCGATATTGAAGGAATCTTTGTAAGGTTTTCCGTTGTCCAGTGTCTCCAGACGAGCCAGATACTCCCTGTCTCGCTCGATCAAATCCGCCAACTTGTTGAGGAGGCGACCCCTTTCAGAGGCGTCCATGGTGCGCCAAGGACTCCCGAGTTTGAATGCTTCCCTGGCAGCCTTCACAGCTAGATCGACATCGGCTTTGTCTCCTTCTGCAACGTCGCATATCTTGTCTCCATTACACGGATTGGTGGTGGGAAAGGTCTTCCCGCTCGCAGCATCTTTCCACTCGTTGTTGATAAAAATCTGAGTGTAAAGAACCTTCGGGGTGTTATCGTCTGCAAGCAAGTCGTTCGTGTTTTTCGACCTCTTCGCTGGTGGTTCAGACATCTTCGTACGTAATCAACTCGAATCGGTGTGAGAGGTCGTGTTTATTCAATTTGCGCATGCGCCGTAGCACATGCATTTGATGCCCGACTCAAAACCAACCGGCAAACGGAGACTTAAGCCACCACGCATTTAACTACATTAAGCAGTATATTTGCTACTAAATTTCTCTCGTTTTGACATTATGTACCTAATGTTAGAGACTGTGGAAAGGGCGAGATTAGGACAATGTCATGGTTTGCAAATGTAGGAGTGGCGCAAAGGTCGTGACGTCATTATACCTGAAGGGGAACTACCGTATAAAAGTCCTGCGAGTAAGGTAAAATGAGTGAACTATAAACTCCGTCAGCAATAACATAGGATAAGACTTGCCTATATTCTATATTCTATTCATTTTTGTTGTTGTTGTTCTTGTCCGGGTAAGTAAATTGAGTTCTGTTGCTTAATCTCATCACTTCGAACTGAGTATGTTTTGGACAGTGATCTCCCCATCGAAGTAGACTGACCCGTAATTTAAGCATTATCCGTTCGTATGTCGTCTAGATCCTTACACTTTCAATTCTCAATGGCGTATTAATATAATATAGCCTAAGGTTACTGAGTAATAACTCACCATGTAACTCATCATTGATATTGTGTGGTTTTAAAGTCAACAACAACAACAACAACAATAATAATATTCATTATTGCTTTATTCAGCTGCAAAGTAAAGTGACCAAGTTAAAAATTCTATGTTCCTATCTTCTTATCGCACTGGTACCTTTCTCTCCTAGGATGAATGGAGTCTGCTTGTACACGGCCAAAGGAGTTGGTGTATTCAGTCTAGATGAGTCGCGGAAGTGGAAAGCCATAAGTGATTGCAAAACAGCAAAGGTTCAACTTTTCCAGAATGGCTCTATGATATGCCATCCCGAGTCAGATCAAGAAGATGTGAGCAAATGTTGTGTTTGTTCGGTCAATCCAAACTCACATCTACAATCCAACTTGATTAGTAGTAAGTACATGCGTACTTAGAAGGGCACATCAAATTTGTACTTTTAATAGTGGTACTTGCTATCAATCCTGGTTTACATGCATATGTACATCCCAGCATTAATGTAATGATTTTAGCCCATCAATACATACGTATGTAGTGGATTTCTCCCAATGTGACGTATGTAACTCTACAATAATCCTTGGGATTGGATTGATGTTTTGAATTTTTTTCTGGATTTGTTTCTTGTTTTGTGTGTAAGTTATAGAGAACAAGGGGAATGAAGCATGAGCTGATAGATTAAGTTTAAACACTGGCCCTAACCCTAACAGGAAGGTTAAACCTAACGTATGCACGTAGGCTACCTTAAATCTATCAATGTATTTACATACATACTTTGTACATACATACTCACACCTATTAGACCAAGTGTCATATTTGATAGGATAAACAGTGTATAGGAGGAAATTCGATATTCAAGTCATCAACATGTATTTACTGGCGGAGATTGTCTGTCTGGTAATAGTTCGTAATGTCTGCTCCACTCCAATTCACGTCTCCATACTGTAATATCGGTCCTGTATTGTACACAAAGTTGGACCCTATCTCATATATCGTAGTGTACATGAGATATGGCCCAAGTACAGTGTATGTATGCACGTATGTACTAACCAGAGGTACTAAGCAATAGCAACATACATATTTAACTACATGGATACTAGGATTTCATGTGATCTTTTTAAGCATAATCCCGTATGTGTGTTTATTTTCGAATCAGGTGAAGACGTTCTCAATAAACCTGAAAAATAATCACTCTACAGTTGAAAGACACCAATCGGAATCTCATTCACGTTATTTAGAAATCACTCACGGGAGCAATATTTACTTGTTGAAATTTCAACATGAGAACGAATGCTCTCAGTTTGCTGTTAAAGCAAAAAGGTTTACAGATATGACGTCTTCAAGTTAGTTGGTATTTTTTGTGATGTGAGATAGGTTTGTGAAGATTTCCATCTTTTGATATCATGGAGTCCAGAAAAGTCAAATTTCTGCAAACGATAAAAGTGAATTCTATGTATGAAAATTCTACTTGTCAAAGGTCTAAGCAAGATGTTTTTGGGGCGTGCATAACATTCAATTTATCATAAAATTTGAGTTCAGTTGTCTGACTTTAGTGGACGCCGCTGTATCTGATTAACTGCATGAGTGTACCAAGCAAGGGTGTGTGCACTGTCACAGTACGTAGCAGAATACTTCTGTATTCCGTAACTATGTATGTATCACAGTTTGATGGAGCCACATTTGTGGTGATCCCATTTTATTTCACATTGCTATGCCCCTATTCAGTGACCCCTCCTTCACTTGTTGCGCATACACAGCTCCCTACATAATTGTGACCCATATTGTACTTTCTTTTCTGTTGCTTAGAAACAGAGAATCAAAAACGTGAGGCGCCAACACCAGCCATTGAACCTTAACACTTCAACCTTGCATACCACGTACATACTGTACATTCAATAGTCACATACACTGTATGTCACGCACTGTACGTACATGCATACAGAGGTGAAAAAGAGTGGTACGTTATATGCGTTTGGTAGGTGATGAAAGTGTAATTCTTTT
Organism: Chondrilla cf. caribensis; assembly: GCA_964020155.1. NCBI lineage: Eukaryota > Metazoa > Porifera > Demospongiae > Chondrillida > Chondrillidae > Chondrilla > Chondrilla cf. caribensis. The sequence continues at coordinate 3,364,327 of OZ026554.1, forward strand.
AGTAAGGAGGATGTGAGCTGTATGGGTACAAACGTACACCTCTAAAGAAATTGAAAGCGTGATGATGCACCTCACTCCCTTACTTTAGCTACATTGCATCATCTGTGTACATATCCATTAGTAAACCTGTGTTTGTGTATTGTATTATTCACTACAGCAAGTGATGGTTACTCTACTCAAGGTTATGACAGAAGGTATGTTGGAATGAGTGATATGTACGTACGTACACACAGTACATGGGTATCTTTTGCTGTATGACGGTGATTTCAGTGAATTGATTCTGTTGCAGGGACATCTCCACTGGTGTGTCCAATGCAGACTACAGAGGTGACCACAGGTATGGTCACACGCATAATCCTCCTCAAAGAGTAACTGCCTGGGAAGACCCTAGACTGTTACCTCCGAGTAGCCACCCTCACAGTCGAGAAAATGTGGATCCTCAATACGGCTATGATCCTCGCAGACCTGAACCTCACCCCTTTGATTCTGACCCGCGTGGACCTCAGCGACCAAAAGAGCCAATTTTTGGACAAGATCCACCTAGGCGCCGCATCCCTCAAGATGCTCTAAGTGGTCCAAGTCCGCTTGACCATCCCGGCACACATGGTCCTCCAGCACGGAATTGTAAGATATCATATAGATCCAGTTCAATCTACAGCTAAGAAGCATTGTTGTCAATTGATGCTTTTATTTCTTTAGATCCAACCAAACCAAGGACTTCAGCACCACAGGACTACCCCTACCCACCTGACAGGGAAGTGGACAAAGTTATAAAAAGCAATAGGTCAACCAGAGATATGGGTTAGTCAGCACTTCATGGAAATACAGTGGTAGTACGCAGTCACATCAGTGTACATACATGATGTATGTGATATATGTACTTATCATCCCCTGTACTCATAATATGGTCAGAGGTCTGGATATGGATTGGTGGGCGTGTATTAGTATGTAGGTGTGTATTTCAATTGTAATTTACTGTTCTTAGATCTGTGGGTGAGTGAACTCGCTCGTGCCATCAACAGCAGGGACCGGCATGAAGCATTTAAGGTAGTTGAACGGCTGATGCAGTACACTGATTCCATTGGTGGGATCGACCTACACTGCAAGTGCACTGGTAGTGAGCAGCAGCCTGATAGTGGTGAATACTTGAGGTGCGGTATTTGTGTGCAATGTGATCTGACAGAAGCAGTGTTGTATGCAATGATTGCCCACCAGGTTGAATGTGTCTGTGGAGTGTCAGCACAAGGAGTACCAACGTACAAACATTATTGTACAGGCGAAAAGACATTCAACTATAGAAGACTTGAAGAGCAATGTTTGTTTCCTTGGCATACACAAACATATGCACTTGTACATGGACGTACATACTACATACGTATGAACACATGCACACACACACACACACACACACACACACACACACACACACACACACACACACACACACACACACACACACACACACACCACACACACACGCACGCACACACACACACACACACATACACACACACACACACACACACACACACACACACACACACACACACACACACACACACACAACACACACGCGTGCACACACACGTTGTCATCAACGTCCTTTGGTGTAGGTGGAACAGAAACATTATCTCCCTCGACAAGTCCAAAGGTGGATATTTGGGAAGCAGCTTGTCAAGGACAACGACGTTCTCATGGATTTGGTGGGAAATGTTGAAGAAGCCAGGCCTTTCCTGTATGTTGTCAAGGCAAAGAAGGTGAACTTGGACCGCCGAAGCTACGAGAGCTACATGAATAGGATGGACTTTCAGAAGCAGGAACAAGCCGACTATCTTGTGGCTGAACCCACTGCTGTGAGTCACAGATAGAGACTTTTGTAATATAGAGCATCCTAGCAGCGTGTATGAACAGAGTGTAATGTCATTTGTTAGTTTGATGCTGAATGATTTGCCAGTAGTGGCATAGTATTATTTTTGTTGTTTTTTCTATAATTATTTTGTTTGATGCGATTCAATTAATTTATTGATCCATTAATTCACGTTCAGAATGAGAGAAGTTTTACATCACCAACTACACCCGATCATAAATTCGGAATGCCCAGTGAGAGTATATTAATTTTTGTACAGTACAATTGACAAAATCATTGTTTTCTGCCTATCTTCATCAGGTGTGCCCCCATCCCATCACCGAGCAGAGGAGCCCTCTCATCCTCCCATATTTGGTCTCGACGTCCCTGTATCCTCACCTGATGAGGTGGTGGGCGGTACAGGTGGTGTGGTGGGGTGGAAGTGTCCGGTCTGCACGTTGATCAACAAACCCATGAGGCCAGGCTGTGAGGCCTGCAGTACTGGAAGACCTCCCGACTACCAGCCTCCTGTGGGATACTTGCCAGACGAATCAGAGAGAGAGCTGATGAGGAGGCTAGACATCGACCAGCAGGTGAGGTCATTGCACCATGCTCCGTTTATTGCAAACACACACACACACAAATGTACTATTGTGTGTATTGCGTGATGTACGCTGTTTGTTCAATGTCCCTTTAATTATTTCTTTCAACACCCGATCATTCTAGTGAGACTTCTCGGAAGACTTCATTCAGTTATTTTTCTAATCGAAGTTTATCAATGTGTGTTGATAATCACTTGATTAATTAATTGAATCTTAATAGTGTTATACTTTTTGCTGTATGTGTATCATATACATTTATAATAATAATTATTGTGTACATAAGTAATATGGCTGAAGTGCCTCTGGAAGAGCTGTATATGCAGATACGCTGGTTTGTTTACAAGGGCAAATAATTAATATAATCATAATGTACTAATTAACTGTCACACAGTATTTTTATTTCAGCTGAACACGAGTTGATTTATAGGCAATTAATTGACATTTTTATAATTACGTACTGTATAATATTATATATATACTGTACGTACATATAATATAACTGAATGTAGATATTATTATAGATCTTATGTAACTTAATTTAACTAATACCAGAGGGGGCGCGTCAAGCTAATATTATTTGTTCCAGGCAAAGCTGGGGCCGTGAACTGAATTTGAAAACTATATCTCTGTATGTGGCCTAGTATGTGGTATAGCATGACTTACGTAGCTACATACGTATATTATATACATTATGTATGGGAGAGACTAGGAATAAAATTCCAACTACGTATACGTAACAACCTTTGGCATAGCTCAAGGCAGAGGGGGTATGCTGAGCTGATATCTAGTTGTTCCAGACCAGAACTAGCTGGCGTTAGCATTTGGATTTGGAATTAATATTTAATGTGGGGAAGCCTTTAGCCTTGAAGGATACTATTCAAGACACCCACAAATATGCTAATCAATGCAACGACTAAACACATCCACACAGAGATTGCAGACAATGCATATGTCTAATGTTTACATAGAAGAGTCTTAATTCAGTGCTCGTTAGCCTTGGTCTTCTCTTTGTATCCTCCTATGTGTTCACAGGGAGTGCAAGTCATAAATTATCACCACTGCCAGGATGTGAATCAGAAACCCATCATTTGATATATCTTTCATCCTTCTCGTCAGCTAATTGCAACCCCCAAGGGGTCATGACCCAAATTCTGGAATACTCCTCATTTACGTATGTGTCCAGTAACCCCAGCTACGTACATCTGCAGGTAGTCTCATGTAGCACAGACCCACTTGTTGCCACCATTTTATTATTCCATGTACATATGGGAAGGAATATAGAAATAATATGTTAGGCACTTTCTGATGTAGCTCATGGGAAAGGGGGCTTGTCAAGCTAGTATTTGTTCCAAACGTAACTGGGGTCATGAAATAAATTCCAAAACACTCTCATCTCTCTACATGGACTGTAGCCCTGGCTACATTCAGAATGCATAAAACTTTCAATGTATGGGAGATAATAGGAATGTTAAATACCGTCTGTACATAGCTCATGGGAGGGGAGTGTATTGAGCTGATATTTGTTCCATATCTGGCTGAGGTTGTACACCAAATATTGGTTAATAATTTGGTTTGTTAGTTATTAAATGATGATTTTATTCACTAATAATAATACAATTGCATGGAGAATATGTTATGCATTAAGTAATATGTATATATATCTGTAACAATAATTGCACATACTGTGTGTGGCCATTTTAATGATGTGTACCACACTATGCATACACACGGACCATTATTGTATAAACAAATAAATGGAGATGTATGCATGAGTGGAATGAGAAATGAGGAGTGAGCGGATCACATGTTCGTAGTGTGTTCGAATTTAGGACTGAATTGTGCTCAGCTATCAAAGAGACACAATAATTATGATCAGGATGGAGGGTGGCCAGTCTGTAATGACATTATAATAATTTAATATGCAGTCACATTTGCTTACAATAGCACTTCTTACAAGGATGTCGACATTCTGTTATGACATGTCCTTCGGGCACAGATGTATTCACGTCAATACACAGCAATATATCAGTTACAACAGCAATCTGGTCTTAAATCATGGCAGGTGAAGTGAGAAAATTGCATGTAGCTACGTACATATATATAAGTTTGACTGTACGGTTTATATCTATTATCCCATTTTGTATTACAAATTAAATTTATATTAATATATATAATTATGTACATACGTATATGCAATAAATATATATATATGTTCTGACTTCATAATTAAACTTGGTTGTAGATATATATTAGATTGATTATTATTATCATTATTATTATTATTACTATCATTAATGTGTGTAAAATTATCTAGTCATCCCTATTTCTGTGGTATTCTGTAAATGAAAGATTTATAACTATTTATTAGTTATTTTGAAATATCAAAATGATTATATCATGTTGAAATAATAAAATATAGCAAACACACACAATAATATCAATAGTAATAGGAATAGTAGTAATACTAACCATACAAAATACAGCAACAACCACGTAAGTGACAGTAATAACTCCAATGATTAAGCCTAAATAACGTTCTGGTAGCCAGCCACTCAAACGCTTTATTATGTACAGTATCACTAGACAGTATACGTAGCTAAGAGAAAGATTACGACAGGTTGATTTCAATGGCAGTTCCTACAATTTGGAGTGCACTTCTTTCCTCTGACCCCACACTTACAGCCACCAGAAATATCACCTTTGCCCTGTATTATTAAATGGTAAACATGAAGAAACACACACACACACATGCACACACACATGCACGTGCACACACACACACACACACACACACACACACACACACACACACACACACACACACACACACACCCACACACACACACACACACATCACCTTTGGTCCCCATCGTGCCCCTTTGGTAGCCCAGCACAGTTCAGTTCTGCACACACTGCACATGATCCAGTCACAACCATCCTTCTTCTGAACAACAACTCTACAAGAGGGGCACTCCATGGCCTGACCCTCCTGCAGCATCCTCTGAATGAAGGAAAGTGCACATTTGGTACAGGTCACAAGTTAACATACATATAGACACTCCCAAACATAAAACTGAAGTGTGCAGGGCAGTTTCTACAAACCTCCATGAACTGCTTAGTGGCTTTGGCTGCTTGGTCGTTGGCTGCCTTCCTAGCTATGTCATCCTGGTACTCCTTGCAGTTCATCCCCTCGTGAATAGCCTTACAGAGGAGACAGTTCACTTTGTTGCAGATGGGACAGGCAAACTCGTTCACTTCGTCCTCGTAGATACACCACCCTGGGCAGTCGGCAGAACGACAGTGGAAGGTGTTGGGGAGGGCAGCTTCGGCTTTGTTCAGTCCGAGTTGCTCTATCTTAGCAAACTCTTCCTCTGTGAGCAGCTGAGGGAAATAGAATAGTAACAATGGAATAAACTTGTACTACAGTGGAACCTCTCTATAAAGGACACATTGGGACCAGCTAATTTGTCCACTGTAGAGAGGTTGTCCACTCTTCAGAGGTGAAAAATGTATTAACACAATAGGAAAGTTCATTTTTGGGGCCTAACAAAGTGTCCTTTGTAGGGAGGTATCTTTTATGGCGTCCTTTATTGGGAGAGTCCTTTAGTAGAGGTTCCACTGTATGTTCATGTGAGACATCCACACATTAAATAAAATACACTACCTTATATTCATGTGATTACATATACATACATACATCTATGTAGGTAGGTTCCCAATGGTCTTTGTATTTTAACAAACTTTAATTAAGGCAATGTAGAGTGCGACAATGGAGTCTGAAATATTGCTTGCACCAGCTATACCCAAATAATACTGTCATAAGTTAGGTTGGATGACAGGTCCTCAGGAATCATGTCCACAAACCTCATTCTAACAAATGAACTAACCACTTGTGTATGTACAGTAGGGCACCTACACACAGACACACTACGTATGTATATAGGAATTTTCTTTGTGTGTTTCATGTTTATGTAGTCTAATTTACCCTTGGGAGGCCTTAACCAAAGGTTACCACAATAAGCAAATGTGTTCTGATGTGAAATGTGCATGGCATACTATTACTGTGTACTGAAGATGTACGAGTTTTCACAGTAAATTTTGTGGCACTAGACAATTTTGCATTTTTTCCCTATTTCTGTTCATCATATACAAGTAGGTACGTTATCTACAATGTAGACAGGAGGTTTCACAATAGTGTATTCCCTTTATATCTTGTCCTGATATACAACATTCTTGTAAAAAAATTGTAATGTGATAAATCCTACATACGTACGTATACACAGGTATGTTCGGTTCATCTACGTATGTATGTACGTAATATACGTACCTATGAATATAATTGTGTCTAACTGCAGCATAGTTACGTATGTGTCATGGTATCAGTGAACCAGCACTAGAATCAGCTCACCCCTCTCATTTCCCTTTCTGTGATGAAACTCTCACACTGATAGTCACCTCCAAAAGGACACCTAATCTCCGCATCTTCAGAGTTGATACAATGATCTCGAAAGCATTCCCTGAAATACGTGGCCATTCAAGGAAATACATAATGCAATATGTAGCCAAAAACCTAAACACTGGTGTAAATATAAACATCCATTTTCTTTGTTAATAGCACAATCACAGCCACACATATGTACCATTTGCACTGTCACACTATCTCATATACACACACATGCAGACACCCAAACACTATCACACCCACACGCTATTACAATCCCCACACACATATACACTATCAACAGATACCAGCACCCCAATATACACACAGACACCCAGACCCACCTATCCCCCTCCCACCCCCACTTCACAATTAACCACCTCCACCCACCGACATACAGACACACGTTCACACACGTGCACACACACACACACACACACACACACACACACACACACACACACACACACACACACACACAAATACATACATATACACATGTGCACTCACACATACACACACACAAACACAAATACATACATATACACATGTGCACTCACACACACACACACACACACACACACACACACACACGCATACACCCCACCCCCACCCACACACACACGTGCACACACACACACACACACACACACACACACACACACACACACACACACACACACACACACACACACACACACACACACACACACACACACACTTGCAGATGACATGAAGACAGTTTCTGATCACTATTCCGTCTCCTTCCTTGCAGTCATCAAAACAAATTGGACAATCAAAAGGTTCAGTATTCTCAATGTAATCTTTGAAATCAGTAGCCATTAGGTCATCCAAGTTCCTCTGTCGTTCGTCTTCCCTCTGCTTCTCTAATTCCTGGATGCGTTCAGTGTGTGTGCAAACACAAAACAAGTCATGTAATTATGTAAATCAATCATAGGACCGTATTCAAGTGCAAACAGAACAAGTGTGGACAATCACTAATACATTCTCCACTCAGTGAGAACATTATCCCATTGAATATACTCTCTGTTTGAAACATCACTATAAGTTTCACTTGAATGTATGTTGTGTTGTAAAGTAGATCGATGCTATGCAAACAGTACACAACATGAATTACCTACTAAAGTACAATGGAGTGTGTCATTTTCACTGTGAATTCTACAACAGTGCAACTTCAACAAACCCACATTCCTACAATTTAACAACCTTCTTAATCTGGCATGTTATTTGTTGCCTAGTTGGTACTGTATTTTGATCATCAAGCTCGCCACTGTACTCGCATCTTACCTGTTCGTCAACATTTAGCTTCTTCATTAGCTCTTGCTCTGAGTCATCTGGTACGTATCCCACAGGTGGCTGGTAGTCGGCAGGTCTTCCAGTACTGCAGGCCTCACAGCCTGGCCTCATGGGTTTGTTGATCAACGTGCAGACCGGACACTTCCACCCCACCACACCACCCGTACCGCCCACCACCTCATCGGGTGAAGATACAGGAACGTCAAGACCAAATATGGGAGGATGAGAGGGCTCCTCATCTTGGTGCACGGGCAGGGACAGTACAGGCTTATCATGTTGTGGAGTTTGGAGGGGACGAACTGGATGAACATCTGCTGAAAAAAGTAAATTTTATATTGTATGTAATAAATGCACATATATGTACGTACGTACACAAGCAATAATTATTATACCTATGTACGTATTTTGTGCAAGTTGTATATGTATTGTACATGTCATGAAGGTATATATATACAGTCATTAAGTACAGTACGTATACTGCAAGTATGCTGGAGGTGAAGGAGGAGATATGTCTCAAAAAGGCCAGGGTGCTAGTCCAAAACTGCCCTCGGTTTTAATCACACAAACGAGACAATTGATCCTAATTTCTTGGATAAAGCAAACACAGGCTACATGTTAATGCGTCAGTGGGGATTTACCACAAAAAATGATAGTATCAAGACATAAACCAGATATCAAGTATACATGTGTGTGTGTTGCATGTGTTGTATGTGCAGTGTGTGTGGTATGTGAGTGACAGTGTGTGTGTGTGTGTGTGTGTGTGTGTGTGTGTGTGTGTGTGTGTGTGTGTGTGTGTGTGTGTGTGTGTGAGTGTGGTGTGGTGTGGTGCAGTGCGGTGTGCATGCACATGCTGCATTACATCACTGTGGTACACACCTCATGTGCATGCGATTACATCAGGTTAGGTAAGTACAGTTTTCACAAAAAGACTATGGAAATACTTTATGGGCTTGGACAGTACATGGTTCCGTTGAGTTCCCCAGTATATGCACACACTCTGTATTCTCTATACATATGCATGTGTGTACTTACCATCCTGAAATGCATAGCCTCTCTCAACACTGCGAGAATCGTTCACTTCCAAATCCATGAGCCTGGAAGCCTCGTGTGTGGACGAGGACCCCCAGTTGTTGCCTCTCTGCACATTGCCAGCATTGTGTGTTCCACTGTCCTTGACGGTCATTGGCTTGCGTGCTTTAGGAGGCATTGTCTAGAAAACAGAATATGACACATGTTCATACATAAGATTCACCTGAATATAAGCACAGTATATTTACAGTCAATGTACGTAGTATCATTTCACCAGTAGAGAATGAGAAGCATGAATATACTCTAAGAACCATGTATACATATACGGTATATGTACATGTAGAATGTACAGTGTACTCATTGCACAGTATACATATGTGATATATGTACATACTTGTAAAGTACATACAGACTATACATTAGTATATAGATGTATGTACATATGTACAGGCACAGTAGTTTTGAGTGTTGGGCCAGTACACTCTCCAATTCTGAATGCAATCCGCAATGAGCAGGTGAGCGGTGAAGACTGAACAGGCAAGGGAGGAGTAACGTGATCTTTGGGAGTGTAGTCTTAAGCTTCCTACTGTGTACAAGCTTGTGTAGTGTGTAGTTTGTGGTCCAAACCAGACTACAAAACAGTGAAGTTGTGATTATCCCAAGTTGTTCCTACACAGTGTACATGACCACCAGTAATGAAGTCTGGTTATGGTGTAGAAAAGATCGGTGTTCAACCTTATACACTGGCATGGAGGACATTAAGGAAGAGTTGATCCATTCAATACAGTGTACATATGTATCAACATGACATTTTAAAGTAACATCATTGAATAGTATGGTTCCTACACGTCAGAGTGGTAGGGTGAATTAGCACTTCACAACCATACAGGTAGTGGACATGCCCATCACCCCAACCCAGGGTGGGATTAAGAAGACCCATGTTTACACTGTAGACCTACAGTAAGTCTGACATGTAGGTACCAGTGAGTGCTACCAGGTATCTACAAGTCAGAAACACATTCCCCCTACTGATGGTACTCAGTGCGATACAACAACTGTCATGTGGTACCTGATCCTATAGAAACCCGAGGAAGGTGAAAAGCTACAGTGAGATTTATTACTGATCACTAAGGCCCACCGTGTACGAGGTGCATTGTCCTACTAAGTGGTCAATCTACCCACAGTCTGCAGTTACAATGGGTGGTTATGGTGCTTACAACTGATATACTGGTTTGTATAGTGGTATATTAGATGAAGTTTTGCTGAGGCAGGTCAGGTCAGGTCTTCTTCACCAATGAATTCTTTCACGTTCATTGCTGAAGAAGACCTCCAGGTCGAAATGTTCAATTTCGTGACTGAGAATGTTGGACTCAGTGTTGGCAAGGCCCAGCAAAACTAGTCTACCAACAGTCTTTCTACAATAGCAGTACCACCAGCATCCACAGACAGAGTCAATCCACCAATGTGTCAGTATTCCAACAGGGCCTGTCCCATCTGGTCAGAATAACATGTGTCAAATCATGACATAATCACGAGGCATGTGCAATAACTGAAAAAATGTTATCACAATATTTCCTGACATCCTCATAAATATCTCAATAGTTGATGTTATTGTTATAATTTTAAAATTAAAACATCAAATGATGATGGAAAAACAGGAAGAGACAAGTTATACATTTAAGTCAATACTTTTGAAAACAGTCCAATTACGTATATTATATGGACATTATGGATATACAGTGGAACCTCTCTATAAAGGACACATTGGGACCAGGTAATTTGTCCACTGTAGAGAGGTTGTCCACTCTTCAGAGATGGAAAATGTATTAGCACTAAAGGAAAATCTATTTTTGGTGCCTTACAGAGTGTCCTTTGTAGGGAGGTAATTTATATGGTGTCCTTTATTGGGAGAGTCCTTTAATAGCTAGAGGTTCCACTCTATACATTACATTGACAGTATATAAAGTATTACTATGAATGTGTATTGATATGCTAAGGTACAGCTTCTTTGTGGGCTTGTAGGTATACTTGAAGTACAATAAAATACAAACGTATGTACTTCAATAAGGCTTTATTTTCCTATTTTGATTCTTGTGGTAATTATCAAAATCATGTTTGGTATAATATTGTATCATGACATTTAGACACTATTGCAAAAAATGAATTATCACATATGTATGACATTGTACAACTTACTTTGTAAGTAACCTGGTAGGTACAATTATACCTGATCAGTACTGTACATACATACTGTACTTTTGCCAATATGTATGTACACTCCACTCAGTTTGTAGCACTTGCTAACTATGTACGTACGTATGCATGTCAACCAGTAGATATAGTAAGTACGCACCTCTGATAAAAACCACAGATTTGGTGTGAACCTACTAAGCAAGTTAGACTGTAATTACATTGGAGAGCCTATGACATGGAAATTACTTTTGGCTTAAGTGTTGGTGTATGTCTTAAAAATAACATACACCATATTCCTCAACTCAAATAATTGCTCTAAGGTGGAGTAAATTGAGGATTAAGTTTGCAAAACCTGCCACTTTTGGATTATTTGTGTGGATGTCTCTGACTTTCACCTCTAATGTCCACATAGGATTAGTGTCTGGTGGTGAACTCCAGCCGATTTGGTATCAATTTCGAATTAGAACAAAGCTATGTATTATGTGGTCCAGCAGTAGGAACAGCTACTACCAATAAACTGCTCACACTGTATCTTATGTGGAAAACTTCAATATCACAGTCTGCTAGTAAGGTGTGGATGAATCATCATTTAGAATTAAAGCATGCAAGTACTGGAAGTAAACACTGCTGTTTGCTGACATGCATCATGCTTAGCTACAGCCTACATGGACACACAGTTACCAAAAAACAGTAAAACTGGGTTGAGAAAACTAAGCCTTTTATTTTCAAATTATCACTGAAGGGGAATCGATCCAAAATGTTGCAAACTGAAATGTATTCCACTATAATTCTACTAGTGAGAAATACTGTATGTATGTACTGTACTGTATTTGTACCAATTGTACTCTGTTACATATACTATTATACATACATTCGTAAGTAAGGGGACTCCATACACATTGTATGTAGTCCCCGACCTATGGTATAAACCCTCTATTGATGACTCACAGCAGTAGGTCTGGGGTCGGCTTGTGGCTGCTCATGGACGTCCATCCTATTTATGTATTGCTCGTAGGTTCGTTGGTCCTGATTAGGCTTCTTTGCCTTGACAACATACAGGAAAGGCCTGGCTTCTTCAACATTCCCTACCAAATTGATGAGAATGTCGTTGTCCTTGACAAGCTGGTTCCCAAATATCCACCTTTGGACTTGTCGAGGGAGATGATATTCTTGTTCCACCTACACCAAAGGACGTTGGTGACAGCATAGAAGTGTGTGTTCCTGTATGTGTGCCTGCATGTGTGTGCACTTGTGTGTGTGTGTGTGTGTGTGTGTGTGTGTGTGTGTGTGTGTGTGTGTGTACGTGTGTGTGTGTGTGTGTGTGTGTGTGTGTGTGTGTGTGTGTGTGTGTGTGTGTGTGTGTGTGTGTGTGTGTGTGTGTGTGTGTGTACATGTGTGTGTGTGTGCATATGTGTGAACATGTGAATGTGCATGCAAACATACATGTGTTTTTTTTCATGTACACGAATGCATGCTACCGCATGTAAAATGTGTCAGTAAATTTATGAACAGGAACCTTTGCTTTCAAGTTTTCCATTCTCCAGTACTTGTTAGCCAGTACAATGATCCTGGTCTGGTGGGAATCCCTGTGTTGACACTCCACAGACACGTTCAACCTGGTGGGCAATCATAGCATACAACACTGCTTCTGTCAGATCACATTGCACACAAATACCGCACCTCATGTACTGATCGCTACCGGCACCAATACACTTGCACTCCAGATCAATCTTACCAACAGTGCCAATATACCCCATCAGTTGGTCAACTACCTTAAATGCTTCCTGCTGGTTCCTGACGTTGATGGCATAAGCGAGATCACTCATCCACACATCTAAGCACAAGAAATAGGTAAAGTACGTACACATACGTATATACTCACACTAATTCACTGTCAATACGTACATACATGTGAAGTACAAAACTAACCCATATCTTTGGTTGATCTATTGTCTCTTATAACTTTGTCTACTTCCCTATCAGGTGGGGGGTTGTCCCTTGATATTGAAGGCTTGGGTCCGGGTGGATCTAAGAATGCAGCAATTGACAACAATGCACCTTAGCTGTGGATTGCACTGAATTGCTATCTTACAATCTGATACTGGAGAACCATGTGCACCAGGATGGTCAAACAGACTTTGACCCCTTGGACCACCTTGGGGGACATGGCTCCTGGGTGAGTCTTGGCCAAAGGGGAAATCTTTGGGTCTATGTTGCTTCACATGTCCACCGCCAGTCCAGTCAGCAGGGACATTGTAGTCTGATAACACGAAGAATGGGTGAGATTTACATACACATAAGTTGTGTGTGCCTGTTTGACAAATAGCTGGTCACTACAACTGAAAGCTACAAGCTAATCTCACAGTGATGGTCCTCGAGATCATAATCGCGATTCCTTGGTTGGCTGCCGGGAGTATAGCTCTTTGGAGGTCGAGGGGGGTATTGAATGGGGTTTTCATGGAACACATGCTCACCAAAAGGATCTTGGAAATCCTGAGGTCCCCTCAGATGACCGGAGCCATAGCCAGATTCAACATGTCCCCGAAAGCTGGACCCATAATGCCCATTCTGTGTTCCATGCTGATCTGAGCTGTAATGGGGATCAGACTGCCTTTGGTGCTGAAAGGTATGAGGTGGAGGTACAGGGTCCTCCCAGCGGTCTCTTTGAGGCATTGGATCATATCCAAAGTCACGTTCGTCTTCTACATTGTTAGGACAGCCAGAACAATGTGATTTTTCACCGCAGTTACACATGGTGAACAACTACAAACGATGGCACTATTGTATACATCTATTTCATACACTCACATTATCCAATGAGCCATACTATTGGCTACCCAAGTATAGTCAAATCACTTATTATTCGATAATCTCTGATATGACTGATTTGCACGGTTTTCAAACAACACATGTACATTATAAAATGAAAAGAGAAAAAAAAAGTTATTTCTCAATAGACAAAACACGAGAGAAGGCTATCCTCAACAGTCCCACGATATGTATACACAAACCCTTTTCAACTGTGGGTATTATACACATAGGTATAATTATTTAAGCATACATGAATGGACGCAAGTGGACAGATTCGCAAACACCATAAATCAACTGTATTCATAACATTATCTTGATGTTAATCAACTGTATATGTGTGTACATAACATTACCTACTGTGCATGCACACTCTGTTAGTTAACTGTCACACGCACGCACGCAGGCATGCAGACACGCACATACGCACGCACACACACACACACACACACACACACACACACACACACACACACGCACACACACACGCACACACACACAGACACACACACACACAAACACAAGAGAAAATTGTATGGCATCACAAGAACACAATATTATCTTCTTATCCTAATCGAATCTATGAATCAGTTAAATTTTTATTAGTCCCTAGGTATCTATAGCTGAAAATTATTATTCTCAAAGCACACAGAAGAGGAGAAGTGGAAGAGAGGAAACGGCTAGTCTTTCCCGGCCCTCAGCCACGCTCACCTATGTTCAACACAGTGGAGGTAAGTATAAGTGAGGGGACCAGACTAGGATGGAAATGGAAACAGGCAAAAAATTTGAAAAAGATGAATCGGGTATCTGGAGCCTTGTTCAGCACACGGGGGGTTGGCAGTAAACCTAAATTTGGCATTTCAGAGCTTATGTAGCTCCTCAGGGCTGACTTACAATCCACAAATGGAAGCAGAGCACGTCTTAGCCCAGTTATAACTTGAATCACATTAGTATCACTACTCAATTAGAAATCCCCATCAGGCTAAAGATACCCATCACACATGAAACATATTCTTGTTTCCAGCCACACTTCCACAAGATGGCTGATACTACTCTTGCATAGCCAGGGTCCATTCTAGTCTCAATTAATTGAATAGGACTGGTGGCGATGTTCCTTTTCACTCAAATATCCCATGACTCTTAATGTCGGACATTGAACACTCAAGCACAGCTTACCCCCAACAACCATCAAGACATTCCACATACAAACCATCTACTTTAACACATTAGGCATGATTCAAGTTAGACAATAATAGTCTTTAAGTACACATTGTGAAGCTCAGTGCAGTTCAACAAGCTGACCATAGTGATTCAATACACAGTTGTGAGACAATATTCAGATACCACAGGTAGTAATCACATGATAGTTATTCTCCATCTAATATGGTACCTATACTTGTAGGATCATCTGATATGTACATTAATCTCACTTGTTGGATTGGTGTGCTTTCTAGCTTTTGTCACAAACTGAGCACAATCGTTCTCTTTGGGGAACTTCAGTAAGTACACCTCTTCATTGATATTGACCTCGCAGCAGTTGGAATGGGATTCTGAGTTGTGCCTTTGAACAGCAGCCCCCTTCACTAGCTTTAGGTTCCGGAGCACATCCCCACCCTATGGCAATTCGAAGGTACCTCAATAATATCATGCTCGACTCTTTGTTGGAATATCTATGGTCAAATGGTGTTGGAGTGGGTAGTTTGGGATATAAGGCGGAAAGTAGACCTCATTAGCCACTAATAGTCGATCGAGGTTAATGACAGAGGGGGTTATAGTTCATCTACACGAGTTGATATGCCCGGTTGTCGAAAAAGGTTAAAGATTTTCTTGTCCAATGACAACTGTCTTAAGGTATCACGAATACACGTTCGTCCATCCCTCCCCGATGAGAGAAGACGAGCACATGGTATACTCAAACTCACAAGGCACGCAATCAACAACACTTACATCATGTGAACGAAGACGTAAAGTCCCATCGAAGAAGAGTTGTAATCGCACCGGACTAGATTTGTCCACCGGAGTCCATTGGCCATTATAGAGAAAGTAAGCCTTCAGTCCAGTCGTCGCGTGTTCACAAACACCTGACATTTCGTTCACTACACCGCCTACACCTTTTCTCTTATGACGATATTATGAAAGTACCTTATCTTGGGAAACTCCCTTCACGTGAACGGTGACGCGCACCATTCAGCGTTTATCGAAAATGCCGTAACTTCAAAGCGGTCGATTTCCTCTGCAGTATGGACTCCTGAATAGGCAACTATGTATAATAAAAATCTGAAGATCCTTAGTTGAAGCCTATTGTCTGAGTGATGTTAGATATGCAGACATAGATTTCCAATTGTTAAAATATTATGTCTATATTATTATGCAGATCAACTCGCTTGAATGGAGATTGGTAATTTAGTATAAATATGGTGGTTTTAAATTAGTATTTTTAATAATTAATGCATAAACTTCACTCAATCTCTGTTGCATAAGTGTCCACTGTTACTGTTAACAAGTGCCAAAATAGGTACAAATTTGATGAGCCCTTCTAGGTTTCCCACTAAGCAAGTTGCCTTGTAGATAGTTAATGTCTCTGACCTTTACACTCCTGGGACTTTGTATCCCAGAGGTATCTGATTTATTATCAGCCTATAAGGAATACTCTCCCTATGTTACTATAACCTGCTGGTATATCTACTGGCATCTAAGGGACACTTTTCTGAGGGAATACCTTGGGTGCCAGCTAGTGGAGTGGACCATCTCCCCAGTCTCCTCAGATCTAATGTGGAGGCCCCATCCCCTATAATCATGAGACTGGCCTAAAGCCAACATGCTTCAGATAACAAACCTATATGAGTTTTGGCATATTTGAACCTGGGGAATATAGGCTGATACCTGTTTACATCAATTTGAGATTGACACAGGTTCTATAGGACATGAGAAAAACAATGAAATGATTTCAAGATGGAGACAATGTGCTACATTTTGAGGCTCATAACAATGAGGCAACTAAACACACACAGCATACGATAAGGCATGTGCAATGCTGATTGCATATCCAATTAAAGTATGCAATCATGATTGCTAGACATGACTGCATGTTGACTATATTATGTTCAACTCTGTTAAACTACAAATTGATATAATAATTATTAATATATTATACACAATAGATAGTAGCATAGATATATATCAATAATCTATAGATATGTACACACAATAGTTATTATCATGATTAAAACAGTCTGTTGTGCAGGAGGATTAAAATGGAAACTGTATACCATGATGTAAACTCACTTCCCTAATTGGAACACACTTCTCAATTGATTCAATTAACCTTTAGTCAACACATGTAATGCAAGTAGCATGGATACTCATTCACAGCAATGGAACTATATGTGCAGTCACTATCTTACATACAAACCACACAGAGAGGGTACATGAGCACATGCTCAGACACGTTAATACAGTATCCACAATGCTCCATCCACAAAGTTGTCCACAATCAAAAATTCAAATTGTACCATGTAAAACACATGGAATAGCATAGTGAGCTAAGAACCCCTGAAAGAAATTCATGTAATTCACTGTTAACAGTGGTAGATGTGAAGTGAATATTCATTAATTTGTAATATTCTACCTATAGCTAGTTATATGATAATGTTCAATTATATATTATCCTCCATCATCTAACCTTCGGGATAAATACTATAGATGTGGATTGTCTGCACATAGTCACTGTAACATCATGGAAACCGATCATTTTTCTATGTATAAACTAGTACACTACTATGTATTAATGCGAGGCCCGCCATTTTATTTTCGTGTCATCATAGAGTGTAGTCTCGTTCCCAGACTCACTTCCGGCCGCCAGACTACGCGCGCCACAATGCAGAACGGATCAACATTACGTAATAAAAATGGAGACTGTAGTAGCTTATTTTCTAAAAGACACACACTGTGTTTTAGATGATCGAGAGTCCACGATGATATGTCCCTTTGGATCTCATGTACCTAGTATTTGGAAATTGGACGAACGTGAGGGAAGTTGAGGTCGATAAAGATTGCGATGTCACCCTCGTGGCGAGGCAGTTGAGGTGACGTCATGTACATGGTCACGAAGTCAGCGCTCGATAAAAGGCCGTCTCTTTGAAGCCTTTTTACTAAGTTGTTTCGGTTTCCGGAAAGACAGATTCAGAGAATTACCTTCAAGAAACGAAAGCATGAAGATTGTAGCTGCAGCCCTCATCTTGGCTGCTGTGGCGATAATATGTTG
>OZ026554.1:3385326-3435326 GCA_964020155.1 Chondrilla cf. caribensis
GTGTGTGTGTGTGTGTGCATGTGTGTATACATGTGCATGTGTACGTGTGTACATGTGTGTGTGTGTACATGTGCACATTTTATGTGTGTGTACGTGCGTGTGTGTACATGTGTGTGTGTATGTGTAAATGTGCATGTGTGTGTGTGTGTGTGTGTGTGTGTGTGTGTGTGTGTGGTGTGGGTGTGTTTGTGTGTGCAATTGTGTGGGTATACTTGTGTCCATTGGGTGATGAATACCTTTTATCTGAGCCGGATTGTGCATTATATTCTTTCCGGGCGTACACACTTAGTAAAACATGAGTTCCGGAGGATTGTACTATAGTATCAATTGATTACATAGGTCACAGTTCATTTTAGTGCGTGCTCATAACGGTACATGTAATTCCTGCCCACCTTCCACCCGGGTTACAATACTTACTAAGTTCCACTTCTCCTGTATGCAGCTCATGTACTGATGGCAAGCTGTCTTGTTTCACTCGCCACTGTGTTGCCCCCTCATGCTCAAATTACTACGTGCCCCCTGGAGAATGTTGCCCAGTTTGTCCACCTAAAGGTAATGAACTCTACTATTAATTTTGGTGATTTTCATTACAATTATGATAATTTCAATGTAAATACCTGCTATTGGGATTAGTCCATATTGAATGTATCTGAAAGGTCTCCTCTGCAAATTATTTTAATTATAAAATATATTGCAGACTTATTCCATTAGCCAAATAAAACGCTTAATGTGATCTAATCTAAACCACAAAATCTTAAATTGACAGTTTACAAAGTTAACAATTGTTTTCAATTAGTGAACACACATTTTTATGTCCAGAGGTGTGAGTTTGTACACTATGTACAATACTGTATGTAAAAGTACCCATACTCTCCAATCCATTTAGTAAGGTACATCAGCTAGTGCTATTATTAATTCCCAGGTTTTTGAAGGCAGTTTTTTGGCAGAACTAAGCTGCATGTATCTTGAATACATTATGTATCATTCCTAGGAATTCAACTTTGTGTTCAGAAACCACAAATTAGATTGAAATATAATAATAATATGATTTATAGATATAAACCATAGGCTTTTTTAATTTTAATGGTTGTTTGAGATTGAGTTAGGTCCCACACCAAAAGTAACTCTAAATCTTAAAAAAAATAATTTTGATTAATATGCATACTGTGATACCTTGGGGCAATATCGTAATAAACTTAATAACTGACATGCATTTTCATGTTTTTACATTATACACAGGGTGCAGGTACAATGGTCAAGTCTACAAACCTGGTGAGACCTTCAATTCCACTGATGGCTGCAACACTTGGTTAGTACATACCGTGTCATATATACAATACGACCATACCACCCAGTCTAATATTCCCACAATACAGAAACTTCTGTATCGCGATACTGAAATAGGTTTGTCATGATATATTCAGTACCATGATATTGCATACAGATTATGATGTCAATTACTATACGTATAGCACTGTATGCATTTTACTGCACACGTAACTCTGTTAGTCGCTGCATTCATAGTCATGTTTGCAAAAGGGATCAGTTGCATGGTTAGCATGCTCAGGAGTGTAAGAACAGGCCCAAAAATATATATTTACATAACTGGATTACCTACCACAGTTGATTGGTTGAGTTGTGACAATCAGTTAATCAAAGGTCAGGGGTCTGTGCTCTGGACAGCGACAATTATTCCACTGTGGAAATTCTCTATGTGGTGATAAGGAGTACACTGTATTATACTGTATTGTGAATTTCATGGAGTCGACCAGGATATTATATTTCATTGCTTATTACTATTATTACACTACCCCAGTCTTACACTATCACCATGTAATAAAGATTGTAATTACTAATATTGAACATTTTAATATAATATTGTAACCCAATTAACTTCAAATATTTGCATTAATCTATTCATGTGTACCTGTGTTGTCTCTACATAGTACTTGCTACCTGGGAGGTCTAGTAGGATGTACGAGAAAGGCCTGCAGGCCTAAAAGTAGGTGCATTCTCTTCCTATATAATATTATGTTTGAGATACTGTACATGTACGTATTGAGCGGTACATAATATTATGCCTATAACTTCCCTGTACCATATATGCAGTGATATGTCCAACACCATTTCCTCTTGGAACGAAGGGAGGAGTGTGTGCTGAGCTATGTAGCAGTGATGATGACTGTGCATTGGATGAGAAATGTTGCTCCAATCGTTGTGGCCATCAATGTACCAAAGGAACACTTTGTGCTGTGAGTAGACGGAGAATAATATACTGTACATACATGTCTGAATAAGATGAATACTTACTTTAGTAGTCTACAAACTCACGTGGCTACTACCTTGAAGGTATCCTCTATAGTTTATGTATTTCCATTGTAGTCACTATTGTTGTTAAATTGTTGCAATTTTCTATAATATGCTTCAGGCTGTCTTGTGTCCGAGCCTACCAGGTTGCCCATTGAGAAATATCATTCCACCAGGTCCTGATGAATGCTGTGGCACTTGTGGTTGTAGGTATGGAGGAAAAACATACAGACCTGGAGATAAATTTCCAGCCATTGATGGCTGTAACACATGGTTAGTGGTAAACAGTAATTGACACACATATTGTACATGCATGGTACGTATTGACATGTCGATCATTTGACCTAATTCAAGGAAATTTACTGATCGTCTTGTGTACGTTGGGTACTAGCTTCTTGATTCTACTTTTCATCTACAAAGTGTGAAATTCAGCCTTGATCCTACACAGCTCAATACATCTCATGTACCGTATAGGGTTCCATACTGTATATTATAGTGGACCAGGTATTGAAATCCCACAATGTTTTCATTTTGTAGCAATTTTCTGCACTGTTCGATGTGCCTCATTTGGTATTGTGTACAATTTTTTAGAGAAAGACATTTATGACTGCTTGCCTGTGAATCCGGTATGGACCATTCTTTAGTTACTGAAGGAAGCTACACATAAGGGTTTATAAGGGATGTATGTAATGGTGTAATAATTGACTTTGTTTGAGTCTGTCTACTGTTAATTATGCAGCGCATGTTCAGGCAATGGATCTGTGTCATGTACAGAGAAATATTGCCCCCCAACTGGTGAGTACCTACGTTTTTGGATTAAAAGATAATATGTTGCTACTAATTAATGTAATGCATGTATTTGTTAAAAGTTTTACTGTAAGAGCTTTTACTGTCATTTACTTTAATTTTTACTGTATGCCCATTCCTACCCTTGCATGCAGCTGTCTGTCCGAAGCCCAGTGGATTTGGTATCTGTGTTGAACTGTGTAGCAGGGATGAAAATTGTAGGCTGGGACAGAAGTGCTGCTCCAATGGATGTGGTCATGTGTGTACAACCATACAGAATTGTGCTGTGAGTGGACACACACCCTGCAATGTATACTAAGTGAATATAATATATTTCTATATATATTACATACAAAACTGATTGGCATAGTGTATATGAGGTAGGGACTGAGTAAAGTGTACTGTATTGTACTAAACATGAATTAATACTATAATCACTTATACTTACTTACGGATGTATATATTACACACTTATCTGATTGAATTTAGATACTGTACATGAACTTTGAGAACATTATTTCTAATCTTTTAGCTTGTTGACTGTGCAGTGCCTGTATGCAACTATCTCACCGGTGCACCAGCACCTGCTCCTCCGGGTACGTGTTGTCCTGTATGTGGATGTAAAATTGGTGGAGGTAAAGTGGTGAGGATTGGAGAGTCATTCCCAGCTGGTGATGGATGTAACGTTTGGTAAGTCTCGTAATCATCAATATGGTAATTTATAATAAATATATGATTGTAATTCCATTTTAATAGTGTACATATCTCTTCTAATTGGTGTGAAGTTATGCAAACTTTGTACTTGAATTTTATATTAAATTAATATTACAAGAATCGACCACAATTGTCATTATTCAATGCTACAGCTCCTGTACAACTAGAGGACCACTCTGCACTCGCTTGGCTTGCTCAGTGCCATAATCACAGATCCTGGAGCTTATGACTAATTCAGAAGTTAACAATAAACAATAATCATAATATTATTATTATACATACATTTTTCTATAATCCTATCTATTAACCATTATGCTATTACATGTACTAAAAAAGGCATAATTCATTTGTATAATCATTGATATTAATAATAATCATAATTGCTTCAGTCTTTATAAATTGCCGATGTATATATGTAATTGAAGTTACATTAAATTTTACACATTAATATGATAATATGTTATATATACATATTACGTATATACATTTACACACATTTTAATTTTGTATATACATATAAAGGTGCTTTTGGGCGACGTGACAGATAGCATGCGCAGAGACGTGATTGACTCCTGGATTGAATCCAGCTAAGATGTAAGGATTCATTCTCTACCTGTCCTGTCTGCCAGCACAAGTAAAGATAATATTATAAAGAACACTCATCAACATCAAATCAAACTATATTATTAGAACAAGCTGTAACACATTAAGCATTCTGTGGTGCATGAACTTTGTGTATTCATATGTGTTTGGTACTGTACATGTATGATTGCGGGTACATGCACCTTGAAAGGAAGCCTTTAAGTTTAGAGATCACTGCAAGATTCATAAGTTAAATCCGTAACACACATAAAACCCACTTGTCACGCACATGCACACACGCGTGCGCCCCTCCCCCCCCACACACGCACGCACGCAAGCAGACACACGCAAAACCATTCATTCCTATATCACTTGTGAAAGAGGCTAGACTAGTGAAGAGCTAGAGAAATTGATGTATATATAGCTGTAGACTCGATCATTACTCTCGTTGGATACGTACGCGTAGAGACTGAAACGGTCACGGGTGTATGGACTTGGCACTTGCATCTCGCGATTAGAGCCATTCAACCCTGAGTGAAAATCGGCCTTGCGTTCCTGGCACCAATCCCAAACGACTAGACGTTCACCGCGTACGCTGTATACAATTTTCAGAGAACTATCCTCAAAGGATTAAGGATGAATGTCGGATCGGTTGTCCTTTATTTGTCTCCTATACTCTTGTGTTACTCATGCATGGCAGCTGCAGCGCCAATTAACGGTGAGTAATATTTTTGTTCCTCCGAGTGAGTTCCGTTCACCAGTCAATGTCAATGTTGTCTTTTATTTCAGTTCTATTTGAACGAAATTAACTTCGGAGTGTGTTATAATTTACTAATATTTCTGATCTTAAACCTTGGCCCACGTTACAATATCACCATGTAGTCCGCGTAAGGGGAATTCAAAAATTTAAAAGGGGGATCGAAACGAATGTTTTATTCCAGTAATTTAGGAAGAAACAGTTTACAACTTCAAAATGCTACGTCTTTGAAGACAACTACAGTGTTTAACTGACAAACTTAATGTACAAATAAGCATGGCAATGAAGCATTGTATGAGCATTTAAGGCACGTAACAGTTAGTTAATTGTAGGAGTATATTATTACTGCTATTGAACCATGATGGATGGGTGTTTTCTTTCATGTGTCGAGTTTATGATTCACTAATACACCACATTAATATTCACGAGGTGTATAAATTCTCTGTAACAAGTAGATCAAGTTTATGTGTTCACATTAGCTTGAACATGGAAACATACCATCGAACTCAAGCATAAAATATCGATATCGAATCAAACCCTTTCCTCGAACGAAGCTATCAACGAAACAAATTTTCACATTGATAGAGCTCGAGGACGGCTAGAATTTCACTGGAAAGGGACAATCGGATCATGCTCCTACTAGAGATGGTCGGGTTAGGTATCTACTGAATAGAGACATTTAAGTCAGGTATCTAGTTGGTCTCCATCTAGTAGATGGAGACCAGCAGCTTACTTCAAGCTTTGTATTCAGCCATTCTTATAGCTTATACAGTCTTGGAATTACATTTGGGTGGTTAAGAATTGATTTAACCATTAAACGTGAGAGGAAGAACAAGTTAAAAGAAGAGAGACGGTTGATACAAGTAACCTATACATCCTCAGGCTGCGCCTTCAGATTACTTGGATCATGGTACAAGATAGTTATACAATGGAAATGGAAGTTTAGCTATCGACACCGTCAGGCTCCGCCCTCAGGTGTTTAAATCACTAAACCTTCCATTCCCATTGTATAACCTATACTTAATATACAGTAATTGGATATGACAGTGCTTTTGTAGGGTTTCTCCAAAAGAGCACGACACAAATAAAATATATTGTATCGCTATAAGTAAATCAACTGACACAGATAACCACACAGACAAAAAATAACAAAAGCATAAACTCCAAGGGAAGGAAAAAGGAAAGGAACAAGTGCATGGATCTTAGTTTATAGATATTATTAGTTATTAGTTGATATATATACTGTACGTTTCTTGTTCTCTTCGTTTCTTCTCCTACATTTTGCGAATTTCACTAGTCTAAGAACTCTACTTATTTAGAAAGACACTCATTACAGATTACCACTGTGACAGTATTACGGACTGTATTATCACAGTGACATTGCAGTAGTAACAGACTCAGTAACATTTCAATCTCACTGTGATTCCTGGTCCAATTCTCACTTTATAAAATACATAGCTGTCAACGTGTGTCCCAAGCCCACTGGAGTTGGAACTTGTGTGGAACTGTGTAGCAGTGATGACGATTGTAAGCTAGGAGAAAAGTGCTGTTCCAATGGATGTGGTCATGAGTGTACAACCATACAGAATTGTGCTGTGAGTGGTGTGCATAATCTCTACTACAGGTGCAGCTTCATTGTAGGAATCACATGTACAATACCATAATTACAGTCACATGGCATTGCAAAAAGTCATAACTGTATTTAATTTCAAGGACCAGTTACTGTAACCATATAAAATATAATGAACATAATATGTAGAATAATATTATATAGACACTATTACAGCAGACAGGTTTCTACTCTTGCAACACATTTGGGCCATAATTGTAATTATCATTATCATCATGTTTGAATTTACTCTTAGGACATTCAGTGTGATGAGCCTATTTGTGACTATGTCAGCGGTGTAGTGGTCCCACCTGCACCGGGGAGTTGCTGCCCTTCGTGTGGATGTGATATTGGTGATGGTAAATGGGTGAGGTTTGGAGAGTCATACCCAGTTGGCAATGGATGTCACACATGGTGAGGATTTAATCATTTCCCTCAGTGCGATTGAGATTACAGTGACTATATAATCTAATGATAAATCTAATTCACTGTTAATTTTACCGAATGAAAATTTATGTACGTAGCTTCAAGTATGGATCTATGGATTCATTTGATTCTACTACAGCTTCTGTACTGAAAGGCCATACTGTATTATCCAAGGTTGTTGAACATCATACTAGTTACAAGAACCTCTACTGGTTTTGAGCAGTGAACTAATAAGCCATAAAATTATCACTATCATAAAATTAGTATTAATTTTTGTTAACTATGATTATTAATGCTCTTTAATAATTTTCCCTGGTTATATATTAATCATAATATTATTATGCAGTCATATATGGTGCCACATACCATATACCACTTATATACACTCCGATCTACTACCAAATTTAAACTGACCGGAAAAATTCGCTAAGCGGAAGCGGTGCAGATACTCCGCCCATGGGCGTTTCTCGAGATCACGATCGAATGGTTCGCACCGTTAACGCGGGCTATAAAAGGGCGTCCCGACAGCTAGCTGTACGTGAGCTCAACTTACAGTGGGTACCACTTTGAGACTTCGTAGACGGAATCAGAATAATTCGTGACTCAATAAGCGAGAGTTATGAAGATTGTAACCACAGCACTCATTTTGGCTGCTGTGGCGATAATATGTTGTACGACAATGCCCAAGAAACGTGAGTACGCATACATTGCTCTCCATCATTCTATGGTCGCTATATGATATGTAACAGCTAGTATTCGTGATGCAGGTTTTTGCTCCCGCAAACCCAAAACCGGACCCTGTCGTGGCTCATTTGAGCGCTACTTCTACAATACCACCAGCGAACGATGCGAGACATTCACATACGGCGGGTGTAAAGGGAACAAGAACAGATTCACAAGTTTCCTGAGATGTATGCAGACCTGCCACAGTGAGTGAGAAATGAGAATTACCCCATCAGATACGTTTCACAAAGTTTTTTTTGGAGAGCCGGCCGCGACTGATTGTAAACTTTGATTGGGATCGAGTAAAGTGTCTACACGCCACCGCCTCGGGGATGCCGATATCTCTAGGGACATTTACTCCCGGGTACCAGAAAGAGGGGAGGTCTAATTCACCGTGGCACCGGACAACCCATTACTGAAAACATAACTACAACTAGTCTAAGAGTAAACTATCAATAATCGTACATATCAATTTTCGGACACTCGGATCTCGGGAAGTACTGAAGCTATTGACTTCATTTTCGAATCGGCGCTTTTTTAGTTGATCCCTTTATTTACGTTTTTAACTGTTGTATACCTAATCCTCTGTATAACAGGCTGCGTCCATCCGCAATTAGATTTATCTTGACGATCGGAAAACTCCATCTGTCGCTATGGATGCACTTGTAGTGATGTGCGTGCGTGTGTGTGTGTGTGTTAGTGTGTGTGTGTGTGTGTGTGTTTGTGTGTGTGTGTGTATGTATGTTCAAATATATACATGTATGATTAAGAGTGTATGGTATCTGTCATAATATTATGAAATTATAATGGTTTCAATTGACAATGTATGTATATTACTAAATGACATTGTTTATACCAATGAATCAATGCAGAATGCCCTATTAAAGGTCAAATCGTCTACCGTTGTGCTCCTTGTGATGGAACATGCGATCGACCATTGGTACCTTGTCCAAGGATTTGTAGAGCAGGTTGTGCTTGTCCAAGAGGAGAAGTGATTGATCCAGCACGGAAGAAGTGTGTACCTCTCAAAAAATGCCCACCTAGTGAGTATATTATGTAATATTGTTACAAATTCATAATCATATTAAGATTAATACTGCAAATGTCTGCCAACTATATCTGGTTAAAGAATACTTACCCCAATAATAAGAAGTATTAAAGTGCTCAATTTTAATCATTAGACACTTGATTTGGTCTGATCACTATTCAATTAAACTACGTAGTTCACACATTGTTTGGAAGCAGGCATTTCCTTATTGGAGAATCACTGTAATATAATTACTTCCCTTTTATATGAACACACTTCTAAAATCAATAATTTGGTGTATACCAGCAGGATAACGTGATGATTGACAGACTACATTTTACAATAACACTATGAAAATTAATGTTTTTTCCAGCAATAAATCAGATGATCGCTTGGCAAGAACTGTTACATTTTCCACTTATTAATCAGTGCTTACTGTATACTATCCAACTTTCAGCATTCCAATTATTGTCATTTACAAAAATACTGCCAATGGTCCTTAATTCCAATTGATGTCGAAAATCAAATCACTCCTCTAATATTTCGTCATCTCACATTTGAAAATAGAGCTCAAAGTCAAATTTATGTGTACTACTACGTATCTGGAATGAAAAGCAATGCGGCAAACTTCTATTACGTGGATGGATGTGCTCTCTGTACTGTTTTTATATTCAAAATTAATGTGATTTGGTTCCCAACATCTGGATCCCAGTATATATTTTATATAATATTATGTGATATGTGACAGGAGCAGCAATTTGTGAATTGAAGGGAATGCATGTGTCTGCTTCAAATAACTGTTAATTATAATAATTATCCACCATTTTCTTCAATTATATGTTAGTCATAATGTGGTGCCCATAACACCTCCAAAATTAATTATGGTTTTCCTTTGAGATTTGTTCTAATTTGTGTAATGTATGCTCCATAGTCATATAAAAATGTATTTAACTGTGCAATATCATATACAGGGTGCAAATACAATGGTCAATACTACAAGCCGGGCCAAACCTTCAATTCCACAGATGGTTGTAACATTTGGTTAGTAATTACGTACTTATGTACAGCTTTTTCATGCAACTAACATGATTATTGTTATGTTATCATATGCACTCTTAATTTTTTCAGGACTTTATTTTTGAGAATATTACAGACAACTTCGAATTTGTAAATATTTGATTCCTGAAAAGCATTATATATATTCAGTTGTCCGTTTTTGAAAAATCAAGAAGGAATCAGTAGTTCAGATATCAATTCACAAAATACCTGTCCAGCAAAAATTATACTAGTACATATATCATATGTAACTACAATTAGAAAAGGAAAAAAAAAACTCTACATTAAGGCAATGTAGCATTCAAATGACATTGTGTGTTCTATGACATCATGTTCATGTGCAGTTACTTTGTTGTCTCTACATAGCACATGCTCTAAGAATGGTAATGTATCGTGTACTGAAAGAGCTTGCATACCTGGTATGTTGACACAGTACAGTTTGTGTGTGCTTGTGTGTGTATATATTTACATGTGGGTGTGGATGTGTGCGTGATTGTGCGTGCGTGTGTGTGTGCGTGCGTGTGTGCGTGCATGTATGCATATAATATTATGTAAACTTATAATATATAACATTACTTTAAATTTGTTTAAAATATTATATAAACCCATAATATTAGAATACTTTACATTAGTTACATTCTAGTATAATATATAATCAAAAAATGTTTAAGATGTCGAGGGTTGTATATGCGTTGTTGTCTGCAGAATCCTGTCCTGTCCCGGGTCAAGTCTACTCCAATTGCTCCAGTCCATGTACTTTCACTTGTGCCAACGTTGACCGATTATCATGCATTGCCCTATGTGTTAAAGGATGTGGGTGCCCAGGTGGACAGGTGATTGACGAGGACAAGAACAAATGTGTGCCGATTAGTGAATGTCCAGGTAGAGAACCTGGTGAGTGTGTAATGAACTGATCATGATTCCAAGCAATGTACTGTATTTTATTATCCTTTTTTCATTATTTCTTGTCTCTTAGACTCTAATTGCTTTTTCTTAGACGATTTATTATATCCTTAGGCGATTTATTATATCCATATATTGGAGGTATACACATTAATGTGTATACCTCTAAAATATTAATATTAATATGCATTTTTACCAATGTTTAATATTATACACAATTTGTTAGTGTGTCCTATTATGGGTCAGATCTACTACATTGATGCCCCATTTGATGCTAATTTTATATACACAACTCTCTAGAATGTCCAATTGAAGGTCAAATCTACTATGGTGACAGATGTGCTCCATGTGATGGAACATGCGATCGACCATTGGTACCTTGCCCAAGGATTTGTAGAAGAGGTTGTGCTTGTCCAAGAGGACAAGTGATTGATCGAGATCGAAGGAGATGTGTAGCTCTTAGTGATTGTCCGCCTAGTGAGTATACCTGTATTATGTACACACTAGACATTATACTACTTCTGTGAATGATAATATTATGACCACGTGATTTAATATGTGGATGCAGGGTGCCCAATCCAAGGTCAAAGGTACTTCAATGCTAGCAAAGGAGAGTGTGTACCATGTACAGGAACATGTGAAGATACCAATCCAGTTTGTACGAGGGAGTGCCGCAGTGGGTGTGGCTGTCCTAATGGTACTGTGCTTGATGAAGAGAACAATAGATGTATTCATCCTCGAACCTGTCCAAGGGAATGTGAGTGATATATGTTTGTACTCACTCCCTTTATATGTACACTTTGAGTACTATAATAGGTGATCATGGTTATAAACATTGGTTGTTTTGTGTGTACACATGTATTCCATTGATCAGGTGAATATGAAGGTGAGGTGTACCAACCAGGAGATCGATGGGACTGTTCAGACTCTGGTAAATGTATGAAATGGTGAGTTTCAGAACTGTTAGACTGCATTGTATGGCTTGGCTTCTCAGAGTGAATGCATTATTGTTGTCTGTTGTCATCCCATTCAGCTGGTGCTTAGCAAATGGTGTTGTTGCCAACCATACGCTTGGTTGTCCTAAAGCAATGTGTGTCCTCAAAAATGGAACAAAAGTTCCTGATGGTACATATTACAGAAGAAATCCTTGTGAACATTGGTGAGAGTTTGGAAGTTGCATGATATGAAACTGTGTTCGTCTCGAATTTGACTATGTTATTGACTCTGAATGTTTGCTGTTTCACTTGACAGTACATGCATCAATGGAACCTTTCATTGTGCTGTGCAAGATTGCGCTCGACCTCCATGTATAAACCCCTACCGTCCTCCTGGAGCGTGCTGTCCAATATGTCCTCCTCCAGGTATGCTATTTACCCGATACATAACTCCTTAAACCTTTGATGTCATGATGTAATGTTGATTGATGTGATTAATATTTGTATGCTTTAATTTACATGATTAAGGATATACCTCACTGTACATGCCCTGGACAAAGTAGATATTAAGTGTGTTTTAAAATGTTACACAGATGTTTGTGTACCAGTATATATAGCTCTCACTTAAGTGTACTGTCAATTATGATGAACAATAGACACTAGATTCTGCAGTACTGGGTTATTCTCCTTATCAAAATTTCCATTTTATGGTAATCTTTTGCAGTCTATTTCAGCAAACAAAACAAATGGAACAGACACGCACAAATACATATTACAGTGGAACCTCTCTATTACGAACACTTTGGGACCTTGATTTTAGTCCTTAATACAAAGGTGTCCTCAATTCAGAGGTCGCTTAATACACTACAGTACTACACTGGGACACAGAATGGTGTCCTTATCATAGAGGTTTCTGCAATTCGGAGGTTTGTAATAGAGAGGTTCCACTGTATTAGAAAAATTAAATTCCTCACTCAAGATTTTATTCCAAATGAAGCCCTGTGATATACATATTATAATTCCATAAATTATTTCAACAATTTCTATACGCAGGGTGCAGGTACAATGGTCAATTCTACAAACCTGGTGCAATCTTCAATTCCAGTGATGGCTGCAACACTTGGTTGGTACACGTCTATTTGTGTTATTTTCTTTTTTTCATTTTTTCACAGTATTTCACTTATAATACATAATAGTGGTACATTCATTCTCTCCACAACAGCACTTGCTCCCTACTGGATGGTACTGTATCCTGTACAGAATTAGCCTGTAGACCTAAAAGTAGGTCCTGTGTATACAGAAATGCTTACTTTTGTTGTAATGTATGCATGTCATGTGTATAGTTTATCATTTTACATAGTGATATGTCCAAGACCACTTAGTCGTGGAGTGTGTGCTGAGTTATGTACCAGTGATGATGACTGTGAATTGGATGAGAGATGTTGCTCCAATGGTTGTGGTCATCAATGTACCAAAGGAATACGATGTGCTGTGAGTAGACACAAAAATCTTCATTTAATTCATGATACATGCATGTACATACACATGTACATCCATGTCTATTATAATTATTACTATACTATTTGTTTGAGGAAGTGTCTGATGTAACATACATAAGTCCTACATAAAGAAACACACAATAAACATTATTCACTTCGTAAAATTCACGTATATCAATCAATCAATCATTAGATTGCCACATGCACATCAGCACTAAGGCAAAACTGCCTTAAGAGGCACAAAACAGCATGTCAAAAAGTACATATGTTAGCTAATGGTGCAATCTCAATAATCATCTCACATAATCAAAAATTATAATATAATTCATGTTACAATAATATACATATACAATTCGAGCCAAAAATTATATCCATGTGATATATATGTAGGTATTTACATATGTATGCATATAATATTATGAGTGAATGCCTACAGTAAATTCTATTCATCCGTCACTGCTTTATCATCCAAACCCTCTTCTCTGCCAGCATTTCTGTTCACAGATCCATTTGTGTAATATATAATGATTTAGAAAATCTGGTAAACTCATTAATATGCTGTGTACATTCCCATACATACAATATGTCCTGTACATTCCCCCAAGAACTGTGGCACCTCAACAAGAATTACACTGTACATCAGCTTGTATGCACCTTTTCATTTCAGCCAGTTTTTTGTCTTTGTTTGGTTTTGCCCGCATTGCTTCAATCCACTTCAGGCTGTCCTCTGCCCAAGGCCAAGTTGTCCGTTGAATAACATCATTCCACCAGGTCCTGATGAATGCTGTAGCACTTGTGGTTGTAGGTATGGAGGCAAACTGTACAGACCTGGACAAACCTTCTCAACCATTGATGGCTGTAATAACTGGTGAGACACAATATCAAAGTGGATGTCTACAGTCATTATTAGTGTTGTATGCATATCAACCCTACTGCAGTACTTGCTCAACAGGTGGTAGAACTCTATGTACCAAAAAAACTTGTAAAATTCCCAGTAAGTATAATGTTTACATACCCACATGTACGCACACACCTACACATATAGTTTATTATATATTATTTATGTATGTGTGTAGGTGTGTGTGTACATGTGGGTATGTAAACATTGCAGGCATTTATTTATTGTATGTGTGCATGCATGTACATGTTGTTATTGTTGGGATGGATGTTTCTTTTATGCAGTGTACGTACATAATAGTGTGTATCTACATTGTAGCATGTACTTTGCAAATTTAATTTCTTTTCACTATATTTTTATTGGTACGTAAGAAGTGGGATAACAATGTACTAATATGCACTAGTGCTGGGAATTGGCTGCAATTCTTTGAATCAACTATCATTGCATATATAGTATCCAATTGAGTAATCAATTATGTGTGTGTGTTTTCACTTAATATAATAAGTGTTCTTGATATGTATATTAACTCCACTAATAGGGTAGCATATGTATTTATGTGTACAATATGATCTGCCATCTTGTACAAATTTGTAGAATGTCCAATTGAAGGTCAAATCTACTATGGTGGCAGTTATTGTGCTCCATGTGATGGAACATGCGATCGACCATTGGTACCTTGCCCAGGGATTTGTAGAAGTGGTTGTGCTTGTCCAAGAGGAGAAGTGATTGATCGAGCTCAGAACAGATGTGTAGCTCTTAGTGAATGTTCACCCCTTAAACGTAAGTATAATATTTGTCTTAATCATTTAAGGCCGTCTATTCATGTAAATGTTTATAGTGTTATTATTACCATTGTGTAATTATTGTGTAATTTGATAAAAATAATTATATTATTATGTCTACAACATAATATACACTGTACATACTTTAATTTAGTGTGACATACAGTGTGACATGTATATAATGGTAATGTCTTTATTCCAATTATTAATCATATTGTTATGCAAATACAGCTGTTTGTCCCAAGCCCACTGGACCCGGTATCTGTGTTGAACGGTGTAGCAGGGATAAAGATTGTTTTGCAGGACAGAAGTGCTGCTCCAATGGATGTGGTCATGTGTGTACAACCATACAGAATTGTGCTGTGAGTGGAACACAGTGTGCATTATGTCTACTTGAAGTGCAGGTTCATTGTAGGAACCACATGTACAATGTCACAATTGCAGTCAAGAACACTAGACCATCCCTGACTTTGATTAAATGATGATTATGAATAAAGTAAAACTTTCATATTAGGTATAATATCCAGACTTGCTAAGGCATATTAATATTTATTCCCATAAGATTACATGATTCCTCTTTCGTGTGCATGTCAACAAGTCCTGTCCTGTCCTGTACTGTAGAAGTACTGTACATTCTGATTCAGTATACGCTTTGAGGTGCATGATGAAGCCAGTTGGACACAACATGTGGTAATATGTTATATTGTTCACTGCTGAGATACCAAATGATATGAAACTATGCAGAATCAGACTGCTATAAGCAACAGTAGGTTATAATTTACCTAATGTAATATTATTACAGTATGTATTTAATATTGCTATAGGTCATCCTGTGTGCAGTGCCCAAGTGTGACTTTCCCACTGGTGTAGTAGTTGCACCTCCTGCTGGTTTGTGTTGTCCCGGATGTGGATGTAGTATTGGAGGTGGTAAAGTGTTGAGGATTGGACAGAGCTACAAATCGGGATGCAACCAATGGTGAGATGTCCATGTCCTTTCATTGTAATCAATTTGACCGGTAACATTGCATTGTCAGCAATTATGTATCACTAACATTTTTCAATTCTACAGCTCCTGTACTATGAGGGGACCTATCTGTACGCTTATAGCCTGTCCACAGGCACCTCCTTCCAAGTGATTGCAGTAAGCTAGCTTACACAGAGTTCAGAACTCAGAATAAAAATCAAACCATTACTAATGCCATTATTATAATCATTGGAATAATCAATCTCACTTATATATCAACATAATATCTCAATTGATTATTTAGCATTATGGATCAATAAATATGATTATATTGTATCGATAACAGGAGTCAAAGCTGTGTATTATACATCTAACCTGATTCACTAATGCACTCCTTACACTCCCACACATACATGCAATTGCCTTTAAATGTTCAATATTAACTGTCGATGCATGAAAAAATTGAATACAAAAATTCTCCAGTGTATTGAATTGATCCTAGAAGGAAAAATTACACTGCAGAATCAAACCAGCTAGGGTCTTCCCATGGATGGCAGGCAAGTAATTCTACCACTGAACCACAAGATCCATACAGCTTAATATGCAAATAGAGGAACATAAAATAAACTTACATGATCGTTTCAGCGTGTGTAGTTGTCTACCATACCTAACTGTGGTAAAGAATCACATTTGTTCTGGCTGTCCTATAACAATTTAGAGGATGAACGTGACTTTGGATATTATCCAATGCCTCAAAGAGACCCCTGGGAGGACTCTGTACCTCTACCTTGTACCTTTCAGCACAAAGGGCAGTCTGATCCACATTCCAATTCACATCCTTTGGTGAGAATGTACCAGGAAATCCTATACATTTTCCACACAACCTTCTCAGTTGCCAGTCAAGGAAACATAATTATGAGGGCCATAACTGTGAGCCTAGTTTGTATAGTAGATAGCATTCAGTTGCAGTGACCAACTGTTTATCACAGGCACATATGTACGTATGTGACTGTATAAACATCTCACCCATTCTTTGTTTCACAAGATTACATTACTCATCTGATCAAGTGCAGGCTGGTGGTAGACAAGTGAAACACCATTACAGACAAACAGACACCATGCCAATGCCCCCCTAGATGGTCCAAGGGGTTAAAGACCAATTGGTCATCCTAGCATACATGGTCCTTCCATCCATAAAATTGATCTCGAGTGCAAGTGCATTGATGACAAATTGAATAGCAATCAGTACGTGAGGTGTGGTATTTGTGTGCAGCATGACAGAAGCAGTGTGGTATGTAATGATTCAGCTGTGTATGTACGATAGTATACATATACGTATAATTGAGCATAATTCATACTGATACGTACATACAGTAATTCTCATTAGAGGAATAATAGAATGCATTGGTCCCGACAATTTGGATTAAGTCCCTTTCATTGTCAAATTTAAAAATAAAAGGCTTAGTTTCCTCAATCAGTATTCTACTTTGTGAACAACAACTGTGTCCAAGTAGCTGAGTATGATTCATGTCAATAATTAGCAGTGTTTTCTATCAGTGGTAACTCGCATATTTTAATTCCTAATGATGATTCATCTGTGCCTCACTGACTGTCCTCATGACAATAACTTCAAATGATGCTTCAATTTGTTAAACAGACTGTGATATAGAAGTTTTCCACATAAGATACAGTGTGAGCAGTTCATTGGTAGTAGCTGTTCCTACTGCCGGACCACATAATACATAGCTTTGTTCTAATTCGAAATTGATACCATAATGGCTGGAGTTCACTACCATACACTATTCTTATGTGGGCAGATGCATTGCGATCTTAATGTGCTTACAGTTCAACTTGCTTAGTAAGTTCACACCATGGCCACATCTGTGCTTTTAATCAGACTCTGAGGTATGTTATGTAGTTGTCATGTGTTATGAACTGGGTGAAGTGTTGATAGAAGTATGTGTACTACAGTACTAATTAGGAATATGTACTAAACAGGAGTACAGGGTGCATACTTACCAACCAAGTTGTACGTAATCCTGTCATTATTGCACAGTTTTAAACCCAATGGCATGCTCTTCAGGCTAGACGGTTCATGCACCGGGAGGCTATCGGTGGCTGGTGGAGTGACTCTGTCTGTTGGTGATATAGAGACATTTGGGTCAGGCATCTAGTAGAGAGAAGAGAAGACATCTAAAAGAGCACTACACAAATGTATTGTTACAGTATCAGTAAAGTAAATGCACTGACACATATAACCACACAGGCATAAAATGACAAAACATCTCCAAGGAAGGGATAAAGGAAAAGAACAGGTACATCCTACTAGGTTATAGTATACTATTATTAGTCATTAGTTAGTATATATGTTGTATATAGGTTTCTTGTTCACTTTGTTTCTTCTCTTACCTTTTGCAAATTCCACTAGTCTAAGAACTCTTCCTATGTAGAAAGGCACTCATTACAGATTACCACTGTGACTGTTACAGTATTAGTAGTAACAGACTGTAACATTTCGATCCCACTGTGATTTTTGGTCCAATTCTCACTTTATAAAATACACAGCTGTCAATGTGTGTCCCAAGCCCACCGGAGTTGGCACTTGTGTGGAACTGTGTAGCAGTGATGAGGATTGTAAGCTGTGAGAAAAGTGCTGTTCCAATGGATGTGGTCATGAGTGTACAACCATACAGAATTGTGCTGTGAGTGGAAAACCGTGTGCATTGTCTCTACCAAAAGTGCAGGTTCATTGTAGGAACCACAGTACAATGTCACATGGCATTGCA
Organism: Chondrilla cf. caribensis; assembly: GCA_964020155.1. Lineage (NCBI taxonomy): Eukaryota > Metazoa > Porifera > Demospongiae > Chondrillida > Chondrillidae > Chondrilla > Chondrilla cf. caribensis. The sequence goes on from OZ026554.1 coordinate 3,404,081, forward strand.
AAAAGTCATAACTGTATTTAATTTCAAGGACCAGTTTCTGTAACCATTATTTATTTATAAAATATAATGAACATAATATGTAGAATAAAATATTATATAGACACTATTACTGCAGACAGGTTGCTACTCTTGCAACACATTTGGGCCATATATAATTATAATTATCATTATCATCATGTTTGAATTTACTCTTAGGACATTCAGTGTGATGAGCCTATTTGTGACTATGTCAGCGGTGAAGTGGTCCCACCTGCACCGGGGAGTTGCTGCCCTTCGTGTGGATGTGATATTGATGATGGTAAATGGAAGAGGTTTGGAGAGTCATACCCAGTTGGCAATGGATGTCACACATGGTGAGGATTTAATCATTTCCCTCAGTGCGATTGAGATTACAGTGACTATATAATCTAAAGATAAATCTAATTCACTGTTAATTTTACTGAATCAAAATTAATGTAGCTTCAAGTATGGATCAATGGATTGATTTGATTCTACTACAGCTTCTGTACTGAAAGGCCATACTGTATTATCCAAGGATGTTGAACATCATACTAGCTACAAGAACCTCTACTGGTTTTGAGCAGTGAACTAATAAGCCATAAAATTATCACTATCATAAAATTAGTATTAATTTATGTTAACTATGATTATTAACGCTCTTTAATAATTTTCCCTGGTTATATATTAATCATAATATTATTATGCAGTCATATATGGTGCCACATACCATATACCACTTACATACACTCCGATCTACTACCAAATTTAAACTGACCGGAAAAAAATCGCTAAGCGGAAGCCGTGCAGATACTTCGCCCATGGGGCGTTTCTCGAGATCACGATCGAATGGTTCGCACCGTTAACGCGGGCTATAAAAGGGCGTTCCTGGAATTAGCTGTGCGTGAGCTCAACTTACAGTGAGTACCACTTTGAGACTTCGTAAACGGAATCAGAATAATTCGTGAATCAATAAGCGAGAGTTATGAAGATTGTAACCACAGCCCTCATCTTGGCTGCTGTGGCGATAATATGTTGTACGGCAATGCCCAAGAAACGTGAGTACGCATACGTTGCTCTACATCATTCCATGGTCGCTATATGATATGTAACAGCTAGTGTTCGTGATGCAGGTTTTTGCTCCCGCAAACCCAAAACCGGACCCTGTCGTGGCGCATTTGAGCGCTACTTCTACAATACCACCAGCGAACGATGCGAGACATTCACATACGGCGGGTGTGACGGGAACAAGAACAGATTCACAAGTTATTTGAGCTGTATGCAGACCTGCCACAGTGAGTGAGAAATGAGAATTATCCCATCAGATTGTTTCACGAAGTTTTTTTGGAGAGCCGACTGATTGTAAACTTTGATTGGGATGGCGTGAAGTGTCTACACGCCACCGCCTCGGGGATGTCGATATCGCTAGGGACATTTACTCAGGGGCACCAAAAAGAGGGGAGGTCAAATTCACCGTGGCACCGGACAACCCATTACTGAAAACATAACTAGAACTAATCTCAGAGTAAACGATCAATAATCAGACATATCAATTTTCGGACACCATCTATATTCGGACATATAAAATTGGCTATTTCTCGAAAACTATGAAACCTACCGACTTCCAATAAACTTTGTTATCTAGGCCATTACATGTAGTCGCTCGATACTCAGTAAGATCCTCGTAGCTTATCGCATGGCTATGCTAGAGTCGATCGAAAAATTGCCCGATATTAATCGATATTCGGACGAAGGAATGAGCTTTCGGACGGACCTCACTACAGAGTGGAGAAACAACGAAGTACCCGGAAAACATCCGAAATTATAGCTCTTCATGTCTACTTTAAAATATATGAGTTAGGGGTGGATATGTATCACCGTGAGGAAATCCGAACAATTAAGTTATCTAACCGTCAGTTACGTAGCAGTTACCGAAAGGAACCAGTTACTATTATGGAGAGCGCGCAAATCGATAGTCTAAGACCGGTAGGCCAGCCCAAAGGGAAGGTTGCCATAACGATGTCTACAAAGTCGTTCATTTTCGAATCGGCGCTCTTTAGTTGACCCTTTCATTTACGTTTTACACTGTTGTATACCTAGTCCCCTGTATAACAGGCTGCGTCCATGCGCAATTAGATTTGTATCCCGATGACGTCATACTTCAAAGGCACCGACAACGGTGTAAATCCGATACACCGGGGTATAAATGACCCTAAGCGCCCCTTTAGAATAACAATCAATGTATACGGAAGAATTGGAGACATTTACGGCGCATTTGGTGTTCTTTCCGTGTTTTTGGGAATACATGGTGGGGAGTCCTAATTCCGGACGCTTCCAAATCGCGGACGATTTGAATTGTAGCGATTAAATTTCTCTTCGCGGACCGTTTTTCGGATCAAGTTTGGTATCGAACTGATCCTCAATTTACGAAGCACCCAAAGCTACTAACGTGTAAAAGTTTCAGATACATTATGGTACTTGATGTCCGAAATTAGGGCACCTTACCATATATCCTTTGGCGTGTTCAGCTTCTTCTTTAGTAACGGCGGTGTTTTAGGGTTTGCGCAGTTTATTTGGTGGCTCAAAATCATCTCATTCATAGCGTAAGAACTTTCTTCGACTTCGCTGTCGTACAGATACTCTAACAACTAAACTAGACTAAAGGTGTTAGAGTATCTATGGTTGCAGTAATAATTCGAATACGTCGACCAAGCAGATTCGGGATACAAGCCATTTGTATCTCGAGGTAGACTGTATGGAGGCACTCAGGGTTGAAATCTTCTGTAAAGGGAAGAAACCAATACTCCTATGTACTATTTATCGTCCCCCCAATACCGATTGTAGTTTTACAGTCAACTTCTCAGAGTTGATGGAACGTGCTACCAGTGAAGGCAAGGAGGTAATAGTGATGGGTGATTTTAACATTGACCAACTCAACGACCGCCCATCCACTAGAGCATTTCAAACCCTTTTGTCTGAATTTAGTCTTTCGCAGATAATCTGTGAGCCAACCAGAATAACTCAATCCTCCAGAACCTTGATTGATCTCATACTGGTATCAAACCAAGATGCCATTGCTGAATCAGGATGTTTAGACGTGGGTGGTAGTGATCATCGCATGGTTTATGCTGTTCGCGCTGGTATGTCAAGATTGGGTCACACTGTTAAATCGTTTAGAGCCTATCGTAGATGTGATAATGGAAAGCTGATAGAACAACTCCATGAGGCACCCTTAAGCACAAGCAGCCTTGATATTGATGAAAGGTGGCATCACTGGAAGAGTGTCTTCCTTGATGTAATTGAAAAACATATTCCCATGGTGAAATACAGGGTTCGTAGAGATTCCCTCCCCTTGGTTGATGCTAATATTCGACATCTTATGAGAAAGAGGAACCGGCTCCGTAAGAAGGCGAACTATTCCCATGATCCTGAATTATGGAATCAGTACAAGACCTATAGAAATCAGGTTACTGCATCTCTTCGAAATGGCAAACAGACATTTTTCTCGTCATTAGCTTCAAATTCTTCTCAGTCTGCTAGGCAAACATGGAGACATCTAAATAAACTCCTTGGGAAGTGTAACAGTAAGGGACAAACTGTGAAGCTCTCTGATGGAAATGATGCACTTGCTTTTAGTGATCACTTCTCAAGATGCTGTTCCCGTAGTTCATCAGAACCGTTACCAGCTCCGAAGTTCCCTAGACAAGATACATCCTTCTCCTTTAAGCCTTTCACTAGTGAAAATGTTGTTGAAGCACTATCTACACTTGACACTAAGAAAGCTACAGGAATGGACGGGATTAGCCCCAGAATGCTCAAGATCGCTGCTCCTGCTATCTGTGACAGCCTATGTGACTTATTCAACTACAGCCTTGAATCTTCGCAAGTCCCCTCTGAATGGAAGAATGCCAGGATTACCCCGGTACCTAAACGTTCAAATTCCACATCTGCTGCTGACTTCAGGCCCATCTCGATTCTTCCTGTAGTTGCTAAAGTCTTTGAATCCTTGGTACATAAACAAGTAGCTAGTTTCTTGGACGATTTCTCATTATTGCATGAAGCACAGTCAGGTTTCAGATCTAACCACTCAACTCAAGATGTCCTTCTAAAGGTAGTAGAGGATTGGAGAAACAGCATTGAGGCTGATCAGATAGTAGCTTCTGTCTTCATCGATCTTAGAAGGGCTTTCGATAGTGTTGATCACACCTTGTTGCTACAGAAGCTAGATCTGTACGGTTTTCGTGGTGCTTCCTTAGCTTGGTTTAAAAGCTATTTAGATAATAGACGACAATGGGTCTACTATGACGGCCAGACTTCTGACAATGTCCATGTGTCTATGGGAGTACCACAAGGATCGATACTGGGACCTCTACTGTTTTGTGTATTTGTAAATGACCTACCATCAGTCCTTAACAAATGCAAAATGATGCTGTATGCGGATGACACAATAGTGTACTTTGGTGATAGGAGTAAGGACAAAGTAGAGGAGATTCTTACAAATGAACTTGACATGGTGGCAAGGTGGGTACTACAAAATGGTCTGTCGATGAATCTTGAGAAGACCCAGTTCACTGGTATGGCGAGAAGACGTAAATCTGGGGAAGTAAATCAGCTAAATATTATGGTAAACGGCAAACCCCTAGTGAAGAGTGATGTGGTGAAATATCTCGGAGTGTACATGGATAGCAACCTTAAATGGGACAAACATATCTCATTTGTTCGACAGAAATGCTACAGCATCCTTAGTTTTTTGGGTAAGGCTTGCAAGTCTCTGCCGACTTGCTTGAGAAAGCAGCTATACCAGAGCCTGGTGCTACCTCACCTTGACTACTGTTCAGTAGTGTGGACAGAATGCAGCAGGGCAGATGAGAAGAAGCTTGAGAGCATTCAGAAGCGGGGAATGAGATGGATACTGCAAGAAAAGTGGGATTGTCCTAGTGATACATTGAGGAAGAAGTTGGGTCGTGTTTGGCAAGCAGAAGAAACATGTTGAGACTCATGGCAGTGAAAAGATGCATGTCAGGCAGGTGCCCACAGTACCTCAAGGGCTTCTTCGTTAAAAACAAGGACCTGGGGAGAAGGACCACCCGGCAGAGTGAGAATCTCCATCTGCCACACCACCAAACAAACTGGCTTGGACAGTCCTTCCGGTATCAGGGAGGATCTGATTGGAATCGGCTGCCCATCTCTATCAGAGACGATAGTGTCTCAAAGGAGGCGTTCAAGAGACAAATTCTTAATTTATTCTAAACATGTAATGTATTTTTGTATGACTGGCTTGCATGAATGATGTATTTTAATATTATGTATATACAGTAGCTACTATCTGACAGTGTAGTAATGGCATGAATAAATCAGTAATAAATTCAGTATTTTATCATGTATTATTTTTTTTGTCTTCTTTCTCAAGATATTATTATTAATTTGTCACTTATTTATTTTACTTTTCCATCTGTTATTTTCTACTGTATGTTTTTTTTTGTACATGTATTGTTGGTACCCTATTTATACCAGCCATGTGCTGATGGGGTTTCCATTAATAATAAATGAATGAATAAATGAATAAATCATGTTTATTTGGGGTGTATCCGATTTGTCGCGAGTCCCGAGGGCGCGAAGCGCCCGAGGGCGAGTAGACAAATCGGATACACCCCGAATAGACATGATACAAATAGAACTTATCTTGACTTGTATAATCAAGCGAGCGGAAAACTCCATCCGTGGCTATGGATGCACCTGTAGTGATGTATGTGCGTGCCTGCGTGTGTGTGCATGCATGCATGCGTGTGTGTGTGTGTGTGTGTGTGTGTGTGTGTGTGTGTGTGTGTGTGTGTGTGTGTGTGTGTGTGTGTGTGTGTGTGTGTGTGTGTGTGTGTGTGTGTGTGTGTGTGTGTGTGTGTGTGTGTGTAGATGTGTGTGTGTGTGTGTGTGTGTGTGTGTGTGTGTGTGTGTGTGTGTGTGTGTGTGTGTGTGTCTGTGTGTGTGTGTGTCTGTGTGTCTCTCTGTGTGTGTGTGTGTGTGTGTGTGTGTGTGTGTGTGTGTGTGTGTGTGTGTGTGTGTCTGTGTGTGTGTGTGTGTGTGTGTGTGTGTGTGTGTGTGTGTGTGTGTGTCTGTGTGTGTGTGTGTGTCTGTGTGTCTCTGTGTGTGTGTGTGTGTGTGTGTGTGTGTGTGTGTGTGTGTGTGTGTGTGTGTGTGTGTCTGTGTGTCTGTGTGTGTGTGTGTGTGTGTGTGTGTGTGTGTCTGTGTGTGTGTGTGTGTGTGTGTGTGTGTGTGTGTTCAATCATGTATGATTAAGAGTGTATGATATCTGTCATAATATTATGAACTTAAAAGGCTTTCAATTGACAATGTATGTATATTACTAAATGTTTATACCAATGAATCCATGCAGAATGCCCTATTAAAGGTCAGATCATCTACCGTTGTGCTCCATGTGATGGAACCTGCGATCGACCATTGGTACCTTGTCCAAGGATTTGTAGAGCAGGTTGTGCTTGTCCAAGAGGAGAAGTGATTAAGCCAGCACGGAAGAAGTGTGTACCTCTCCATAAATGCCCACCTAGTGAGTATACGTAATATTGTTACAGATTCATAATCATAATATATTATTAATATTAGATTCATATTTAACATTCCATGCATGAGTCCATTATGCATACCAAATAAAAGCCAGTCACTGCAAATTTCTGCCAACTATATCTGGTCAAAGAATACTGTGAATGAGGACCCCAATTATAATAAAAAGTATTAAATTGCTCAATTTTAATCATTAGACACTTGATTTGGTCTGATCACTATTCAATTAAACTTATTCACACATTATGTGGAAGCAGGCATTTCCTTCAATTGGAGAGTTACTGTAATATAATTACTTCCCCTTCATGTGAACACACTTCTGAAATCAATGATTTGGTGCATACCAGCAGGATAACGTGATGATCGACAGGCTACATTCTACAATGACACTATGAAATGCTTCTTCCAGCAATAAATCAGATGATTGCTTGGCATGAACTGTTACATTTTCCACTTATTAATCAGTGCTTACTGTATATTATCCAACTTAAAACATTCCAATTATTGTCATTTAAAAAGATACTGTCAATGGTCCTTAATTCCAATTGGTGTCGAAAATCAAATCACTCCTCTAATATTTCGTCATCTCACATTCGAAAATAGAGCTCAAAGTCAAACTTATGTACGTATCTGGAATGAAAAGCAATGCGGCAAACTTCTATTACATGGATGGATGTGCTCTCCGTACTGTTTTTATATTCAAAATTAATGTGATTTGGTTCCCAACATCTGGCTCCCAGTATATTTTATATAATATTATGTGATATGTGACAGGAGCAGCAATTTGTGATTTGAAGAGAATGCATGTGTCTGCTTCAAATAACTATTAATCCACCACTGTCTCCAATTATATATTAGTCATAATGTGGTGTACATAACACCTCCAAATATTGCTTTTCTTTTGCGATTTGTTCTAATTTTTGTAATGTATGCTCCATATTCATATAAATATGTATTTAACTGTGCAATATCATATACAGGGTGTAAATACAATGGTCAATACTACAAGCCGGGCCAAACCTTCAATTCCACAGATGGTTGTAACATTTGGTTAGTAATTACGTACTTAATTACAGCTTTTCATGCAACTAACATGATTATTGTTATGTTATCATATGCACTCTGAATAATTCAGGACTTTATTTTTGAGAATATTACAGACAACTTCAAATTTGCAAAAATGCGATTCCTGAAAAGCATTATATATATTCCGTTGTCCGTTTTTGAAAAATCAAGAAGGAAATAGTAGTTCAGATATCAATTCTCAAAATATTTGTCCAGCAAGAATTTTAGTGCATATCATATGTAGCTGCAATTAGAAAAGGAAAAACACCCTCTATATTAGGGCAACATAGCATTCAAATGACATTGTGTGTTCTATGACATCATGTTCATGTGCAGTTACTTTGTTGTCTCTACATAGCACATGCTCTAAGAATGGTAATGTATCGTGTACTGAAAGAGCTTGCATACCTGGTATGTTGACACAGTACAGTTTGTGTGTGCTTGTGTGTGTATATATTTGCACGTGGGTGTGGATGTGTACATGTTTGTGTGTGTGTGTGTGCATGCATGTATGCATATAATATTATGTAAACTTATAATATATAACATTACTTTAAATTTGTTACATTCTAGTATAATCAAAAAATGTTTAAGATGTCGAGGGTATTAACTGATTGTATATGCATTGCTGTCTGCAGAATCCTGTCCTGTCCCGGGTCAAGTCTACTCCAATTGCTCCAGTCCATGTACTTTCACTTGTGCCAACGTTGACCGATTATCATGCATTGCCCTATGTGTTAAAGGATGTGGGTGCCCAGGTGGACAGGTGATTGACGAGGACAAGAACAAATGTGTGCCGATTAGTGAATGTCCAGGTAGAGAACCTGGTAAGTGTGTAATGAACTGATCATGATTCCAAGCAATGTACTGTATTTTATTAATTATCCTTTTTCGTTATTTCTTGTCTCTTAGACTCCAATTGCTTATTTTTAGATGATTTATTTTATCCATATAGGAAGTAGAATGTGACATTGTGCATAGTAGGTATACACACATTAATGTGTATACCTCTAAAATTAATATTAATATGCATTTTTACCAATGTATATAATTATACACAAGTTGTTAGTGTGTCCTATTATGGGTCAGATCTACTACATCGATGCCCCATGTGATGCTAATTTAATGTACACAACTCTCTAGAATGCCCAATTGAAGGTCAAATCTACTATGGTGACAGATGTGCTCCATGTGATGGGACATGTGATCGACCATTGGTACCCTGTCCATTAATTTGTAGAAGAGGTTGTGGCTGTCCGAGAGGACAAGTGATTGATCCAGCACGAAACAGATGTGTAGCTCTTAGTGAATGTCCGCCTAGTGAGTATACCTGCATTATGTACACGCTAGACATTATACTACTTCTGTGAATGATAATATTATGACCACGTGATTGAATATGTGGATGCAGGGTGCCCAATCCAAGGTCAAAGGTACTTCAATGCTAGCAAAGGAGAGTGTGTACCATGTACAGGAACATGTGAAGATACCAATCCAGTTTGTACGAGGGAGTGCCGCAGTGGGTGTGGCTGTCCTAATGGTACTGTGCTTGATGAAGGGAACAATAGATGTATTCATCCTCGAACCTGTCCAAGGGAATGTGAGTGATATATGTTTGTACTCACTCCCTTTATATGTACACTTTGAGTACTATAATAGGTGATCATGGTTATAAACATTGGTTGTTTTGTGTGTGCACATGTATTCCATTGATCAGGTGAATATGAAGGTGAGGTGTACCAACCAGGAGATCGATGGGACTGTTCAGACTCTGGTAAATGTATGAAATGGTGAGTTTCATAACTGTTAGACTGCATTGTGTGGCTTGGCTTCTCAGAGTGAATGCATTATTGTTGTCTGTTATCATCCCATTCAGCTGGTGCTTAGCAAATGGTGTTGTTGCCAACCATACGATTGGTTGCCCTAAACCAATGTGTGTCCTCAAAAATGGAACAAAAGTTCCTGATGGTACATATTACAGAAGTCTTAGAAATCCTTGTGAACATTGGTGAGAGTTTGGAAGTTGCATGATATGAAACTGTGTTCGTCTCGAATTTGACTATGTTATTGACTCTGAATGTTTGCTGTTCCACTTGACAGTTATTGCATCAATGGGACCTTTCGTTGTGCTGTGCAAGGTTGCCCTCGACCTCCATGTAGAAACCCCTACCGTCTTCCTGGAGTGTGCTGTCGAATATGTCCTCCTCCAGGTATGCTATTTGCCCAATACATAACTCCTTACTACCTTTGATGTCATGATGTAATGTTGATTGATGTGATTAATATTTGTATGCTTTATTTTACATGATTAAGGATTATCTCACTGTACATGCCTGAACAAACTAGATATTAAGTGTGTTTTAAAATGTTACACAGATGTTTGTGTATCAGTATATATAGCTCTCAATTGTACTGTCAATTATGATGAACAATAGACACTAGATTCTGCAGTACTGGGTTATTCTCCTTATCAAAATTTCCCTTTTATGGTAATCTTTTGCAGTCTATTTCAGCAAACAAAACAAATGGAACAGACATGCACGCACAAATACATATTACAGTGGAACCTCTCTATTACGAACACTTTGGGACCTTGATTTTAGTCCTTAATACAAAGGTGTCCTCAATTCAGAGGTCACTTAATACACTACAGTACTACACTGGGACACAGAATAGTGTCCTTGCAATTCGGAGGTTTGCAATAGAGAGGTTCCACTGTATTAGAAAAATTAATTTCCTCACTCAAGATTTTATTCCAAATGAAGCCCTGTGATATGCATATCATAATTACATAAATTATTAGACAATTTCTATTCACAGGGTGCAGGTACAATGGTCAATTCTACAAGCCTGGTGCAATCTTCAATTCCAGTGATGGTTGCAACACTTGGTTAGTACATGTCTATTTGTGTTATTTTCTTTTTTTCATTTTTCACAGTAGTTCACTTATAATACATAATAGTGGTACATTCATTCTCTCCACAACAGCACTTGCTCCCTACTGGATAGTACAGTATCCTGTACAGAATTAGCCTGTAGACCTAAAAGTAGGTCCTGTGTATATAGAAATGTTTACTTTTGTTGTAATGTATGCATGTCATGTGTATAGTTTATCATTTTACATAGTGATATGTCCAAGACCACTTGGCCCTGGAGTGTGTGCTGAGTTATGTAGCAGTGATGATGACTGTGAATTGGATGAGAGATGTTGCTCCAATGGTTGTGGCCATCAATGTACCAAAGGATTACGATGTGCTGTGAGTAGACATAAAAATCTTCATTTAATTCATGATACATGCATGTACATACACATGTACATCCGTGTCTATTACTATTATTACACTATTTGTTTAAGGAAGTGTCTGATGTAACATACATAAGTGCTACATTAAGAAACACACAATAAACATTATTCACTTCGTAAAATAATGCGTATATCAATCAATCAATCATTAGATTGCCACATGCACATCAGCACTAAGGCAAAACTGCCTTAAGAGGCACAAAACAGCATGTCAAAAAGTACATATGATAGCTAATGGTACATATGATAGCTAATGGTGCATTCTCAATAATCATCTCACATAATCAAAAATTATATAATTCATGTTACAATAATATAATTATAACATTATATAATTCGTGTTACAATAATATACATATACAATTCGAGCCAAAAATTATATCCATGTGATACGTAGGTATTTACATATATTATATGTATGCATATGTTATGTACATATGACTGTATGCCTACAGTAAATTCTATTCATCCGTCACTGCTTTATCATCCAAACCCTCTTCTCTGCCAGCATTTCTGTACACAGATCCATTTGTGTAGTATTATAATGATTTAGAAAATCTGGTAAACTCATTAATATGCTGTGTACATTCCCATGCATACATGCAATATGCCATGTACATTCCCCCAAGAACTGTGGCACCTCAACAAGAATTACACTGTACATCAGCTTGTATGCACCTTTTCATTTCAGCAAGTTTCTTGTCATTGTTTGGTTTTGCCCACATTGCTTCAATCCACTTTAGGCTTTCCTCTGCTTGAGGCCAAGTTGTCCGTTGAATAACATCATTCCACCAGGTCCTGATGAATGCTGTGCCACTTGTGGTTGTAGGTATGGAGGAAAAACATACAGACTTGGACAAACCTTCTCAACCATTGATGGCTGCAATAACTGGTGAGACACAATATCAAAGTTAATGTCTGCAGTTTTTATTAGTGTTGTATGCATATCAACCCTACTGCAGTACTTGTTCAACAGGTGGTAGAACTCTATGTACCAAAAAAGATTGTAACATTCCCAGTAAGTGTAATGCTTACATACCCACATGTACGCACACACCTACACATATAGTTTATTATATTATTTATGTATGTGTGTAGGTGTGTGTGTACATGTGGGTATGTAAACATTGCAGGCATTTATGTATTGTATGTGTGCATGCATGTACATGTTGTTATTGTTGGGATGGATGTTTCTTTTATGCAGTGTACATAATAGTGTGTGTCTACATTGTAGCATGTACTTTGCAAATTTAAGTTCTTTTCACTGTATTTTTATTGGTACATAAAAAGTGGGATAACAATGTACTAGTATGTACTAGTGCTGGGAATTGGCTGAAATTCTTTGAATCAACTATCATTGCATATATAGTATCCAATTGAGTTATCAATTATGTGTGTGTGTGTGTTTTCACTTAATATAAGTGTTCTTAATATGTATATTAACTCCACTAATAGGGTAGCATATGTATTTATGTGTACAATATGATCTGCCATCTTGTACAAATTTGTAGAATGTCCAATTGAAGGTCAAATCTACTATGGTGGCAGACATTGTGCTCCATGTGATGGAACATGCGATCGACCATTGGTACCTTGCCCAAGGATTTGTAGAAGTGGTTGTGCTTGTCCAAGAGGAGAAGTGATTGATCGAGCTCAGAACAGATGTGTAGCTCTTAGTGAATGTTCACCCCTTAAACGTAAGTATAATATTTGTCTTAATCATTTAAGGCCGTCTATTCATGTAAATGTTTATAGTGTTATTATTACCATTGTGTAATTATTGTGTAATTTGATAAAAATAATTATATTATTATGTCTACAACATAATATACACTGTACATACTTTAATTTAGTGTGACATACACTGTGACATGTATATAATGGTAATGTCTTCATTCCAATTATTAATCATATTGTTATGCAAATACAGCTGTTTGTCCCAAGCCCACTGGACCCGGTACCTGTGTTGAACGGTGTAGCAGGGATAAAGATTGTTTTGCAGGACAGAAGTGCTGCTCCAATGGATGTGGTCATGTGTGTACGACCATACAGAATTGTGCTGTGAGTGGAACACAGTGTGCATTATGTCTACTTGAAGTGCAGGTTCATTGTAGGAACCACATGTACAATGTCACGATTGCAGTCATGAAACTAGACCATCCCTGACGTTGATTGAATGATGATTATAAATGAAGTAAAACTTTCATATTAGATATAATATTCAGACTTGTTAAGGCATATTAATATTTTATTCCCATAAAATTACATACATGATTCCCCTTTTGAGTACATGTCAACAAGTCCTGTCCTGTACTGTATACTGTTGAAGTACTGTGCATTCTGATTCAGTGTACGCTTTGAGGTACATGATAAAGCCAGTTGGACACAACATGTGGTAATAGGTTATTGTGTTCATATGTTATATTGTTCACTGCTGAGATACCAAATGATATGAAACTATGCAGAATCAGACTGCTACAAGCAACAGCAGGTTAAAACTTTCTTATACCACCTAATATAATATTATTATGCTATGTATTTAATATTGCTATAGGTCATCCTGTGTGCAGTGCCCAAGTGTGACTTTCCCACTGGTGTAGTAATTGCACCTCCTGCTGGTTGGTGTTGTCCAGGATGTGGATGTAGTATTGGAGGTGGTAAAGTGGTGAGGATTGGACAGAGCTACAGATCGGGATGCAACGGATGGTAAGATGTCCGTGTCCTTTCATTGTAATCAATTTGACTGGTAACATTGCATTGTCAGCAGTTATGTATCACTAACATTTATTCAATTCTACAGCTCCTGTACTATGAGCGGTCCTATCTGTACGCTTATAGCCTGTCCACCGGCACCTCCTGGTTCCAAGTGATTGCAGTAAGCTAGCTTACACAGAGTTCAGAACACAGAATAAAAATCAAATCATTACTAATGCCATTATTATAATCATTGGAATTATTACTCTTACTTATATATCAACATAATATCTTAATTGATTATTTAGCATTATGGATCAATAAATATGATTATACTGTATCGATAACAAGAGTCAAAGCTGAGTATTATACATCTAACCTGATTCACTTATGTACTCCTTACGCTCCCACACATACATGCATATATGCATGCACACATGTACGCAAACACACACACACACACATGCATGTGCATGTTCAAGCATACACATGCATATTATATATAATATGTACAGTGATATATACACATTAACATGTATATTATATGTCCACTAACATACACACAACAGCATGCATATTATACTATAGTAATAATATTATTGTCATGTTATTTCCTCATGTGTTGCAAACTTGCATGATGCAAAATTGATGTTCAGATAACAACATTCCACCAGGCAGTTATAAAGTCTGTGATAAGGGACTGGTCCATGTACTAGGGATAGTATCTCAATTGCTTTTAAACGTTTAACATTAACTGTCGATGCATGAAAAACTTGAATACAAAATTCTCCATGAAGTGTATTGAATTGATCCTAGAAGGAAAAAGTACACTGCAGATTTGAATGTTCGGTTATGTAATGATTCAGATATGTAGGTATGATAGTATACATATTATACGTATAATTGAGCATAAGTCATACTGATATGTACATACACGTAATTCTCATTAGAGGAATAATAGAATGCATTGGTCCCGACATTGGCAAATTTAAAAATAAAAGGCTTAGTTTCCTCAATCAGTATTCTACTTTGTGAACAACAACTGTGTCCAAGTAGCTGAGCATGATTCATGTCAATAATTAGCAGTGTTTACTGTCAGTGGTAGCTCGCATGTTTTAATTCCTAATGATGATTCATCTGCGCCTCACTGACTGTCCTCATGACAATGATTTCAAATGATGCTTCAATTTGTTAAACAGGCTGTTACATAGAAGTTTTCCACATAAGATACAGTGTGAGCAGTTCATTGGTAGTAGCTGTTCCTACTGCCGGACCACATAATACATAGCTTTGTTCTAATTCGATATTGATACCAAATTGGCTGGAGTTCACTACCAGACACTAATTTTACGTGCCACTGGGCAGATGCATTGGGGTCTTAATGTGCTTACAGTTCAACTTACTTAGTAAGTTCACACCATGGCCAAAATCTGCACTTTTAATTAGAGGTATATGTGTATGTAGTTGTCATGTGCTATGAACTGGGTGAAGTGTTGATAGACGTATGTATACTACAGTACTAATCAGTGATATGTACTAAACAGGAGTACAGGGTGCAACCAAGTTGTATGTAATAGTGTCATTATTGTACAGTTTTAAACCAATACTCTTCAAGCCAGATGGTTCATACACCAGGAGGCTATTGGAAGCTGCTTGAGTGACTCTGTCTGTTGGTGATGGCAGCACTACTATTGTAACTTAGTAGGACTATGCACACTTTACACATGGTGGACTTGAGTTTATTATCATCAAAGTTTACATTCCAGTTTCGCTTATCTTAGGAGCAAATACCTCATAGCAGTTAGTTTACCAAACTGATGACCCAACATTTAGGTGAATGTGCACGCTTCTGAATTTGAAGAGATACAGATATGTAACTGGAAGTACTCAATGTTGCATGTATCAATAAGACCTACCGTAGGTCCCTAGTGTAAGCAAGGATCTACTTGATCCTACTCTGGGTTGGGTTGGTGAGTGCATGTATCTGCTAACTATATAATACTATTATGGCTGTGTACATCACCTTTTACCTTGCAGGGTAGGAGTCATACTGTTCAATGATCAATGTTGTCTTGAAACATCATGTAATTGTGTTGAACAGACCAATCCCACCTATGTAAATGTCCTCCATGCCAGTATATAAGGTTGAACACTGATCTATTCTACACCATAACCAGACTTCATTACTGGTGGTCATGTACACTGTGTAGGAACAACTTGGGATAATCACAACTTCACTGTTTTGTAGTCTGGTTTGGACCACAAACTACACACTGTACAAGCTTGTACACAGTAGGAAGCTTAAGACTACATGACCAAAGGTCATTAGGATACATTATTCTGCAACCCTCATCTGCTTAGGTATTAATATGTATAAAATTAATATAATTTCTCACCCAAACTTATTATTATAATAATAGATTGTATTCAGAACTGGACACTGTACCATGCATCCCAACTAATATACGTACATGACATATGTATACATATTATTATTCAAAATAAGAAGCAAGAGAAGGAGTGTGCTCTTGGCTGAATGAATGAAATATGGCCAGGTCATAACAACAGAGGTGCAGCCATACAAAGAAGATTTTTCTCAATGTGTGCAGAACATGTAATCACATGGGAAAATCTATGGGTATGTAACTAATTTGAATATGTATGTTAGACCTGAGCTATTATAATAATTTCTATAAAACACTTGTCACGTGTACATGGGTGTCCTATATCATGTGGCACATTTGCTTAATGTTTTAAAGTGTAGGAGAGAGTATGGTGAAGATTAATAACACCCATTTGACATAGCTCATGGTAGAGAAGGCATTGCAAGGTGATATTTGTTCCAGACCTATCTGGGACCACAACCAAGGTATGAAACATTTCTACAATGCACAGTCTGTAGAATGGGGCTCATACCGTATATGGGGTGTGGCTAGTTTTAATTAGATTATATGGGTGTGGCCAAAACTGATTGAGGATGTAATTTAAGTAAAAGGCATGACATCCTGTGATGACATACCTGACCACACCCTATTCACAGAGACCTCATACAATATTGTTAAATATTAATTTTTTAAACATGATCACTTAATATTTGTTCTATAATTACTTATTTCTATTTTACAACTAAATGCAAGCTTATCACACCTCATCACTAGAACCCGTAATATACAGTAGATTCAGCAATAGAAGTGACAAAAACAAATGACATCACTTGAGGTTTTATACTGTACACGCAGCCAGGTGAACACAAGGTATAAAAGAACCAGTACAGTGTACAACACAACTATTTGAGAGTGTATTATCGATTTTCGTATTCCAGAACAAAGAGGCAATTACCACAATGGCTAACAGTGTTCATCCTGTTATTTGGCTTGCAGTGCTAGTGACTCTATTAGTGGACACATCTGATGCATCCTGGCCAATATATCGTAAGTTTACAGTCTTGTACGAATGTCAGGGCAACTATATAGCAATATTCTGACCATCGGAGTGGGTTTCTTGCAATGGTTACATATCTGTAGGTCTATGTTGGTATGATGGGAGGTTCCATAAACCTGGATCAGTTTTCCCTGCAATAGATGGATGCAACACATGGTATGTACACTTAGTGTGTGTTGTGCACCTATGTAGGTGCTTATGCTGTTGCAAAATAGTTCAACGCACTACAATGTACACATGAACACACTCTTGGTCTTCTATTTTACATCTACACATATATATTCTTACAGCACATGCACGACACTTGGAACTGTGGTTTGTACAAAAAAGGCTTGCATTCCAGCTCGTGAGTAGAAATTATGTATTATGATTTAGATGGTTCAGGTACTGAAACAGGCTTAACTTACATAATATGCATGTTGTTGCACACAGCTGTCTGTCCGACGCCCATTGGAGGTGGGATCTGTGTTGAACAGTGTAGCAGGGATGAAGATTGCTTTGCAGGACAGAAGTGCTGCTCCAATGGATGTGGTCATGTGTGTACAACCATACAGAATTGTGCTGTGAGTGGAACACTATACCATCCCTGACTTTAGTTGGATAATATCATCTATATTGAGCAGAGTGAAACTTATACTTAGTATGCATGCATATAAAAGTATTCTCAGGATGGCCAATGCATTGTATTCCTGATACATGATGCACAGTTCCTCACTCATGTATACTATGTCCACCAGTCCTGATATATAAGTGCCTGAGATTACAAGTACTGTACATACTGATTCAGTGCACCCTTTGAGGTACATGCCAAAACCAGGTGGACACAATATGTGGTAATATTGAATAGGGATTTGGACTGTGAAGTTTCCAACTGTTGTTGGGAAGCACTGCTGAAGACGGCCCTGAGGGTTGAAACGTCCTGATGAAGAACTCTTCACCAGACTGCACTTCTAAACATTCCTCAATCCAAAAGGATTTTCGCAACAACATGTGGTAACATGTCATTTTGTTCACTGTTGATATACATGTATATTATATGTTCCAAATGATATGAAACTATGTAGTAGTCTGATGATATTTAATTGCTATTGCTATAGGCCATCCAGTGTGATGTACCTAAGTGTGACTTTCCCACCGGTGCAGTAGCTTCACCCCCTGCGGGTTGGTGTTGTCCCGGATGTGGATGTCGTATTGGTGGTGGTAAAGTGGTGAGGATTGGAGAGAGCTACAAAATTGGATGCAACCAATGGTGAGATGTCCGTGTTCTTTGAAAAATGTTGAATATGTCCGGTAACATTGCATTATCAGTAGTTATCACTAACATTTATTCAATTCTACAGTACCTGTACTATGAAGGGACCTATTTGTACGCGTATAGCCTGTCCACTTCCTGGTGGAAAAGGGTAGTTCTGTTTCCAAGTGATTGCAGTAAGCTAGCTTACACAGAGTTCAGAACACAGAATTAAAACCAAATCATTATCAATTCCATTATTATAATCATTGGAATAATTACTCTCACTTACGTATATATCAACATACGTAATATCTGAATTGATTATTCAGCATTATGGATTGATAAATATGATTATATTGTATCGATAACAGTAGTTAAAGCTGTGTATTATATATCTAACCTGATTCACTTATGCACTTTTTATACTTCCACACATACACGCATACATGTACATGCATGCACACATGTACACGCACACATGCGTGTGCACGTTCAAGCACACAGGTGTATATTATTATAATATGTACAGTGATATACACACAATAACATGCATATTATAATATGTCCACTAATATACACACAACAGCATGCATATTATACTATAGTAATAATGTCATGTTATTTCCTCACGTGTTGCAAACTTGCATGACGCAAAATTGATGTTCAGATAACAACATTACACCAGGCAGTTATGAAGTCTGTGATAAGGGACTGGTCCATGTAGGGATAGTATTTCAAATGCCTTTAAACGTTTAACAATAACTGTCGATGCATGAAAAAATTGAATACAAAAATTCTCCAGTGTATTGAATTCATCAATTTGATCCTAGAAGGAAAAAGTACACTACAGAATCAAACCAGCTATAGGGCCTCCCCATGGATGGCAGGCAAGTAATTCTACCACTGAACCACAAGCTCCAGCTTATGCAAATAGAGGATCATGAAATAAACTTACAAGATCGTTTCAGCGTGTGTAGTTGTCTACCATGCCTAACTGTGGTAAAGAATCATATTGTTCTGGCTGCCCTAAGAATTTATAGGATGAACTAACTTTGGATATGATCAAATGCCTCGAAGAGACACCTTGGAGGACCCTGTACCTGTACCTTGTACCTTTCAGTACAAAGGGCAGTCTGATCCACATTGCAATTTAGATCCTTTGGTGAGAATGTACCAGGAAATCCTATACATTTTCCACACAACCCCGTCAGTTACCAGTCAAGGAAACATATAATTATGAGGGCCATATCTGTGAGCCTAGCTTGTATAGTAGATAGCATTCAATTGCAGTGACCAACTGTTTGCCACAGACACTTATGCATATACATTTCACCCATTCTTTGTTTTACAAGATTATAATATTCATTTGATCAACTGCAGGCTGGTGGTAGACAAGAGTAACACCATCACATGCAGACAAACAGACACCCAGGAACCATGTTCTGCTAGATGGTCCAAGGGGTTAAAGTCCAATTGGTTATCCTAGCATACATGGTCCTCCAGTAAGATATCAATTCACTTCAAGAATATTGACATCTTTAGTGAAATTGATCTACAGTGCAAGTACATTGGTGCCAAATTGAATAGTGATCAGTACATGAGGTGCAGTATTTGTGTGCAATGTGATCTGACAGAAGCAGTGTTGTATGTAATGATTCAAGTATGTATGTATATACGATAGTAGAGGGATAATAGAATACATCAGTCTTGACAGTTCAAATTAAGTCCCTCTCATTGGCAACTTCAAAAATAGAAGGCTTAGTCTCCTCAGTCAATATTATTTTGTGATCAAAAGCTGTGTCCAAGTAGCTAAGCATGATTCGTGTCAATAATTAGCAGTGTTTACTGTCAGTGGTAGCTCGTATGTTTAATTCCTGATGATGGTTCATCTGCACCTCACTGACTGTCCTCATGACAATAGCTCAAATGATGCTTCAATTTGTTAAACAGACTGTTACATAGAAGTTTTCCACATAAGATACAGTGTGAGCAGTTTATTGGTAGTAGCTGTTCCTACTGCTGAACCACATAATACATAGCTTTGTTCTAATTTGAAAGTGATACCAAATCGGCTGGAGTTCACTACTAGACACTAATCCTATGTGGCCAGCTGCATTGGGGTCTTAATGTGCTTACAGTTCAACTTGCTTAGTAAGTTCACATCATGGCCAAAATCTGTGCTTTTAGTCAGAGGTATGTATGTAGTTTTCATGTGTTATGAACTGGGTGAAGTGTTGATAGAAGTATGTGTACTACATTACTAATCAGGAATATTTACTAAACAGGAGTAAAGGGTGCATACTTACCAACCAAGTTGTACGTAATCCTGTCATTATTGCACAGTTTTAAACCCAATGAATGCTCTTCAGGCTAGACAGTGCATGCACCAGGAGGCTACTGGAGACTGGTGGAGTGACTCTGTCTGTTGGTGATGGCAGTATTACTATAGTAACTTAGTAGGACAATGCATACTTTACACATGGTGGGCTTGAGTTAATTACCAGCAATGTATACACAGTGTAACATTCCAGTTTCGAAGGCTTATCTGAGGAGCAAATACCTCATAGCAGTTAGTTTACCAAACTGATGACCCAACATTTAGGTGAATGTGCACGCTTCTGAATTTGAAGAGATACAGATATGTCACTGGAAGTACTCAATGTTGCATGTATCAATAAGACCTACCGTAGGTCCCTAATGCAAGCAAGGATCTACTTGATCCTACTCTGGGTTGGGTTGGTGGGTGTATCTGCTAACTATATAATACTATTATGGCTGTGTACATCACCTTTTACCTTGCAGGGTAGGAACCATACTGTTCAATGATCACTGCTGTCTTGAAGTAACATGTAATTGTGTTGAACAGACCAATCCCACCTATGTAAATGTCCTCCATGCCAGTACATAAGGTTGAACACCGATCTATTCTACATCATAACCAGACTTACTGGTGGTTATGTACACTGTGTAGGAACAACTTGGGATAATCATAACTTTACTGTTTTGTAGTCTGGTTTGGACCACAAACTACACACTATACAAGGTTGTACACAGTAGGAAACTTAAGACTACATGACCAAAGGTCATTAGGATACATTATTCTGTAACCCTCATCTGCTTTGGTATTAATATATATAATTTCTCACCCAAACTTCTTATAATAGATTGTATTCAGAACTGGACACTGTACCATGTATCCCAACTACTATACTTACATGACATATGTATGCATATTATTATTCAAAATAAGAAGCATTTACTCACAAAGTTGGTTGACACACTCTTTCTCACTAGAGAAGGAGTGCGCTGTTGGCTGAACGAATGAAATATGGCCAGGCTATAACAAGAGAGCTAGGTGCAGCCATGTAAAGGGGATTTTTTCTCAATGTGTGTAGAACATGTAATTACATGGAAAACGGGTATGTAACTAATAGGAATATGTATGTAGTTCAAGACCTGAGCTATAATAATTTCTACAAAACATTCGTCACATGTGTGCATGTTCATTCTTATTTACTAACTGCGGTTTTTTAGATCTGTCCATAGACATGATAGCATGATCTGTGAACTGATCAGGCTCACGAGTCCAGATGCCGACTATTTGCTGTCCTTAGACGTTACCAGGGCCACCATGCGGAGGTTGTCGACATTGACCCCCCCTCACACATGCACACACACACACACACACGCACACACACACACGCACACAGACACACACACACACACACACACATGAACTCACACATGCACACACACACACACACACACACACACACACACACATGCACACAGACACACACACACACACACACACATGAACTCACACATGCGCACACACACACACACACACACACACACACGAACTCACACATGCACACACACACACACACACACACACACACACACACACACACACACACACACACACACACACACACACACACACACACACACACACACACACACAAACGAACTCACACATGCACACACACACACACACACACACACACACACACACACACACACACACACACACACACACACATACACACACACACACACAACACGAACTCACACATGCACGCACACACGCACACCACACACACACACACGCGCGCGCGCGCGCATGCACACACACTAGCGTGCACACATTTAGCCACACACACACAAGCACTCAAATGACATGTATACATATAATATATAGTATGTCCATATGTACACAACACGCACATATGTATATGTATATCAAGCATAATTATTTATCATAATTATCATTATTGTTGTTGTTATTTATCACAATATATGTATTATTATAATGTTATTAATTGTATAAAATGCTCAATAATAATTAATAACAATGCATGCTAATAATATTATGTCCACTCTTCATTCTTTACAACATTCAAAATTAATGTTTAGATTATTATTTCACCAGGCCTTTATGGAGTCAGTTCGGAAGAACTAGTCCATGTTGTTTCCAATGCTTTGAATATTGCTCAATAATGTTTGCATCTCAGACGCAAAGATTATTGAGCAGTCGTGAAATCGATCGTGTACATGTAATCACGGTGATTACATGTACACGATCGATTTCAGTTAACGAATTATGGTGTACAATAATGGTATACTCAAGTAAAATTTAATAGCAAAATGTAGAAAAAAAGTGCACTGGCCGGGAATCGAACCCGGGCCTCCCGCGTGGCAGGCGAGAATTCTACCACTGAACCACCAGTGCTCACCGACGGAAGCATAAGAGATCTCATTATTTATAAGACCAGACCAAGTAACACTTCTATCATGTACCTGCGTGCTGTGCGTAGATTAGTCTCCTTCCGAGACCACCTGGACTTTGCACATTGTAGAATTTGATTCACATCACTTTTAGAGGTTGGTTTTTGGCTGTATGTGTAAATTGTTTCGAGCCTTTCAAGTTTAACGTAATATAATTTGATGTTTGAATGGTAAACATTCACCTGAAGAAAGAGTCTATTTCTAAAATGGATAACTTCGACATGCATCTTGCTATTTGGCTAGCTGCTAGAGTGACTCTTTTGGTGGGTACATCTTATGCTGCATCCTGGATGGGACGTGAGTTTATAGTATGTATTGTATGCATTTGTGTGACAGGACAGGTGCAGTGAATATTCAAAACATCAGGGTTGGATTCTTCGTTGTGTGTAGGTCTCACCTCATTCCATTCTACAGCTCCTGTACTGATATGGAGCCAATCTGCCCTCCCACAGCCTGTTCGGTACCATGATTATAGGTCATACTAACTTGTAAAGTGACCATACAATACCCTATCAGTGATTGCAATTACACTCACATCACTTCCTGTGCTACCTACTGTTGCATGTACATATTATATTATAATGACATGCATAATTCAATGCTCTTAATTGTTCTATACTACATACCGGCAATATGCATGTGTGTACATATATGGTATGATTATTCAGTATTATGTGACCACAGGAGATGTTGTAGGGTACAGTATATTATTCTATAACACAGATAAGTTGTGATCATCTGCTGTGTGAAAGTATGTGACCAACCTCAGCTTGAGGTGGTCACACTAACCTGCATGACCACACTGAGGGGTACTTCCTGGATGATGAAATAGTTAATTACCTTTCACCCCATTATATTGGGATTCAGACAGGACACTGGCCAACTCCTGTCTGTCATGCCAAATGACAGGTAGGTAGATATGTAAAATCAAATTATGGTCGACAGTCTCTAATTAAAAGTATGCAGACAGTGTAGCCAATGTGCACTGAATGTACATATTATAGTCCATAGTTATGTATTTGCATGCCGTATACAGTCCCAATTTGCTTAGTAAGTACCTTGAAGGCCACATGAAATCAGTGGTATATACGTACTATCAGTACTGGTTGACATGGTGTACATAAGCTAAGGACTTAATTAACCGGAGGAAAGTACGTATGTATTAACCCAAGTACCAAGCAAGTTGCACTATATGCATTACAGTATATCTATGGTATATAACATCACAGAATAACATTATACATAGTAATACAATATATACTTTAGCATTTCCAATGAGACACTAATTATAGTTCGATTCAGTAAAATGTACATTATACTATTGCAACACTGTCAGGATCCGGATATTATTTTGATAATTTCAATGATCAGATCATGGTTTTGAATTTGAAATTACATGCCGTTGAATAGTATGATCATCAAGATCAGGATTATGTAAATGATGAAATATTGACAAAGTAAACCTTAATTGTCTCCAGTCCTATCCCTCTTCCCTCTCAGGTGGACCACATGCACCTAGACAAAACTACACATATGCAATGAGATCATGTTCTGCAATCCTGTGTCACTGTTGCATCATGTTATATTATTTTGATAATTTCAATGATCAGATCATGGTTTTGAATTTGAAATTACATGCCGTTGAATAGTATGATCATCAAGATCAGGATTATGTAAATGATGAAATATTGACAAAGTAAACCTTAATTGTCTCCAGTCCTATCCCTCTTCCCTCTCAGGTGGACCACATGCACCTAGACAAAACTACACATATGCAATGAGATCATGTTCTGCAATCCTGTGTCACTGTTGCATCATGTTAATTATCCAAGTATACAGGACTTTAGAATGTAGCTATTATTCTAACTGTGTAGCCATATGTACTGAGTATTGTACAATTTTACTATCAATCAACCAAATTGAAATTTGTGTGCATGAAACCTTTTATATTCAGCTACATTACATATTAACCCAAATAAGGATTGTGTGACCTATATACACCCACACCCTGGGAAAATATCAACTATAAAAGAAGTGAGAGTAAAATACATTTGGCAGCGTGAATTGAAGCTGAAACCAAGAAGACTTACTGGAGAGCGTATCCAACGATATTTGTACCTGAAGATCAGATCAGAATGAGGTATTTCGTGCTAACAGTGATTGCTGTTGGATTTATTTTTGCTGGGACACACTGCACCGCAAATGCAGAATGTGAGTTCGCATATAAACAGTTTTTGCAACTATTTGAAATAAAAGAATTTACTTGCAGTACGTATAATATTATTGAAAAAATGAATAATAATAATGAAACTTCAATTGGCATTATTATGATGTTTATGGCTGCCATATACATCTGAAAACAAGTATCCAGGCCTTGATTATTTCTATTATACTATACAGGTAACTGTGAATGTAATCATGAATATTCATTTGATTATTACCACAATTATTTATGTATATCAATTAATTGTTATCTATAAAATTATCAGCCTTTGATATCCGTCCCATTATGCAGTGGTCTGTCCAAAGCCAACAGGTTTTGGTATATGTGTTGAAAGGTGCACGGATAATGATGACTGCAGAGGAGAACAACTGTGCTGTTTCAATGGGTGTGGACATGACTGCTTTGATGGAGTCCAACCCTGAGGAATTTCTGCCTTCTGACAGCATATTGATGTGTGCATTCAATTTAGGACAATTAAGTAAAAATAGAGCTTAAACTGCTGGGGAACTTGCATTATAAGAGCTTATTATTAACAATTACTGAATTTGTAGTAGTATAATCTAAGCATATGCTGTACCACTTATATGTATTTCATGAAGTAATTATTACTTGTAAAAGGTGCTGTTACACTTATATTTGATACGTTTCCCAAGAACTACACGAACTCAAAATGCATAATTAAAAGTACAAATAGTGCTAAAATTTGTAAAAACAAATGACACCTATACTGTGCCATATCGGTTGAAAGGGTGAATGAAATGTTGCCAGATGGGTTGCACTCGTGCAGTAAGGGAAATGTTTATTTTTCCTCTGTGTATGTGTGTGTGTGTTTGTTTGTGTGTGTGTGTGTGTGTGTGTATGTGTGTGTGTGCAAGTGTGTGCATGACATTGTGTGTGTGCACGTGTGTGTGTTTGTTTGTTAGTTTCTGTGTGTGTGTGCACGTGTGTGTGTGTGTGTGTGTGTGTGTGTGTGTGTGTGTGTGTGTGTGTGTGTGTGTGTGTGTAACATGAAAAGAAATGGGAACATGTACAGGTAGGAGACTAATCAAAATATGTAGCTGGTGGACTTCAGCTAAACTGTGAAATACATTCGATAGATCTGGCTAGCCAGGAGCATGAGGAAGTCTTAATAGCGCTGTGAAGTATGTGCAGGTGAGGGGGGTGGGAATAAATACTACGTAAGCATCATTCAGCATGGCTCATGGCAGGGTTGGGTGTCAAGTGATATTTGCTCCAGACCTAGCTGAGGGCAAGCTCAAGTTATGAAACATTTCACACTACGGTGTGTGGTCTGTAGCATGGACTACATATCTGGGATGTGGTCTAAACTGATTGGTGAGGTTAAGGTGTGGTCTGTAGCATGGACTACATATATGGGGCATCATGACCTAAACTGATTGATGATGCAATGAAAGCAAATGGCACAACTTCCTGTGATGAAGTCATAGCAAATCTAAAAGTAGTGTCTACAGCAAACCTTATAATAAATTGTCTATGCCTTGGTAATGATCATGTGGTGGCAATCGATTCACAGAAAACCCAATTGTTGAACATTTGCAAACATAATCACCTTGTTTGATACGTAGTATTAATGGTGTCAATTCACAACCAAATGCAAACTTATCACACCTAATCCTTAGAACCCATATACAGTAGATGTGAATATAGAGGTCACCAAAACAGATGACATCACTTAAGGTGTTACTGTAAACACAGCCATGTGAACCTTATGGTATAAAAGGACCCACAAATGTTACAAAGCAATTATTGGAGTGTATACCAAACTAATATACCAGAAGAAAAGAGGCACATTCTACAATCACGATGGCTAACTTGAGGATACATCTTGTTATTTGGCTAGCTGCTACAGTGGCTCTATTGGCATGTACATCTGATGCCCTATTCTGGGGAAGACGTGAGTTCACAGTTTTGTAAGGGATACAGGGCAAGTATTGAAACAGCAATATTTAGGACGAGTCTGTTTCTTGGTTACATGTAGGTCTATGTCGGTATAATGGAAGGTACTATAGACCAGGAAACACTTTTCCAGCAAGAGATGGATGTAACAGATGGTAGGTACATTATAATGATATTAATTATATATGTTATTATGTGAAGTAGCCCTTCGGCTAAAGGCCTTCACAGTTAAATACGTTCCTTAACCTTTAACCTTGTGTTATGCATTTATGCCACTCCTATGTGATAGTTCAGAGTACTGTATCACAAAAAAACACCCATGAAAACATTGTTCCAACTTAGTAAGTTGCAACCTACGTAGGAATAGAAACTGACCACAAGGTTATAACAAGAATGTACACAAGGTTGTAAACATGGGTGTAACAAGGTTGCATGTTGCTTTCATATGGGACATACACTTTCAGCCTTTTAATGTCTTCCCTTACAGTGTATGTATGAAATATGGAACTGTAGTTTGTACAAGGAAGGCTTGCATCCCAAATCGTGAGTCAACCTCATTTTTGACCTAGAGAACAATATTATTATTACTATAGGTTCACATGAATGCATCACACATTTTCAACATACATGTTGTTGTTGTACACAGCTGTCTGTCCCAAGCCCACTGGATTTGGTATTTGTGTTGAACTGTGTAGCAGGGATGAAGATTGTTTTGCAGGACAGAAGTGCTGCTCCAATGGATGTGGTCATGTGTGTACAACCATACAGAATTGTGCTGTGAGTTGAGGGGAGGAAGGCATGTGTACACACTCCTACTGTATTTAATCATGAAATGATGTGTATTCGTGCAAGTACAGATGAATGTGCTAATGTAAATGGTATACCTTCTGCCACCATTCATTGTGCCATTATTTTAGGTTATCTCCTGTCTCATCCCCGACTGCCCCAGTGGTGTGATAGCTCCTCCTCCACCTGGTCTGTGTTGCCCCACGTGTGGATGTAACACTACTGATGGCAATGTGGTCAGGGTTGGAGAATCATTCCCAGCTGGAGACGGCTGTAACACATGGTGAGAAAGACATCATTAATTCCACATTCGTATATGACAGTGTAGACTGTGTACTGGTATGTTAAAGCAGAAGGTGCATTATAATGATATAAGCCTACAAGAAGCCTACAATGCTTTTTTCTGAAGTGATACTGTTGTGAGGGACTCACAAGACATTTGTTCTTAGGCAGCTTTTATATAAAATGGCAAGAATATATCCATTTATCTACATTATTTCAATATGTATACAACTAAGCATTTCAACCTACGGTACAGTATACATGATTACATATTATATTCTTGTTGACAGTTCGTGTACAGATAGTGGGCCAAGATGCACCCTGAGACCTTGTATCGGGTGTAAACTGGACAATGGTACTGTGGTACCAGCAGGAACCTCCTTCCCAGCTAGCGATGGCTGCAATACATGGTAGGCTATCAGGCATCCCATTATGGACACATGTACATGAATGCGTGCACGTATTCCAGACATATAGTAATTACTCTTTATCTGTGTACTTTATTGAATACAAAACTTAGTATAATATATTCTGTAATTTACACTCACAGCACATGTCAACAGAATGGACAAATAGCATGTACAGAAAAAGCCTGTCTTAAGGGTATGTGAGTTATGAAGAATGTTGTACAGACATTACATTCAAGTTGATACACATTCCACTCTGTTATTATTAAGAATACTTCAATCCCCCAGAACCTGTGTACTAATAGAGGACCATTCTGTACTCAAATAGCATACCGTGGACCATGATAATCACAAGAGTATATTCAAGTATATTGTAGCATCGCCTATGTTAGATAGATGATAAACACGGAGCATTACCGCTTATCCTTCTTAATATTGTAACAGTTACAAGACAAGTAATTTCAATTTATCAAGAATAATTCCAATTGCAAGTTATGAAATTCTACATGAATTTAGTATGATATTGCAATACGTAATTGCATGCATTCACTAGACTGAGTAGCGCAACAGTATATGCATAATTGTAATATTTGTATAGGTTCTTATGTACTTATATCAAAGAATTTGTAACAGTAATGTATACTTTGAGCAGAACACATAGCCATATATAATATTATATATCATAAAGCATAATAAAACATTGAAAAATGAAAAAGAATGTAGGGATAACAAGCAAACAAAGGGAAGGTCGGGGATAAGTAGAATGAGAAGACCATTAAAGTGAGCAGCATGTCGAAATGAATAGACTGTCAGAATATGACAATTCCTATATCAATAGCTGCAGACACTATACTGTGTATTGCACAAGCAATTACTGCTGTTGATATAGGAACTGTTATATTCTGACAGTCTACTCATTCCAACGGTCTTCTCATTCCACTCATCCCTATCTTGTTCCTTTTCTTTTTTGCTTCTAATCCATATACGTAATATGATTTTCAGGACAAAGACCTACGTGGTTGAAATGCGGCCTTACAAAATATCCATGATTGACACGTATTCTGCTCACTTTTAAATTCATCCATACATGCATGGTCGCACATGCATGGAGTATACAACAACCATGATCATCTACTGTACATAAGGTTGACTTCCTTCTTGGATAGTCACAGTAGCCTGCATGACCACCTGAGGAATACTTCCCAGATAATGACATGTTTACAGAACAAGCCTTAGACCTTCCCATGACAACAGAGACCACCACTTCCTGACTTCCAGGATGTTGCACAAGAATGATGCAACCAACTGAAAGAGATCAGCTGAAACATGAGATACTCACACAAGTGCTGAGTCTGCATTTCTTACACATGCTGTTTCACCGCAAATAATACAAATGCATGCATAGTTGCATATTGATATATACAATGTATACATTCTACTATAGACAGCATATGGTATCACCATCCAATTGGGATCTACAAAGTCCATGTTAGTATATTATATTAATATCCCTATAATAGACAATAGGCAATTGTGTCTGTCTCCTCATCACTCTCAATCAAGAAGCTGTAGTTTTATTGAGTGTCTATAAATACACCACAGTGGAAAAGTGACCCCTGGACCAGCTAGTGGCAAAATTAGATCCACCTTCTTCATATACGTATGTGTATTGTCTACCATGTTCTGAGCCCATACCAGTGCATGTCACTATTTTAATGAAGACTTGATTCGATCATGAGTGCTCATGATCATTGAGAAACATAATTACTTTTCATATTACCATACGTATGACAATGAAGAGTGTATGAGATTATAGAAGCAATGAAAAATCAAGAGTACAGTCTCCAGTCAAAGTAAATATTTGGCACCACAAGTACACTTTATCAACATTCACCTTATGTTATGTTCTAGGCTAAGCCTAGATATACTGAACTTATAGTTAACAATAATCCAATTAATATCACAATAAGATTAGTATGTAAGGAAATATAATGTAGAACTTGTACCATATATTCTGTCTTTGTTATAATTAATAATCATTATAATAGCAATAATTATGCAACTTATGCATTGTGATTTATTGCTAATAATTATTATTTATTTATTGCAAGTAATTTAAAATTGTAAGTGTACTTGCTGCAATAGTTAATGTACAATTTATATGTACCTATTTTGATATAATCATTCATTTTTATTTGTGTACGTATGCGTATGTAAATTTTGATATTTCGTGGAAATGATATCCTTTCCATTGGAGTTGCCTTGAACAATAATAAGGTAAGGCTCATAACTAAAGGGTTGCCTTGAACAATAAGAGGATAAGGCTCGTAACTAAAGGGCCTAAATGGTTCCTTCCAGCTATCGGAATACCACAAAAGTTCTGTTTCTAATAGTATTTTGAGTAAGCGCTACTGAGTATATCTGTTCACACACTGAATCCAGGTTCCGGCCTTTGATCCTTTCAACCCATGGGAGTAGCACACTTGAAGAAGGTGTTATTTCTCTCCCTTCTTCGAGCCTGTACAAAA
>OZ026554.1:3437826-3440326 GCA_964020155.1 Chondrilla cf. caribensis
GTGTGTATATAGTACATTGTATGTGCTGTACTGTATGTACATACTACACTGAATTATGTGACAATGTATATCATTATTCACATCCCATACATTCACCATCTCTACATACAATATTACAATGCATACTTTGAGGAACGCAGGCTCTTTCAGTACAAGCAACTTTCCTTTCCTTTGAGCAGGTACTGCAGAAGTAATGCAATGTCATATTATGGTGTACAATGATACTATGACAATTGGACAATATTATATTATTTATTATGTATTTACTGTAGGCATAGTGTACATAGTTACTGACCAGATGTTACAGCCATCAGTAGAATTGAAGAAGGCACCAGGCAAGTACCACTGACAGTTGTAAACACATCCTGCAGGTGTGCACAAGTGAATAAGAAAAAGGGAAGTATGGGTCATAGGACATGACATGCCATGTACAGGCTAACATGGTGTATACATGCATATATACATGCACACATGTATTACAGTACAGTATAGTCATCACATATTGCACGGACATATGCTATTGAAGAGATGAGTATGAAGTATGGTGTAGTTACCAACCATAGCACTGACTGTCTGTATACATAATATGTACACGACATTGTATGCATGGAAGGATGTACATACTAACACACACACATACTTGGGGGCAGGCAAAGAGCTTCGGTGCATGAAACGCTTCCATCATAGCACGAACTGTGCAAGAACAATAATCTAATGTAATCAATGCATGTATGTATGAAATAGTCATTTATTAGCAGTTTAAAAGGAATCTGTATGCATGATGCAATGCTGTAACTAACCATTGGTTGCAACCATCAGCTGATGGAAAGGTGTCCCCATGTTGGTAGGACTGGCAGTTATATTCACATCCTGCAGCTGCATGTAATACAAAATATAATAATATAGTGCATTATATTGGATGCATGGATTACCCAGCTAAAAGGAGGACAGGTGCACTGTGTACATATACATCAATATTGTATTTTTACTGTACTGTATTACGTATATATGTGAAAATGCACGTCCCATATACGTATATGCAATCTCTCCATATAATAATTTATAGTTTGATCAGGGACATACCTGAAGGTATGCAGGCTCTCTCAGTACATACAACATTACTTTCATTAGAGCAGGCACTGCAGAATGAACACAATATTACACTATTAATAAGAATAGTGTTACTGTTAGCATATAATATTACTACAGTGGCTTGTAAATTTATAACTTGTTGATTTTATGTGTACACAAGAAAAGCAGACAAGTAACTGCAATACAATAATATGTGAATACTGTTGTATTTATCATGTATCCATGTACTGCATATGTGCATAGCGTACATAGTTACTGACCAGATGTTACAGCCATCAGTAGAATTGAAGGAAGCACCAGGCAAGTACCACTGACAGTTGTAAACACATCCTGCAGGTGTGCACAAGTGAATAAGTAGAAGGGAAAGTATAGATCATAGGACATTATGGTGTATACATCCATATTATGTATATATTTGTATACATGTATTACAGTACAATACAGTCATCACATGCTGCACGGACAAACATTATTGAAGAGATCAGTTTTTACATAATAATGGTGTAGTTACCAACCATAGCACTGACTGTCTGTACACATACGTATGTACATGACATTGTATGGAAGGATGTACTAACACACACACATACTTGGGGGTAGACAAAGAGCTGTTGTGCACAAAACCCTTCCTTCATGGCAAGAACTGTGCAAGAGCAATACGTACATATGTACATGTACATGTATCATAAAGCTAATGTAATCAAAGCATACATGAAACAGTTATTTATTAGCAATTCAAAAGAAATCTGTAAGCATGATGCAATATTGTAACTAACCATTGGTTGCAACCATCAGCTGATGGAAAGGTGTCCCCATGTTGGTAGGAATGGCAGTTGTAATCACATCCTGCATGTATTTAATACATATGTAATATACGTATAGTGCAGTATAAGCATCTCATAATGACACTATTATAATCCTGCAGTAATAGTGTAGGCCTACAGTACATGCACAACAGTTTATGTACTGACCACACGTATACATAGTATGCCTTACACTTGAATACATGTACACAAATGCACAAAGCTAATTTGTGTATACACAGTACATATTATGTAGACAATCTACTGGATAAACTATACCTGTATCCTTACAAACTGCTTCAGTGCACACCACTCGACCTTCTCTCAAGCAAATACTGTATGAACAATGTACAGGGGAATACAAAACTCCATATCTAAGATTCTATTTTATTTTGATTATCAGTGCATAATAATTGATTGATTAATCAAGTAATCATTGGGAGCAACTAAGTGAATGTAGCCGAAAACACTCCAACTTTATTAGACTGAGTAGTCATCCACTAGACCGGATGTGGAGAGTTTTTAGTGTCCTTTTCACATTTCAGGTACTCTTGAAGTACAAAATTGAATTCAATGCATGGGGTAAGTGTCCCAAGTAATAAGGT
>OZ026554.1:3445326-3507826 GCA_964020155.1 Chondrilla cf. caribensis
TGTCACAATGCTGACCCTTCCACCCCCTTGGGTGTACATAGCTGTCAATGTGACATGTGTCTTGATTCAAACATTCAACCTTGGATAGGATAGACATGCAACAGTGAGGAATATACATATATCACAGTTGTCAATGAACTTCCACTGTGTGTGTAAGCATAAGTATGTGTATGCATGTGCTGTGTGTGGGTGCAAGCCCATGTGTGTGAGTACATGTGTGTAAATTGTGTGCCCATGTGGCACAGGCTTATTTGTGCAATAAACCTTCCCAACCATGTGTGTGCGTGTGTGTGTTTCAATGTAGACACTACTATAGTCTATGGTCAGCATGAAACATTGTCCCCCATGTAGTTTAGTGCTTGAAAGTTACTGATTGATTTGAATATGTGCACTGTTCTACATGTACTCCACATTGTCTATATTTTGGTGATTTGTGGATTATTGGTATAGGTACCAATTAGAATGCTAGGATCTACAATCTACAATACCATAGATATATATAAAATAGTACTTTAAATTTGTATACTATAGGCACAGGCTTATCACACAAATGCATACACACAGGATGTGCACGTGTGTAAACATAGATACAGTATGTGTAGGTAAACTAAAACACATACTGAAGTTTGAACTAAGTGGTAGAAAGCTGCTCGTGGCTATGTACCATGACCCATAGCCGATTCAGGGGATACAAACTGCTATTGTTAGTGCTATGTGTAGTGTAGTGTTATGTGCTACTAGTTCCTCAATTACTGAAAACGACCTTAATATGATCCTACATGTAGTACAGATAGTATAGTTGTATTATTATAGCATATGATGACACTTGCAAGTTATGCAAACTATTATGTCATCCCATAAACCCAATGCTGTGATACCATGTTTGTAGTACACAGTACATGAGTGTGTACATACTATGTATCACATCATATACCGCATGTCGCAAGGGTTGACATTGATTGTGGACAAGATTCCACCGACCCTTGTGTACAAAAACAT
This sequence comes from Chondrilla cf. caribensis, assembly GCA_964020155.1. NCBI lineage: Eukaryota > Metazoa > Porifera > Demospongiae > Chondrillida > Chondrillidae > Chondrilla > Chondrilla cf. caribensis. The sequence goes on from OZ026554.1 coordinate 3,446,326, forward strand.
ACGTACTGATCACTACAATATATGGAGTCTTGCATAATGGATTTGAGGTGTGAGGTAATAATATAATTTACAAAGTTGAATAAACGAGGTTAATATTGTTTATCAAATTTCAAATTTGTCTATTTGTAACAAGAGGAGAATTAAACTCAAGAGTAATAATGTAGACAGCTGCAGATCGTGGAGGAGTCATTAATTTGAGATTACTTGTCCCTGCTTTAGTACATTATGAATACTTGTTAGTTGAGGTTCATATAAATGTACATGCATATTATGTACATGTGTACATACGTACATCTGGCCATGTACACATATTGGCTCATTCATGTTTACTTATAGTGTATCATATAATATATGAATCAGAGGTACATGTACTAATGTACATACATACGTATGTACGTATATCCAAGGACACTGACATTTTTATGAGCATAATTATGCTGAATAATCCATTAAACCCATTAATCTATGTAAACCCTATCTGTCCTCATGATATCTTGATTTGTGGCAGATTAATTAGAATTTACTGTATATTTACATGTATGCATTGAACTTGGCATACTATTTATTGCCATTATAGTACAGTATAGTTACCAATTAGTATTTTATTAATGCTGGTATTAGTGTTTATCGTATTACATTGGTATTCTTTAGTCATATAAAATATGCATAATAGTACTAATTCCATTAAGCTATGCAAATACACGTACACATGTTCTTGGATGTATGGATTCATATAATATAATTACATGTGCACACAGGTCTGGATGCGAGGTAGTAGCCCTGCAAAAACACATGTGTACATGCATGCGCATTCACACAAGCACACACCCACCCTCTGAGATCATTCTACAATGTTGAGATATGTGGATATGCATGACCAGATCGGAACTATGACCTTATTGATTACTGGGATGTTACTGCCAAATTGGACCTAACAGACTGTTTACTTCCTACTATGCACACATGCAGGTGGTGCATGTGTACAAATTTTGTTATACATGGTGTGTCATCCCATGTGGACTGTAATGAGTTCATCCCAGCATACTTATATGTCATAATATACAAACAAATGGTATTGTTTTCTCAACCTTGCACAAAACCTACTACGTACTTATATGAAGTGTAAATTTGATTCATTGCTGTAAAATGAGATTCCAATATCATGTATATCACAATATAGTACACCTTTCATCCAAACACTCCATATACGTACCTCAATAAAGGCATATGTTGAATTACCTACATAGTGTACCCTCATCAAGTATCCCTATAGCGTATACATTGCAATACAACTCCTCTGTACATATGTATATATGCTGTGTGTATTCACTGTCGAACAATGGGACTAGCAGGTTGCAGCCAGAACTACAACTGTGACATAAATATTATTGGGATGTTGCTACCACATTGGACCTTAGAGACTGTTTACTTCCTACTAGTATGTACACATACTATAAGCGCATGTGTATAAAATGGTGTCGTGTACATGTATCCCATAATCAGAGTCATTTGTTGACTCTTGCATACTTATGTACAATTGCAAACCACTAGTATTGTTTTGAAATTACAGTTGCACATAAGCACTAGTATAATATCAAATGAGAATTCAATTCAATTGTTGCATGTATAGTTTCTAATACATTCCTCTGTATTCCTGTCCTTTCATAGAATACAATAATGTAACATTTCTCCTTACATGTATTGTGTGTATTCATATACGTACACATATATACTATTGTTGATCTAATTATTTAGTAGAAAAGGCCTAGCATTATGACCTAATTGACTCATGGAATACCATCATTGTTTGGCCATTGTAACTAGTAATTCCTCAATTCCTGGAAATATTAATGATTCCTAATTCTCACATTAAAGGGATCACAGTAGATTCAGATATTATGTGGTATATAAGGTGACACCTAGCATTTAATGAGAATAGTACATAATAATTGTAATATAATATATCAGATGTTATCATCTGTCTGTCCTGTCACAGTACATATTCCTCACGTGGATGGTAAGCGTCCAAATCATGGTGCACAGTACATATATTATGCTCCCATGGGGTATTTAGTGATGTTTGAATCGCTTCATGCTCATTGACAATGAACTGTTCATGGACCATTCCCCATAGGTTCTTAGGTCTGCCGTGAGTCATGTATACTCCAACATAAAACCTGTGTGTACACAGTGTGCAATGATCATATTGGAACTGTGTATCCACTAAGTATTGTTATAATATTATTGTATAGTGTGTTACAGCTATTCTACCTTATATACGTATATAGTGCCCTGCAGTACATGTATCTACATAATATGTATTCAATGAAATAGTTAATTATAACTTTGATTGACACTATAGGTGAGTAGTTGATACACTCGTCTTCCTTTCTGGTCGGCATCAGCTAGGCGTATTACACCTGAATGTACCAGTGTTTTGACCTCGAGTGGGATTCTGAAAGTCAAGTGACAATAAAGAAAGTAATAAAGGCATTAACTAGTGAAGTTTAAATCCAATTGTAAAAAATATTAAATACATTAATTACCTTTTTTTTAAGGCACCTAGCCCACTTGATCAGGCAATGATGATTTTTGCCTGGATTATTGTCACAAAAGCGTTCACAGCTTGTGGGAACCTTAGCATCGCTGTTGGCATTATAACATGCCTTACATATAGTTGTAACGTTGGCACTGCGGTGATGAACAGATGCAATCATAGACTTTACTTACATATACAGTAAATGAAAGAGGAAACCCAACATACGTAATATATGTTACGTTGTATATCTAGTATGTGTGCAACCTACGTACTATGAACATAATGCGCTGGAGTTTCTTTTGCAAAAAGATTCGGTGCAGCCTTCAAATAAGATCAATTTTTAAAGTACAGAAATGAGCTCATTACAAACATTGCATAATATTACAAAGTATGTACACATATGTATATACTTGCAAAATATGTACAAACTTACACACATACACATACACACACACACACACACACACACACACACACACACACAAAAAAAAAAAAAAAAAACACATACAAACACACACACACACACACACACACACACACACACACACACACACACACACACACACACACACACACACACACACTCATGTACACACACACACACACACACACACACACACACACACACACACACACACAAAAAAAAAAAACACATACAAACACACACACACACACACACACACACACACACACACACACACACACACACACACACACACACACACACACACTCATGTACACACACACACACACACACACACACACACACACACACACACACACACACACACACACACACACACACACACACACACACACACACACACACACACACATACACACACACTCATGTACACACACATACACACACACACACACACACACACACACACACACACACACACACACACACACACACACACACACACACTCATGTACACACACACACACACACATACACACACATACACACACACTCATGTACACACACATACACACACACACACACACACACACACACACACACACACACGCAAAACACAAACACACACACGCGCGTGCGCACACACACACACACACACACACACACACACACACACACACACACACACACACACACACCAGCACGCATACAAACACTCACATACATGTCTGCTCACACATACATTTTCACTCAGTGACTAAAAACACAAACACACACTTACTATCTATACATCCGCTAGGAGTTACACATTTATTCTGAATACGGTCAATCAATTGCTCTTTTGGACAGCCGCAGCCACTTGCACAAATCCTCGAGCAGGCCACCCCTGGTTGCTCACATGTTCCATCAGGTGGAACACAATCATGGTTCTCACCACGATAGTATTTCTGGCCTTTGATAGGACACACTAGATTATGGTGTGTAGAATGAAGTCATTTAACACGGGTTCATGCATACATAATTAGCATACCCTGGGTCATAGACAGGATCAAAACAAAGTAATTCCAATTTAATTTCTTAATTACGTAAGCTGGAACAGTACAGAGTGATGATGCCTCACAAAATATTGACTTCAACACATAATAAGACTATGGATCACTTCTAAAAAGTTACAAACTGAGGAAAATTGATGTTAAACATCAGATTCTCATGATGCTGTGAAACTGGGCAATGGTTTAACCTAGCCACTCCATCTCCTAACCCGCACACTAACCTCCCAACTACTTCTTGTGGGACTGCTCGTAAATTCTAAAGTAACTGACTTAATGCAGCTTTCTCAAATATCCCTTCCAACTTAATTGTTGAACAAAAAATGTAACTGTAGTTTAGATGATGTTTAAACCTGTGACCAAATACTTAAGTATTCAGTCTGGATGAATATCATTACGGTACCATAAAGTCACATGAATGACAATGATGTACACTTGGTTACCTCTGACTCTAAACGATTTTGAATCCTGTACTTCTCCATGTTCATTGACTATGGTAACCATATATTTGCCAGACGAATTTGGCTTCATAGGAATTCCAATGCTTTTATTGTAAGTGGGACAGTCGATAAAACTAGTTGAGTGAATTTCAGAGCCATTCGGACAAAAAAGTTGGATTTTATATATACTAGATAAACAAGATTCAACTCTGACAGTCACAGTGGCGTTCTCCCCAATGTATCCTACTATCTCTGTCTGTGCCAAGGTTATCATTTGAGGAGGATCTGCATGGACAAGCATTCAGCAATGAAGGATAACAGGTGACTCACGAGTGTATGCATAGCTCTATTTAATTATGATCTTCCACACTACTGAAAATTCGATGGCCTCTCAGATTAATAACTTTGAAATGTAAATTGAAATTTGACAAAATGCCTCAGCATTTTTGTAACTTCATTAAATCAGGATCCAGAGTGGCCTGTCCACCTAAACATGTTCACTATGTACTTTGGTCCAGAAACTGCGAAATTTTTAAGAATGCATGTGGAATTTGGTAATAAACAAATAGGGTTGTACATAAAACATTTCAATATATAGTCCTTATTATAGTGTTACAATTCCAAGATTTTGACTTAGCCCACCCAATGGCATGTTTAGACTGATTCTTGGCACTTAAATTGAAATTAAATTGATGTGCTTAAGATAATTACTGATTAGTCTAATACATGCTCATATGTTCAGTAAAATGTAAACTACATACAATGACAAACACTCACAACTTCCTGATGATTTACGTACCAGATGTAACGTTTATTCGAAGATTTACATGGGAAATAAGGCCATTTTCCTTTACTCGTCCAAAACATGTAAATTCTCGGAGGCCTTTGTGCTTTGATAAAAATATGATTGTAGTACATTGCTTTGATTCAGAATTTACTGTATTTTTCTGGAAAGAAATCAATATAGACATTTACATATATAATATCATTGACAAATTATAGGTGTAACTTGTTGTACCTTTGATTGTTATCATTATAAAATTAATATTACATTAATTACAGTGTTAGCACATGGTAAACATGAGGGTTGTCTGTAGTACGAATTCAGTCCTGAGTGTCTTCTAACCTAGGCATTGAATTCCAACTGAAAAGGATCATGAAAAGGAATGAAATGTAAAACTGCATGCAATGAACCCAGAGCAGTCCTTTAAACACCCCGGAAAGTGAAAGGTTTAGCACTTTCAAAAGTTAAGTTGAATTTGAAGGTCTATCATACTCGGCAAAGGATTCATTGATGAGAATTTAAAAAATCATGCTTAGAAAAACAATTGCTCCTGAGATCTATAATTATTATAACTTACTCTTCAAGTTGATATTAACAAGAATTACATACGTTAGCATTAATTTTTTAGTGAGTTGCTCTGAATTTTCCAAATAAAGATGGAAGCTATCCATTAATATATCCACTCACCACTGATGTTCTTATTTCTATGTCGCGTGATTTAGACTGATTGGAAAGGGGATCACCTCCTCCAATTAGATACCATGCCAAATGTACATCCGATTTACTCTCCATACAACAAGTCCTTTCATAGGTACATCCTTTGCGTCCTTCAATGTGTCCCGATCCAGAAAGCTGAACATGAGGGTTCACAGCACCTATACATACATAAACACATACAGTACAGCTGAAGGCCAGGTACGTTTCCTCATATCTGATTCTGAATCACCAAATTAATGACAATGTATTTTTTTGCCACACATTGAAGAAATCTGACTACTGATGCTCTTTTATTTGATGTAATGGCTGTTTCAATTGAATTGATGAATATTCCATTCCAATTGAGGGTATTTTCATTCATATAAATGCTTACTTTGTACTTGTGAAAATCATCTTGTAATTCAATCATTACCGGGGAAAAATTACCATAGTCCTCTTGAGTAATGTTTTAAATTAGCAAATTTGAAAAATGACCTAAACAGTAATTATTCCAAATAGAGTAATTTTACTCAAAATTTACTTTTCATGGGCCAATGTACGTATACAGATTTATCAATAATATTATTGTTACGAAAACCTCTGTTAAATGTCATGCAACAAACCTCAAATGAATGGTAAACAGAGTTCTGTTATATTATACATTTACATTATGATATCAATAGTTGACCATGATATCAATTTGCTTCCCTTAATTGGTGGCCACATTTAATATATTATAGTACATACTACTAATAAATTGGAGCTGAGGACTATTTAAAGAATGCAACTGTTAATTTTAGACATATACAGGAGCTTGCAGTGAGTGCATAATGACATATTGTATCAAATATTCATACTGGACGTCAAACACATGTACACTGTACACATTTGGAACTCATACCATTTAATATGAATTTTGCTGAGTCTAACGATTCATTTCTGCTGTTAAGAAGTTCACACGTGTAGACATGAGGATAGGTATCTGTATTCGCCTCTCTAACATCGATCATTATGGAGGCATTGAAGCTTGTTCCATTCACTAGTTTGGTTGACATTTTTATCTCATTGTTGTGATCTATAAATCTCACTGAATACTCAGTACTTGATGAACAAGATTCAACTCTGCAGGTCACATTAATGGATGACCTCCCAGTAGTGTTTTTCTGAGTACCGCCAAGCACTTTTATAGTTTGAGCTTTGGATCCTTATCAAAGATGAAAAGTGATATCAAATGATTATCATATAATTAATGTATAATATTATACATGAATTGGGTATATGTATACGAAGTGTGTGAGAGACAACATATGTGCATGTTTGTGTGTGTGTGTGTGTGTGTGTGTGTGTGTGTGTGTGTGTGTGTGTGTGTGTGTGTGTGTGTGTGTGTGTGTGCTTGTGTGTGTTTGTGTGTGTGTCTGTGTGTGTGTGTCTGTGTGCTTGTGTGTGTTTGTGTGTGTGTCTGTGTGTGTGTGTCTGTGTGTGTGTGTTTGTGTGTGTGTCTCTGTGTGTGTCTCTCTCTGTGTGTGTGTGTGTGTGTGTGTGTGTGTGTGTGTGTGTGTATGTGTGTGTGTGTGTGTGTGTGTGTGTGTGTGTGTGTGTGTGTGTGTGTGTGTGTGTGTGTGTGTGTGTGTGTGTGTGTGTGCTTGTGTGTGTTTGTGTGTGTGTCTCTGTGTGTGTGTGTGTGTGTGTGTGTGTGTGTGTGTGTGTGTGTTTTGTATGTGTGTGTGCGTGCGTGTGTGTGCGTGTGTGTGCATATATGTGCATGCATAATTATTACAGTTAATAATTACAATAATCTAACAAAAATTCATTTTATTATGAATTTCACTCAATTATCATAAATGACATCACATACCCAATGGAATTTGTACCCGAAGGTTTCTTCTAGAAAATTTAAGGCTCCCTTCTAGTATTGCAGTACAAGTGAATTCCCTGGTACCTTCACATGCTGGTTGAAACTTGATGGTTTTGCAATACATTGAACCAGACCCGGTGTTGTCTTCCTAAAAAATATTGCAATGACAACAACTGTATATTATTGTTACAGTAATAATAATGATTATTAGTAGCTGTAGCATGGATTTAGGAGTAATGAAGGATTATTAGTAGCTGTAGCATGGATTTAGGAGTAATGAAGGATTATTAGTAGCTGTAGCATGGATTTAGGAGTGATGAAGGATTATTAGTAGCTGTAGTGTGGATTTAGGAGTGATGAAGGAGATTCGTACAACTGGCATAATTACATTAAAATTTGGCTATAATGGCTATCCTGTTAACTTTAGACAGGTAACCAGTACTGTCCATAGGATAATCTACAATGCCATCATATTGTGAAGAATAGATTATTACTACTGAGCTGATATATGACAACATCAAATGATTTATCGCGTCTTTTTATTCCATACAGACCTATTTTACATCATCTTTTAATAAGGTGGAAAAATACAGATGTGTGCTATTTTTCAACACTAAAACTACTGGTAAACCTTCAAAACATATTCATTGCTGAAGAACTCGAATTTTTTTGTTACTTGGCATCTTCAGAGCTCTCAGCATCTGATTCTGATCTGAGGCAGGTTATGACCCGTGTCCTTGTTGCATGATACGCATACAATTCGGATGTGGCTATACTAATAACCTTTGCGGTTGAATAGAGCACCAGTTTATTGGAAAGGATGAGGCACAACACTATGAAAGTGATAACTAACCAGTAAAAAGGGGGCTGCTTGAAATAATGAGTGATTTCTTTGTAACACTAGCTCTGGGAATACCCAAACATTCCCTGTGTACAGGCCTGGACTACTCAAAGTACAACACAGGTTAACTGAATTGATTACAGTATGTACATTGATAATTTCGTGTAATTGACATGTCTGACTCAATGAACTCACTGTTATGATTATATTTGTAGAATTTTTTAATGGCCGACCACCTCCAATGTTGTACCAGTCTATTGTTGCTTTTGATCTATTAATCGATACTGGTATACAGCATTTACTCTCATAGTTGCATCCAGCACGTCCATCAATGTGGTATTCAGTCATATCAACCTCTACCATAACTAAAAATTCAAAGAAAGCATGTAACAATCTAATCTAATCTACATAATATAATAAAGGTCTGGATTAATGTCCACCTAAATAAATTATTGTGATAGTATAATATTATGTCTAAATTAATGTCCAGCAAATAAGATACAGCCTCAGACTGATACTATACCAAAACCTAAAGTATAATTTTTAATGCTTGTTGTTTTTGTCTATTCTGGGTACTATATTCCAATTACCACTATGTATACACAGGCATAAAAGCATTTCCAGACCTCTGTACGTAGAAATTCTCGAATTATAGAGACGTGCGAAGGCGAAGCCGACAAAATGACCGAAGTTCTGAAGACGCGTGCCCATAATGAGCCGGAACACAAAATGCTTATGTACCTTGTGGCTAGCGCCGATGTATGTATCCAGCTGCAGCCAAAACTCAGAAATAATACGCATAAGCTAATGTCAAGCATATGGTAGACAGTTAGACTACGAGTTTCACATGTTACAATGAGAGGACATGATACGCGAAGCTTATTAGAAACTTTAAACTGGTCGGAAGCCGAACGAGAAAACGAGCTCAGCTGAAATAACATTTTTCTGGCTTCAGTAATGGGCTAGCTTATCATTCATCTATGACTAACACTATCGTAATAGTAGCAGTAGACTGTGCGTCTATATTGCTACCCTGCATTCTACGCAGTAAGGTCACCACTCGTTACACGACAATAGCCGAAGCATGCAGTAAACATCACTCAAATAACACCAGCTACAGGTAGATGCAAAAGTACTTTCAGTGAGATAAAGCCAACCAATAAAATTCGCTATAAACTTATACTGATAAACTGATATCAGTATCTGATATAAGCCCTTACCATGCACAAAACCATGAACCTGGAGTTAATTCCTTTCCACGTCCGAGGTAGGTGCATGACTATGTCGGATCGCCCTGCTTAGCTAGAATGTTATCACCTACTATAGGTAAATTATACAGTTATTGATGACAAACCGACTCTATTATTTAGCATGCAGCCCATACCAAGTTCTTCAGGATCAAGCCCCTGCTAGACCCACAATAGCCCCTCGAGCTATTATAATAGGTAACTGCTTACAGTTCACTGACTTACCAACAATTGGTATCATGGTAACCAAGATCACAGCAGTAAATAGTTTCTCCATTTCCGATGACTAGCTCGTATTGATAACCGATCCACCGAATGATTGACAAATAAGCATCCACCAAACTATATAGAATTCTGGTATCCATCAATTTCTCGATATCTACGAATATCAGATTATGATAATCTAGTTGCACTCGAATGACGTCACTAAATAATCGCGCCACCAAGCTATAGGCTTGCCGTTACACAGCGTATTAGTAGGCGAACGAAGACGAGTAGGAGACAAACCATGCGTTGAAGATTCTCTACACCTCTAAGTGCTACAGCAGAAATTTGGTTACGATAGTATTATTAAATATTTTTGGTCATTTTAAAAATGATAATGATAATAATTAATATACAATGTCATGCAGTTTCTTCATGCTGGTTTCAGTGTATAGACCTTGTGTCTAAAAATTGGCATTTCATATACACTGGCAAGAAGTTTGCAAATATACATATAGTGCATGCCAGGTAGATTCAGTACACTCATCAGGTGAGTATATTGTAGAGGTTCATTGAGATACTGTAAAAAATATCAACAAAAAAATCAAAGACCTTGGTCCAGAGGTCCAGAGACCAGAGGCCAAAACATCATGCCATTGTAATTATTCCATGTTCTATTGAATCCCAATGCTCACATTGTTTAAAATCATATGGTTCTCGCAATGACATGTAGCACTATCTGATGTACTCATTATTCTTCATGACAAACCAATTATCATATCTTAAAATGAGGAGATACCTGTAACTCTTACAAGTAGATTGACTGAACTACAGATAGACAGATATATACATGAAGTTACTTTCTAAATATACTATTATTGCTACGTACCCTACAACTTACTCAGTATCAAGCATATTACCCTAATTAGTACATAATACTTCTCAGTGTATGCACTTCACTTGGTCCCTATAAACCTCAGTCCGGAAAACTAGCACTGATAGAAAGTATTCCTCTGATAAATACAGTGCATACATGAAGGTATGCATGTACTAACTTGAATATGTTGGACTGTACTATGACTTGACATCGACCATTAATGTGTAATAATTGTGAATATCTAATAATCATTATTGATATCTAAAGTCATATTAAGGTTTAGTGTAATTATGCCGCTTGCATTATACAGTACTTATATCCGAAAGTAACTAAATGAACAAAATTAGATTATGTCTTGTCTCCATGCAAGTCTACACAGCTGGCTTAGTACAAGCGTAAATTGACCTTTGATGATGTTCAGGTAATCTAGTGTAACAGTTAAAGCGCACAAAATGGCCGCAGTGAAGCTCTGGAGACACAAGCCCTCGTCGACTCAATAGTATGAAACGATTACGCCAGACCAAAATACGAATTTAATATGCGGTTTAAAATTCACTTGAGCATATCCGCAGATTTTGTGGTATAACAAACGCTAACCCGCTCGTTTCTTTGCCGTAACAAAGAAGTGCCGGAGCTCACACAAGGGACGATAGTCGATAGAAGAGGTGTTGCGGTGACCCAAAGCTAACCGCGAAGGACAATTTCAATCATTACTCTGGCGTCTATAGTCTAGCTATCATACGATCGAACCACAACATGTTTTATGATAAGTTTTGGTGTGGCTTCAATCGACCTTTTCTGTTCTTGTACATTACTCAGAGTCAGTACCAGCTAGCATTTACAACCCCGACATGATCTACAACTTCATAATCATGATAAAATTATGAGATTAGGACATGCATATTGTGTAGTTGTTATTAATCTGTTGGCTTAGAAACAGCACCTTCATACATCAATTTATAATGTATGTAGGTGCATATGTAATGTTTTCAAGGTTGTAATTCCAAGGGCCAGGATGCTATAATATGCAGACTTAGATATGGACACTCTGGCAATATAATGAATAATATATATATAATGCACTTACCCTCAAGCACTTCTCAAGTGCATTAATTTTCATTTGTCAAGCTGTTCTTGTGTCCATCTCTTAATCACTAGCCATTTTGTTCTGAATCAGTATATATGCTAGGCATGTGCTCCATTGCTCAATAAGTCTGTGATGAAGATCAATTCCTGTAATCCATCAAACTGTTATAAATAGCATGCAGTACCCGTTATGCATAATATAATAATATTAATATAATATGCATGTCTGTCTTGGCTTCACTGCAGTATAATTAATACTAAACTTGATAATACAAAATTATGTCATCCCATGTGTATAGATACAGAATACATATTATTAAATTTTAGGATATTTACCAGGATCATACTGTCAGTGGCTAAAATCCACAATACATCTGATCACGATATTGAGCTTAATCGTCTCCAGAGCTGGAAATTGGATAGGATGTAGCTGTTTTACTGTATCAATGCCTTGTCCTTGGCCATTATCATCCACATAGCATTAATTTTCCTGCCCTTAGCTACACCCTATGAGCCTATGATAACATTACCCTATACTATGCAGATGAAGTTAAAGTTTGATGCGGTTTTGCCTTACATGACATGCATGACGACAAAATCAATAATATTATGCATATGCACATGCGATTCATTGAATATTGATGAGGGGCTATCATAATGTTTACCAATTACCTATGTATTCAACACAATCAAAATGTTATGACTTCAGGCAAATGTTCCATGTACAGTGTATATCATGGATGAGACTGCTTAGTGTAGCTATAGTGATTCTCATGCATTCGTGCGCATCCGATATTAAAGAAGCGTTCGAGGGTATTGACTTAGGTCCACACGTACAAAATGGCGTACGTATTCACAAGACACGACAGGACAGACATAACGACGCTATACTAGCTCGACATGAGTTTTGAACGCATGTCGACCCCTATCGAATGAAAGGTCTAGTTGTCGCGGTAAAGGGAAACAGTGGAATCCCACAAAGGGCAATAACCGATCAAAGAGGTCCCTGGAGCCCGAGAAACCACGACGAACTCAATCAGCTGATCGAACGAGCCGCATTGCATAGGATGACCTTCACGTACGGTCCAGTGGTAAACAAACTCGCTGTTTGTTCCTAGATTGAATTAGAACCACAAAACTATACCACCTGTGACCTCTGAACCTGGGCGGTCTTATACCAGATAGCGTCATAACGTATACAAAGGAACATGCACACGATAGCCTTTTGTTAAATGATATACTAAGAAAGAGAATTTACAAGAGATTCTAATTGCATGTATTGCTTTTATTGTATGGCACTTACTAATTATGTCCTTGACCTTTGAATTCACTTAGTGTGCACATAAATGAACGGATTTTGACTACAGCTAACATACTACTGCATAACTGCTGTAGCAATAATTATTGCCCACTTTCAGCTGGCTGGATCTGCAATCTATTGCAATGATAATTATTATCACCATGTACTACTGTAACACCACTATTATAATTTTTATGCTTTTTAATGAAGTGCAGTGAATATTCATTAATTTGCCACAATTCATTTTCAAAGCATGATATGGTGGATTAATGAGTTTGGCGAATCAACTGGATGTTCAATGGTACTATAGTACATTATATTGTTACTGTTAAAATTGTTGTGGATTGAAAGATTTAGCAGAATCATAGTGGTGGCGAATTAATGCATGGGAATTCACTGCACATAATGTACTGAAGATGACTCTCATTGTTTGCAATTGTGCAAATCTGGGGTGCATGTGCCTACTCTATTACTATCCCACTTATTTGAGAGTATTTTATGAATAGTGATATTATTGTTAAACAGGAACCATAATATTATAAATATTTCTAATCAAAAATTTCTTAGGGTTGACTTGCACAAAAGGGGACAGAGCAAGCTCAAGATAGAATGCATGGCCAGAATAGATGGAATGTTTGAATGAGCAGATCACATGCCATTGAACATAACATTATAATTATTATTTACATCAGATTCTATAACAACAAACTGTGTCTGTGTGTTGCATTTCATGTGATTTGTATGCCGTGTACATGGAGTAATTCAATTTTCTATGTCAGTTCATTCAAATTTGCAACAGTTACCATTTTCCTACTCCAAACATCCCTATCTGGTTGTGTCAGTTTCAATGCATATCCAAGCCCTGCCTACATCTTTTTATCAATATGAGGAATGCTTGTTTTATATTGAATCAGATATAATTGTACTTGACAATGCATGTTCTTACAATCTTCTATTTCTTTGCTTACTTACTTGACTTCAGACAGTCTAATTGGCTCGATCACCTATGCTGGAGTAATGTGCATTGTAGAAATTGCTAATACAATAATACTGTTCTCATATGTAATAAGCAGACATGCAGGTATCATAGCCGTATAGGAATCAGGAGGGCACACAGAGCATTTGCACCCCTTAAAATGAATTCCCCCCATGGCCCCTTTCAGTTTGTTTCGTATTGTGTACATTTGTAGTGACCAAACTGTCTACCTCCACAAATAAAGTCACTTATCAAACAGGTAACTCACTCTTATTCCAATAATTTATATAATTAATTCAATTCACTCTAACTCAGAACTTGCAATTGAACCATATATTATGCACACCGCTGTCAGACGGTCTAGCCAATGCCCCATTCTGTTTATTGCCTTCCTAAACCCATGAGCATGATTCCATGGTGGTCATAGTATTTGCATTCAAAACATCCCATCCAGACAGAGAGAGAAACTGCAGTTCGCATGCTCGATTTCATCCACTTGAAGGAGGGCCTGCCATATGCATCTTGCACAATTTGTGGTCTGGTAATACAAAGGTGTGAGCTAATCACTATTCGGGCTAGACCATCTTCTGCATGGGGTGTGTGCAGGGAAGGGCTAGCTAGTTAGACTACCCTAACTATAGACAGTACTGTACAACTCCTGCATGCCCGAGTTTGTATGTGGATATATATTGCATGTTGTGTGTACATAACAATATCATTATGGTGTATGTGTATGTGTATGTGCGTTGTGTTGTGTTTTGTTCATATACGTGTTGTGCATGTGTATGGGTTCATGTATGAGATGATTATCCCGGCCTTGCAAGCCCATGTCATTCGTGTCAGCTGGTGTCTCAGATTTTACTGTTTTATTTCTCTGTACATGTACTTTTATGCATAATGCGAGGTTTGTAGTGGTCGGATTTCTCTCTCCAACTTGATACATACTTCCAGGTAACAATTCATATGTATCTACTGTAACAATTATGAATACACACTTCAAAGATAATATTGAGGTTCCAACTAACAGCTATACGCAAAGATATAAACTTTATGAATGTATTTAGCCTAGGAAGTATAGCTGTTTAAACTATGTGATGCTTCTACTTCACTCTCACTCCTCACAAGGAGTGGGAGTGACACACTTGAAAAGGCCATCACGTCTGTCTCTTCTTCGAGCCTATACATAGGGAAGATATTTTTGCATTATGCCTTTATTTGCAGACAGTACAGTTTTCCTGTTGTATATAGTGCTTAACACAGGCATGGGAAATCCAAGACTGAGTACAGTATAGTGCTACTACAGGCTCCTCACTACACAGGCAATACAAGTTGTACTCTATATAACCATACATGTTTGGTAACTACCAGGTTAACATATTAAAGCAAGTCAGATCCATCAGTTGGAGTTTTGCTAGCCTTCCAAGTGTCAATAAGCTAATGGAACTGATTGAGATTGCACCTCATCTTCATCCAAGCCTACAGAGCTAGCTTAGTACAAGCATACATTGACCTTAGGAGAACTCAGGCAGTTCAAATGGCCAAAGGTCCACATCAGTCATGTAGGACAAACACACTCCAGGTAGAGCATACAAACACATGGGTAGTTGGTGTAGTGTACAGATGCAATATAATGTGTGACATGGAGTATGCTTGACATATGCGCATGGCTAGTGTACACTAATAATAGGGTTCGTGACATCAAACGTCAAAGTGCTATTTACTTCGTACCTTTCCATATTTCTTGTTAAATCTCTTCTTCACGCATTTCCCCCATTTTTTGAGACAATTTCGTGATGGATTGGAACCACATTTGTACTTACATTTTCCTGGAACAGACCGCACATCATCATCATAGTAACAAGCTTGACATGAGGTTAGTATCGATGTGCTACTGCAGCCACTGCAAGAACAGGATAGACATTGCAGTAAAATAGAAAAACTTGCCGTGATCGGTCAGGAGACACACGATCGTATCATGTCCTTGTAAAATGCTAGTAATAGCGTGTAATAATGTCTAATCTCATACTATTGTGCACCAGCTACTATTATGTACAGTAACCTCCTCTACCTCAATCTACTATGCTTGTTGTGGCTATGAAGGGTCAGTAACAAGGCTTCACTGAGCTAATGCATCAATACAGTGTATATATGTGCTCAATAATATACCACAGTCAGGGCTGCTGCTTATGATGTATGTATGTCAGAGCTACACAATTGAGACCATGTACAATATGTGTGCGCATATGAACAATAATATTATCACACATTAGCATACAATACGCTGTACAGTAACTACTACATACTAAAATAATTGTGATTGGCACTTATAAAAACCTATACACCTTGTACTGTACAGTCTAAACTTACATGGAGCAATTGGCATTAGAATTCCCCTCACAAAGACTATGTGTACAGGTCACTGTGCAATAAAGATCAAAGATCATATTACTGATATAAAACCAATAACAAACTACTCACTCAATCATATTATTTTTCACAGAGGTGTCTGAGCTACACACACACACACACACACACACACACACACACACACACACACACACACACACACACACACACACACACACACACAAAACATGCACACACTACTTACCGGGACAACCAAGCGTATGGTTGGCAACAACACCATTTGCTAAGCACCAGCTGAATGGGATGACAACAGACAACAACAATGCATTCACTCTGAGAAGCCAAGCCACACAATGCAGTCTAACAGTTCTGAAACTCACCATTTCATACATTTACCAGAGTCTGAACAGTCCCATCGATCTCCTGGTTGGTACACCTCACCTTCATATTCACCTGATCAATGGAATACATGTGTACACACAAAACAACTGATGTTTATAACCATGATCGCCTATTATAGTACTCAAAGTGTACTAGAGGCAAAGTACAAGTATATATCACTCACATTTCTTTGGACAGGTTCGAGGATTAATGCATCTATTGTTCTCTTCATCAAGCACAGTACCAGTAGGACAGCCACACCCACTGCGACACTCCCTTGTACAAACTGGATTGGTATCTTCACATGTTCCTGTACATGGTACACACTCTCCTTTGCTAGCATTGAAGTACCTTTGACCTTGGATTGGGCACCCTGCATCCACATATTAAATCACGTGGTCATAATATTATCATTCACAGAAGTAGTATAGTGTCTAGCGTGTACATAATGCAGGTATACTCACTAGGCGGACAATCACTAAGAGCTACACATCTGTTCCGTGCTGGATCAATCACGTGTCCTATTGGACAAGCACAACCTCTTCTACAAATCCTTGGGCAAGGTACCAATGGTTGATCGCATGTTCCATCACATGGAGCACAACGATTGCCACCATAGTAGATTTGACCTTCAATCGGACATTCTACAAATTCATACAAGATGGTAGATGGCATTGCACACACAGGTACATAGATACTACTCCATTAGTGGAGTTAGTATATTATTAAGAACGAGTGTACACACACACACACACACACACACACACACACACACACACACACACACACACACACACACACACACTTACCAGGTGTACAATCACTACTGTTGACACATTTATTTTGAGCTGGATCAATCAGTTGTCCCACAGGACATCCACAACCGGATTGACAGATTAGAATACAAACACGAGGTTCTTTTCCACATGTTTGCTGACAAGGAGCACATTCTCCATTTCTAATATCAAAGTACCTCTGGCCCTCTATCGGGCATGCTGCAGGGAAGGGGTGTGAGCAATATGAAAATACATGGACAGTATTTTTACATTTACTGTATTATTAAGAGGAAAGTGCTTGTGAGAATTCATTCCTTATTAGTATACTGTTCACTGCCCTAATTAGTGCTAGCCATCAAATAGACAGCTAATCTATCTATAACATATGTAATACTCCACCTATTCTCCACATGGCAAATAAAGAGTGGATTGGTCTTCAAATTCCAAATGAATTTATGATTAGTATGTTGTACATACATGCACACATACTGCATACACAAGATTGTACTTAAGATGTACGTGTATGTGCATACCACATATACCGATGTATTGTATGTAAGTACACACATTAATATCACATATTTACTATGTATTTTATGTACACAGAGTGTGAATACAACGGTCAATCCTACAAGCCCGGTGACACCTTCAATGCAACTGATGGATACAACATTTGGTTAGTACTTTCCTTACTATACTTTTCTATACATGTACTGGTTAAATCATATATTATGTAGGCGTATGCATGTATGGTTATCGTAAGCTGAGCATGTACTCACTTACATATGTATCTACTCTATTCCCCCAGTACTTGTTCAGAAGGACAGGTTGCATGCACTGAGAGAGCTTGTATACCAAGTATGTGCAATAAACAACTGTGTGTGTGTGTGTGCATACAGTCACATGTATCCTGATTATGACCCCATTAACAGGACCTACTGGGATGCATATCTTAAGATTCAAATTCAAACACTAGTAAGGAACACACACACATACACATACACACACACACACACACACACACACACACACACACAACACACACAAAACACGCACACACTACTTACCGGGACAACCAAGCGTATGGTTGGCAACAACACCATTTGCTAAGCACCAGCTGAATGGGATGACAACAGACAACAACAATGCATTCACTCTGAGAAGCCAAGCCACACAATGCAGTCTAACAGTTCTGAAACTCACCATTTCATACATTTACCAGAGTCTGAACAGTCCCATCGATCTCCTGGTTGGTACACCTCACCTTCATATTCACCTGATCAATGGAATATTAATACACGTGTACACACAAAACAACTGATGTTTATAACCATGATCGCCTATTATAGTACTCAAAGTGTACTAGAGGCAAAGTACAAGTATATATCATTCACATTTCTTTGGACAGGTTCGAGGATGAATACATCTATTGTTCTCTTCATCAAGCACAGTACCAGTAGGACAGCCACACCCACTGCGACACTCCCTCGTACAAACTGGATTGGTATCTTCACATGTTCCTGTACATGGTACACACTCTCCTTTGCTAACATTGAAGTACCTTTGACCTTGGATTGGGCACCCTGCATCCACATATTAAATCACGTGGTCATAATATTATCATTCACAGAAGTAGTATAATGTCTAGCGTGTACATAATGCAGGTATACTCACTAGGCGGACAATCACTAAGAGCTACACATCTGTTCTGAGCTGGATCAATCACTTGTCCTATTGGACAAGCACAACCTCTTCTACAAATCCTTGGGCAAGGTACCAATGGTCGATCGCATGTTCCATCACATGGAGCACATCTGTCACCATAGTAGATTTGACCTTCAATCGGACATTCTACAAATTCATACAAGATGGTAGATGGTATTGCACACACAGGTACATAGATACTACTCCATTAGTGGAGTTAGTATATTATTAAGAACGAGTGTACACATGCACACACGCACACACACACACACACACACACACACACACACACACACACACACACACACACACACACACACACACACACACTTACCAGGTGTACAATCACTACTGTTGACACATTTATTTTGAGCTGGATCAATCAGTTGCCCCGCAGGACATCCACAACCGGATTGACAGATTAGAATACAAAAAAGAGGTTCTTTTCCACATGTTTGCTGACAAGGAGCACATTCTCCATTTCTAATATCAAAGTACCTCTGGCCCTCTATCGGGCATGCTGCAGGGAAGAGGATGTAAGCCATATGAACATACATGAACAGTATTTTAACATTTACTGTATTATTAAGAGGAAAGTGCTTGCTTGAATTCATCCCTCATTAGTATACTGTTCACTGCTTTAATTAGTGCTAGCCATCAAATAGACAGCGAATCTATCTATAACATATTTAAAACTCCACCTATTCTCCACATGGCAAATAATTAGTGGATTGTTCTTCAAATTCCAAATGAATTTATGGTTAGCATGTTGTACATACATGCACACATACTGTATACACAAGATTGTATTGTAGACACACACGGTGGTTCATTACACATACTTGGTATACAAGCTCTCTCAGTGCATGCAACCTGTCCTTCTGAACAAGTACTGGGGGAATAGAGTAGATACATATGTAAGTGAGTACATGCTTCCATGAAGGAAGGTTAAATCAAGACCTTTGGTAAACTAACCAAATGTTGCATCCATCAGTTGCGTTGAAGGTGTCACCGGGATTGTAGGATTGACCATTGTATTCACACTCTGTGTACATAAAATACAAGCAAATATGTGATACTGAATGTGTGTACATTACATACAATACATCAGTACGTATATGTGGTATGTGCATACACATACATATACGTAGTCACATGTATCCTGGCACATGGTAAATAATTAGCTCTCCACATGTGAACAGATTGGAGATATGTATATACGTACGTACTTTTAGGTATGCAGGCTTTCAATGTACATATCACTACGCCAGTGGTTGTGCAATGACTGGTGGAAAAAAGAAGTTCATGTTAAGTGTGAAAGAAGAACAACCAAGACCTTTGGTAAACTAACCAAATGTTGCATCCATCAGTTGCGTTGAAGGTGTCACCGGGATTGTAGGATTGACCATTGTATTCACACTCTGTGTACATACAATACAAGCAAATATGTGATATTAAATGTGTGTACTTACATACAATACAAGCAAATATGTGATATTAAATGTGTGTACTTACATACAATACAAGCAAATATGTGATATTAAATGTGTGTACTTACATACAATACATCAGTATATGTGGATATGCATGTACATACAGTCACATGTATCCTGATTGTGACCCCATTAACAGGACCTACTGGGAAGCATATTTTAAGATTCAAATTCAAACCCCAGTAAGGAACACACACACACACACACACACACACACACACACACACACACACACACACACACACACACACACACACACAGGCACGTACAAACACACACATGCACTACTTACTTGGACATTCACTAAGAGCTACGCATTTGTTCTGTGCTTGATCAATCACTTGGCCTCTCGGACAGCCACAACCTCTTCTACAGATTAGTGGACAAGGTACCAATGGCTGTTTACATGTTCCATCACATGGAGCACAGCTGTCACCACCATAGTAGACCTGCCCTTCAATGGGACATTCTACAGAAAAATGTACCATACAGCAAATGACAGTGCATGACTAAAGAATGCATGTAAAACCTGCACATTTGGTGGAAATGTAAGAAATCTGCTGCAGGTCAAAAGTATGGTACATAGTCATATTACATGCACTGCACATCATGGTCCTTATGCATAGAATATATTATATCACTTTCAAGATTCAAATTTGAAACCTAGTAACACACACACGATACACACACACGCACGCACGCACGCACACACACATGCATACATTACATATTGTTTGCATACCATACAGTACATATGTACAAATCTCATACATCAATTCTCACTAGGACAATCGGTAGCATTTGGGAAGCATACTGGACTGCTTGATGATAACCTTGTTTGCCCTCCATGGTATGAGTACAATCTGTTTGCATAGTTGTTCACTCTGCCATTCCATGCACAGAGCAGAAACACGCACTGATCCAAAGGCACATCACGGGTGTCACCGGTGACACGATTCCTAGTGAAGCACAGGGTCACTCTTCCACTGCTTCTCTCCACGTTCACACTCTGAAGGTCATTACTCACATCTTCTGTTGGACGACTTCTGGCATTTGCATATCTAAACAGTACAGTAATGTAAATTTGAACAGAATGCACATATAATAGAAACACCATCTCTCTTCTACAATTGTGATTTTGTGGGAGTATTATTTCTTAGAAACACTTAGATATATCTACTTCGGTGTTCCTGACTCAGGATAGTGCCCATACATCTTGTTAGAGTTCTCAGAAATGCATCAATTTCATTCCATCCTTTCACAAACCAGAATTGTGTTTTCAACTTTTGAGTGAGTTCAATTTTTTCAGTAATATCGCCAAAATATTGGATGTTTCACACATGTAGGAATGTTCAATATGCATACACGTGTGTATATACTATATGTATGCATGTGTGCCATCACTGAAACACAAGCTGATGCTCCTGTTCTGTTGATGTTTGTGGTTCTCACCCGTCAACAACAAAACTGTTCCCACTATCATCAGCAGCACCAACTACAACATCACTTTTCGGCTGTGAATGATATAAACAGGATTTATGGTGAAAAGCAGATTAAAAAGGGGCTGAAATGCAAATTTCTGTATAGAAATAAGATGTATAGTATGCACATATACTAACAAGGATTAATATTACATAACATAACAATAGCTATGATCATAAAAAGTGAAAATACTATGTATGTATTATATGTTCTTATATATGTGAGTATCCAAAGCAAATTGAGTAATATTTGATTTCTGTGGAATGTTTTGATAGAATATAGTACATACGTGGTAGAAATTACCAATGACCTCCATACAAAGGGTTCATTATGAGGCACCAAAAGTAGACTTAATTTTCTTTGGTGTTAACACCGTTTTCGCCGCTAAAACTGGACAACCTCTCTACAGTGGACAAAATGCACAGTCCCAATCTGTCCGTTATTGAAGAGATTCCACTATAATTATAGTCACACTATGTACCTACTCCGTGAATACACCACATGTACATATGGTACATATTGTATGCATACACATGTATGCATTACATTATGTATACACATACAGTATGTACACCTACACGTGAGCTAAGTATGGAGTAACTGTGTGTGCACCATGTATGAGCTGGTAGTAAAACAATACCATGAATTGGTCCAGGGAGAATCCCAGGCCCACCCAGCCTCTTGAGTTAACAGATACACAGAAGGATATACAATCCCCTTTCACAGTCCAGTTCACATGGCATGCTGAGTTATTCCATGAGCCAGAACATGGATCATGATCAGCTGCAGGAGGTACAGGAATTGAACCATCACCACTGAACATTATAGCTTGAATTACGCACACTATATGAGTATGCAAACACACAAATTTAAATTCAAATTAAGGAATCCTATCTGAAGATATAAAACTATACAGTGATATACATAAGGATTGATATACACCACATGCAACTGTGTTGTTAATATTGCATCAATATTATGAAGGTGTAATATGTTATGAAATTATAAGGAGGGGCTATTGCATTGGCAATGGATTTACTAGGGTTTTTTTGGCTTAGTACCACTTAGTCCAATATTCTCAGTCACAAGGTAGACCATTTAAAGTCTTCCTCAGTATTAATATATTATATTAGACTAATTGTTACTTAGGCTCAAAACTCTATCCATGCAGGTCTATGTTACTGTGGTTACTGATCATAATATCACTTTCCCACTCGACTACGTACGTATATATGATTGGCAGGGAATAAAAACACAAATCCACCTCATGTGCGATATCTATGTACACTACACGTCCATCACCTATACTTGAACATATAGCACATGCAGCTAGGAAGCAGCAAGCAGTTTGAGCATGGAACACATTATCATTATGCACGTTCGTTCGGGTCAGCTCCAGTGAAGTATATAGGATGATTTTGACCACACCCAGTCGTTAGCAAAGAGAACGGACCCACCGGCCGGATGCCAAAGTTGACGTTAGTCGCGATTGCCTGTGGTTGCGTTCTCTCTACCTGATCATGAACCCTGCGAACAGAGCATCCCTTACAGACTGACGGTGTACCTCGGTTATGTTGTGGCTGGTCGCGGACACGTGCGAACGTTTCACCCCGTCTGCATGCAACCATAGATAGTTGGTGCGTGACAGCGAGGGTAACTCACCCAAAACGTATGGCAGTAGTGAAACTAAGACCAAGCTGGTAAACATCACCTTCACTCTTGTATGATTTTATGTTTACAGCTCTCGAGCTAGGAGAGATATCGCGGTTGGACGAGCGGCCGTTTATATCGCAAATAAGAGCTATTATCTAATAGACAATGGAACCGCATATTAATTAGGGCCGTCACCAAATTACAGGGACATCCTCCTCTGTTGTTCATCCTTCGGGCCGAATACAGATAGCGAAAACGTGACTTTCTGAGATCAAAGTGAAGTCAAAATTGAGTCAATACCGACACTTGGTGAGTAGAAGGGTCCTAATAATCTCACATTCTGTGATATAATGCAGAGGAACCCCCCTTTAAGCTTGATATCGTTGATTACACAACGCGTCCCTCGTGTTACTGAACGGTTTTAGCATACTGTAGCTATATGCGTAGAAAATAACCAGATGCATAGCCTCTAACCTAGCGCCTATAGGCGTGCTACATTGTCTTCAGGGTATCAGGGTATCTTAGTGTATAGGTGTGCTACATTGTCTTGCGGTTGGTATTTGGGTATCTATGATGCAACTGTAGATAGGTACGTAGTTTAGAGTGTCTATGGTGTCACTGTCAAGTTTCAAATGTACAAAGCAGCATGAAATATCACTGTTCATGTGAACTTACTGTGAGTGGATTTACAGGTTGTGGATTCCGATTGTAAATGGCAGTCGATCACTGACTGCGACCATGGGACTATCCATACCACATAACCGCTGTATAGCCTATTATATTATTATTGTTGTTGTTGTTGTTGTTGTTGATTTGAGTGCACCATACCACAAATGGTACTAGGACACCATATGGTCCCATGCAGCACTGTATACACTAACACATATATAGCCAAGATACATAATCCATGCTGTACGTAACTCTTAGTGTGTAAAATTACACACACTATGTATGTTCACATGGATCAGGGGATTCCATATGGTAGTGGTCCATGTTAGTCACCTGTGTTGCATGAAAATACAATAGTGACGAGTGTCTACACACTCACTACTGTATTACTGGTCTTTGTTTGGACTCATCAATTGTATCAACATGTATTCAACTGTATCATGATCTACGTAGAGATGAGCATTTGTACCAAATTGTGCAAGACATCTGTACCAAATACTGTAGTTACGTATGGGTAAAATTATTATTATATACAATAGCAAGGCAGTAGTTATTACAGATAAGCAAATCCATTTTCAAGATCCATTAAGACATCCATTTGCACAGATGACTAATTTTGTCTACCCAACCCTATATGCATATGACGACCTTGTCTTCCAATTCCTTTTTCAAAGTTTTATGATGGATGGATTCATTTGCATACTTATTACAGTAAATTCTTGTTAATCTGCCACCGCTTTATCCCCCAAACCTTTTAATCCACCACAATTTCCCAGTACCAATATAATGTACAAGTACCAATAAATTTCCAGTTAATCCGCCAAACTCGTTAATCCACCATATTCTTTTGAAAACGAATTGTGGCAGATTAAATTATTCTCAGGAGAAGTAGTTTCATGCAATAGTCAAGTTTAAAAATAACATACCTCAATCGTATCAGATCCATGTGTTCTCTGAACCACACCCATTTCTACTCTTTGCCCATTGTGCATGTCGTTGAACTTTGTGCGATGTCCCATGTGTACATATGTTCTTTCCTGACCTCAACGTGTCCAGTGTCATATGCTTATTATAGTATGTATGTATGCATGTAGTTAGATGGATTGCTGATCCAATAATACGATTCAGTTAGATGCACATACACTGCACAAAAAATAAGCTTAGGTTGTTATTTAACTTAGCGCACCATTGCGGCTTCTTATGTGGATGCCTATGTCATAGTCATGCTGTGTTGATTGTTTTCAGAATTGAGAAGCCATTAAGTTATGACAGATCGACTAATGATGCAGTGTGTGGACTGGTGTTTACATTAAAAGGTGTTTGTGTGTGTTTGTAAGATTTCTCTTGACTCTATAATCTTGTTTGCTCCCATAACTATAATCTCATTTACCTGGTTGTTTACCGTCTAGTGATTTGGGGCATGATATAGTTATGTACTGAGTATACACTCATTATAATAATAATAATAATAATAATAATATACCATACAATACATATATGTACAGTAGGTAATGATCTTCTTTGGAGTTATAAATGATCTTTTGTGTTAATTAATATTTTATGTTTGAATAGTTTGGATCGAGTGGGTCCTACTGTATATACATACTCTGTATATATACTCCATATATAGTATAATATATATTATGGAAAATACATAGGTTGCTGACACAAGCTACAGTATACTTTATCTATGTAAGTATATATACTTTGCATGATTTATAGTCTGAAACAGTTCCTGAACACTCCACACACTACACAGTGTGCACATGCAAATGTGTGTAGTATAAACATGCATTTACTGTGTGTGCATATTTATCTACCTATAATATGTATGTAACTATGACAGTATGTATTTATCAGTTTGGTGTGAAAATGTGTCTAATTGACTTGATCTGAATGTGATATCTGTTGAAATTGTGACTGTTTCTCCCACAACAACTGGAGTAACATGGGACGGAAGGTTCTTTGGAACTTCTTATCAGAGGTACTTAACAACTATTCACTCTATAATAAATAATATTTGGATTATCTGCTTGCCACTTCATAGTTCCCCACAAAGTGTAACAAATTAATAATAGTTCATTGTGCTGCTAAGGACCCACCCTGAGTCTGAATAAGGTGGTGTTTCTGATGTGGTCCCACATCCTAAACTTCCTCTGACCTCACTGCCATCCCTGCCTGGGTTGAGGACCTCACAGGCACATCCTACCAGTTATGTCAAAACAAATTTACATAAAGAATAATACCCAATGTCATCATCAGGTGGTAACCATGGCAATGTGTACACATTTGGTCACCAGCTTGTGTACTGTAGCCTCTAACCATGCTGTCCCAAATAGATTTGTGGGGACAATGAATTTGATTGGGAAGGACCTAGGTTGGAGGCTGGTTGTGTACTGTGGCAATGATTTTGTGAGGGAATATAGTCCATGTGTTGGTATAATCTGTTTTGAGGCTTTTGTAAGACTATACAGAACTGTTCATTCCTAGACCTTAATCCAAATTTGTGAATTCTGAGTTTTTTTGGGGGGAGGAGTGTATTGAGGGTGAGTGGTTGGTTGGCTGAGGGTGTCAACATACCATTCTGGGAATCCACTGAAATAATTTCAATATTCATTTGGGTTATTAAGACCATGTTAAGTAACCCAGAGCAAGAACTCCACGACAGAGGTGGTCTTCATGAGTCTCTGTTGGTTACTCTATTTATACTCACACCCTGTATAACAATTTTATACTTCTATATCATGTGAATTGAGTTGATGTGTGAATTGTTCACAACACACCTTCCGATCTTTGTGGTTACCACAGTTGACCAAGATCTCAGAGATCACTCAACACAGTATCCACACCCAGCCCAAATGCAGTAACTCCACACAGCATGACCTGTCTGCACCTACTCTTAGTTTGGTGCCACAAAGGACCTTGAATAGTTGCGGATGTGTATTGACGTGTCACCTTTGGGCATAAATAGATACAAGTGAAAAATCCCAATATGTAGATGTACGTAGGTATATGCATTGTCAGCTGGGGAAGTCTAGGTGAACACAAGACTCTACCATGACTTCCAAAACCTGTGAGGTGCATGAACTGAATAAGGCAGTGCTGACTTTTCACCAGTTCTAGGAAAAGGCACGATTACAATGCAGTGTGTGTAATGACTTGCTCTTTGTCAGTCTAGGTCATTTCCTGTCTGTTCTGTATATATACTCGAATTCCAATTCTCCAAAGCATTGAAGAACATTGCTACTTGTAGAGCTAAAACCTCGAAAAGTTGTATATAGTTATGGGTATTTTGCAAGTCATTGCCTCGACTCTAGTACTTTGTTGTTGTCAACAAGTGTTCGCTATTAGAGATCAGTTCGGTAGAGGCAGTAAGTGTAACTCCGTCTTGTACTGGTGTGCTGTCCAGTACCACCCAATTTACACGATTTGACTCAAGACCTATAGCCCGACAGTACATTTCCAAGTATAGTTCAGTGACTGATATTCAGACAGCTTTCCTGGTTGTAGTACGAGTGTCCATACACTTGTACTGCATGTACTTCAGGTGTTTGACTTTGTGATTTTGTTCAGTGCTTTTATATACTGTGTGTACGTATAATATCGCTATATACTGTCTCCTTTTTTTACTGTTTAGTATGTTATGAAGGAGGTAATGTCTACCAACCTGGTGAAGAGTTTGTATGCTCCGACAGATGCAATCTGTGGTTAGTGGTGCGATTTATCTCTCAAAGTGGTCACTCTACTCACTATTATCTCTTCACCTTACTTGTTTACGGTTTTAACGGTTTAACACTTGTCTGGGTTCCTTGCTGACAAGATCCTAAGTAAACTGTGATTGTCTGTTTGTGGAGTGACCTCTTTTGGCTGTAAACAAGTCACTCTCGTGTACAGACTTCTGGTACATACACAGGTGGGAGTGGTAAAGTCCAGTCCCTGGCACATACACAGGTGGGAGTGGTAGAGCCCAGTTCTAGAAAGATGACACACAACACGCCTCAATTGTGGGCACAGTATGAAAAATCTAGAAACAGGACATTTATCATTTGTGAGTAGTCTAGTTAGCTGGATTGTGTCCACTCATGTTTTGTCCTGTCACAGTGAATCTGGTCCACTAATCCTGTAATGTAATGACATCTGCATGGTACATGATACATTGATTGACTGAGCCATTGCCTTGCTTTGCAGCACATGTGTTTTCGGCAGAGTGATACAATCACGTCTGCTCGACTGTGATGTGAAGAAGAGCTGTCTCAAACCAGGTGGTCACGGATCATTGGGTCATGGGGAAAGCTACAAAAGGGATTCTTGCACCACTTGGTGAGTTGTTTTTTATAAGCAGTTTACCTTTGTGTACACACAGCTGTCACAGCTGGGTCAGTCCAAAGAGCATCTAGAATACTGTACATAATGTAGCGTATACAGTGAATTCTTGTTAATCTGCCACTGATTTATCCACCACAATTTCCCAGTACCAATATAATGTACAAGTACCAATGAATATCCAGTTAATCCGCCAAACTTGTTAATCCACCATATTCTTTGGAAACAAATTGTGGTGGATTAACAGGTATTCACTGTATGCGAGTGATAAGTCATGAGGCCGGGCTTATTTTTCACTTTTATCTGCGATTTTTATTGTGTTTGAGGACTAGTGAAATGGTGGATAACATGACACGACTAACCACTAAACCCAATCTAAAGCACTAAACTAGATCTGGTTGGCAAGACTAGCACAGTGTGTGTCACTGCATCCTCCTTGTTTCGTGTAGTACATGTAACAATGGTCAGCTGTCGTGCCTTGGTACCGCCTGCTCTGTTCCGGATTGTGAAGCTCCAGTTACCCGCCTTGGGGAATGCTGTCCCGTGTGTGAGCAAGGACAGTGCCTGTATCAGGGAAGGAGGCTGAAGAATGGGGAGAGTTTCCCACTTGACCCCTGTTCAGTATGGTGAGATGATGACACTCTTATGCTGTGTGTGGTGTACCTATATTGTATGTTGTTATCATCAGATTATGATTCATGTGCTGTGTGTAGTGTACCTATATTGTATGTTGTTATCAGATTATGATTCTTGTGCTGTGTGTGTTGTACAGAATGGTTAGACTGTGTCACTCACAAACTGTGTGTGTTGTATGGGATGGTTAGACTGTAACACTCATGTACGGTATGTGTTGTGCAGGGATGGGTAGAATATACATTTGTGCAATGTAGTTAGATTATTGTATATAATCAATCCACACTAGTAATATCAAACCCTAATGTATGTATTTGTATATACAGCACACATGTAATATATACATATTGTGTAATATGCACGTATTGGAGTATAAAGCACTTCTTGTGGTGGCTTCCTTGTAGCACTTGCAGAAATGGTGCGGTGATGTGCAGGATTAGGGACTGTGCCGCCCCTGATTGCTCCAGCCCTATTGTACCTCCCGGAGAATGCTGTCCGGTGTGTCCCAACGGGCCCGATTATTTGTAGGTGAGTTATTATACTATTACATATTGTAATTCCACTTGAGTTTACTGGCTCACAATTTGCATGCCAAGGTGTAACCTGCTGCAAGTGTTGGGAGCCGAGTTATCACTGTGAGGGTACATACATACATACATAGAAATATATGGGGGTATGTACGTATGTATATACTGTACATATGGAAGTGGAATTGTACGTACATTGTGTCGAAATGCCTAGTAGGCCATAGTTTATTCGAATCCATTGTGGTATTGAGCAGGTGCCACTGTACATAAAAGAGGGATTTTCATTTGATAAGTGTATTATCCTGGTACTGTACAAAGTGGGGAAACTCCAGGAATTCCCCACCCTTGGCCCTCCGTGAGTCTATGGACCACTTTGAATTAGTTGGAAGTTCAGGACCTGATAGTCTGGAGGGGGCTGCAAGCACCCAATAGTCTGGAGGGGGCTGCAAGTACCCAACGACCACAATGGACCTATACTATTGTGAAACCGAGACCTACTGTACAAGCTTGATGCCCATTGGATTTGATTGGATTGGAAGGCTTATTTATACAGGGGAAGCCTTAACCAATGGCTAGACACCCTTGAGCAATACAATACAACAAACCGTAAACACATGTGATGTTAAGATCCTCTAACCTCACTGTGGTACACGTATGTTTCCGTTCACTACTACCTAATGTCCTCTTTATCCCACAGCTCTAATCTCGTACTAATTTATATTATTATCATACTTATTATTATTTCGCAGGCTTTTTGATCTAGTATCGATCACTAACTTGATTTGACCAGGAAGATTAATGCTCATCATCATGAATGAGAAATTACCGTTACTACTGTATAATGTTTCAAAAACCTATGTATATTGGATAACATTAATACTAATTTGACATCAGCGCTAACTATTATAATAATATTATATTAATAATTGTATTATATTATTGCATATTACAGTATACTGTATACACATACTGATACACATGTATAATACAACGTGTACGTACTTGGTTGGGGAAGGTCTTGTTGCACATAAACCTGTGCAAGGCCTAAGATTGACAAAATATATCACTGGATTTATGCCTACCAGCTGAAGGAGACCTCGATTAGCTGGTTGGCATCAATCCAGTTAGTGATATATTTTGATCAATGTACATACATGAAGACCGCCCAATGGACCAAGAATAGGTGGTATTGGAGACACATGCGTACAGTTATTATAGGTGAATGCTCTTTAAATAACAGGTTCCACTGTACTAAGAACTAATATATTGCATGTACATGTACATGTCTTACATAATATTTATATTATAGGTCAACTCATATAATCAATATTATATAATATTATATGCACATATATATTTAATATATATTATACGTCGTATTCTTATGTAAAATATTACTGTACTTGACAGCATTGTATCAGGATATATATGTACATATGTATATATATAATGTACTCCTGCACTTCAACAAGGTATATATACGAAGCGAATAATAATTGAAGAACTAGCTATTTACATAATATTTAAATTTATAAATTACAAGAATTATTGTCACAATTAAAGGTATCATGAATGCATGCACATACGCAAGTAGCTGTGAACTATTTAACTTTAATTAATTTTTCATGTCACATAAGCTCATATATCAGGTCGTTCGGTTCACCGCTGACACGCAAGAACACCTCTTCTAGTGTGGTTTGGGAGATGGAGCAACTTAAGACCTTGTTCTTCTTTGCTTCAATCACTTTGAAGAAGTTGGAAATTTCCGAACGACTGCAGAAACGCAAAAAAAATAATTATAATGATTAACACATAATACAATAATGATACCAGTAAAAATGGTAACCATCATTTTGTGACCAAAATGCACACTAAAATAAAAGCTTGCAGGTATTTTTACACATGTACACATACGTATGTACACGTGCACACACACACACACACACGCGTGCGTGCGCACATATGCACACAGAATAATATTGTGTCTGTGCACGAGTGTACTAATACTAGTGATAGACCAATAAGGCAATTAAAGTAATTGATAATTAGGAACAGCTGCAACATTGTGGAGTACCCAGTCCAGCTATACATACAATGTGACAGACACGAGTAACAAATTTCAATATGCAATTCCCATCCTACAAAGGTCTTTTCCATTCTCACTTTTCAGGTGGAAACCGGTACTGATACAGGATCCCACCCTCAATTTCAATTGGGGTATTCTTCAGTGTTGCTCCTACGCAAGAACAATATCACCAAACATAAATTACAACAGACATCCACACCTTCACACAGTGATAGTTAACTAAGATGTGAGTGTAAACACACAATGTATTATAATATATATAATATAATATGTCATATGTACACAACACAATTCACTCGATACGAAGACAAGCAGTTACGCACAGTAGGTATAGTAGTGTTGCCATAAGTATGTGTCAGTAGTGCTGTCGTGAGAAGAAGTGACTACATGCATGTTTGGCCATAAGGCTTTGCGGTCATATACTGTACATACACACACACACACATGGCTCAGGTGGTACATGGTTGACATATGCGGGGCAGTTGGTGAGTAGCTAGTAGCAGTACTGCCACCATGAGGATGAGAAATACGGCGATCTCCCAGCTGTGGTCCAGACATGTCGATGCCCACTGTTCACACACCTCTGCATGGCCTTTGGAATGAATACTTGATTCCTGTACAGCATGTATTGTACTGTATGTGTTGGTCCATCAATTCAAGTCTTGGTGCGTGTTGTAGTCACTGACATGTTGGACCACTTTATGGAGTGCACTGAAACGCAATCCATAACATGTACACACATTGTCCTAAAGTTGCTTGACATGCTGTATTGTTGGATTGAGTAGAGAGTCTTCTTTCAACTGAAACTGCTGTCAGTAACAAAACTTACACCTGATGGGTCCCATGTGGGTGAAATTAATTATTGATGTTAACTGACATGCTTTATCAGCCCATAAGACTTTCTCCTTAGCCTAATATGGTACATATCATACTGCATACATGTCTGAAGGAACACTCAGACACAATCCAAACTGGCTCCCTCACCTCTGAGCAAGGTCCGTACGATCTCGGATATCTCCTCCTGGTGGTCAGGACTCACCACCAGCTCCACAGTGTAGCCAGCATACTTGTTCTTCAGATACACTGAGGATCCGATGTCCCTACAGTATGCAGCATATACGTACATGTAAATGTACTGTGTAGGTACGTATGTAGTGTAATATACGTAATACGCTGTTTATATGTTAACTGTATAGGTTGAGCATGAAGGCAGGCACAACCATATGTAGCTCTAACACATTGCACAATGCCACAATCCCAACTATAGGGATGCAGTGCATACATGCAACTCACTACAGTACACGTGCTAATGTAAACAATCAGAATTTGAGAATACAATAATATTGTGTTCATTGAAAGAGTCCGATGGTTCTCTTGACTACATTGCATGTATATAACACACATGCACATGTGCACGCAAGCACACACACACACACACACACACACACACACACACACACACACACACACACACACATATACAAGGTACACCTGTGCACACAACCAAATGAAAATTATGATACCAGAAAGATATCCAATAAACCTGCACACATATGTACACACACACACACACACACACACACACACACACACACACACACACACACACACACACACACACACACTGTACCTCAGTTGTCCTTCAGCCATGATGGCAATACAGTCTCCAAGAATATCAGCCTCTTCCATAGACTGTAGAATGCATTGCATGCCAAAAAAGGATTATTGGTGTGAGTACAGATACTGCATACAACATGGATATGTACATGTGTATACATTTATAGTGTAATCCTGTATAATACGTACGTATGTGAAGTACTGTACATGTCTACATCTTGAGCACATCCCATCATATACAACACTATATAGAGCACTTCATGGATACCACCAAGTCATATCAGCATGTACGTACATACATACTGTACATACATATGTACCCCGTTACACTACAGTGGAGACTTGATAAGTCAGAACTTTGGGAAATCTGAAATAAATTCTAATTTTGCAAATTATACTCCTCAGAGATTAAATTCCAAACACTAGGATTCTAGAACATGCACACCCAGTTGTCTCATTCATAAATGTGTATGTACTGAGTCGCTTCAACCCAAGTGGACTCTACTGTACATCTGTACACTATGGACACATCTACACTGTACATAATGCACCATAGAGCCCTCCTCACATGGGTGGTCATGATGATCAGCCTGTCTTCCTTCATGCGAAGGATGAGATTCCAGATTTCACGCCTGATCTTTGGGTCCATCCCAGTGGTTGGCTCGTCTGCAGACAATACAGTACATAAGTACAAATACATAATATTATGTGTACATATAAATATATGGATATACCCACACTACAGTCCTGTCCAGTGTAAAAACACATAGACTGTACTGAAGTAAAACATAGGCAACTACTGTACATACTGAATTACGTACATATAGGAATTCATACGTACATACTGTATATGTCATATGTATGTAGGTTCTAGGTTGACATACGTATATACATATGACACATTGTTTATGAACTCCATGCATGCGTGTAGGTCAGAGGGAGGTGTGTCCTTGAAGGTAAAATGAGTGTTCATACCGATTAACAAGCATACATTCCCACAAATACACTACACATTATGCAGACTCCGAATAAAAACAAGAAGAAAATAGTACACTGTCCCACACTATACTGTACTGTACATAGTACACTGTACCACACTATACTGTACATGTGTACGTATATACGTACGTAGGTACACTGTACCACAGTATATGTACAGTACTGTACATAGTACACTGCACCATACATCATAGGCATACTGTACCTACCCAGGAAGACTACTTTAGGGTTCCCCACAAAGGCCAGTGCTACACTCAGCCTCCTCTTCATCCCTCCACTGTATGTGGATACCTTGTGATCTGCAACCTGCAATGTTGAGAGGTACACTCCAGATGGATTGATATGCCATACCAACAACTCACACCAGTTCCAACCACTCACATCATCCAACTGGACGTTCTCCAAGAGCTCCTTAATCTCTTGCTTTCTCTGAAGACTAGGAACACCTTTCAGGAAAGCAAACATCCTCAAGTGTTCTCGAGCAGTCAGGTCCTCCCACAGTATGTTATGCTGGCAAATGGGAAACAACATACAGTCCAGTGAATGTCGGGCCACTTACACCATTCTACATGTTCATGCAAACCATCGGCATGAGATATAGTACAGCGTTCACTCAATGCATACTACATACAGTATATGCTACGTATAGTACCGTTATGGAGCAAGCAAACTAGTGTACTGTGGGTAGACATGTGCACGGTAGATTGGTCTCGTTACCCAACCACTCTTTGCAAGCAGCTGTTTCACTGCTTCTTCACCGAACAAAATATTGTACTATTAGTGAGACTTTGTTCTTATACTCATATGAGGTACAAATTTACGTATATGTACAGCATGCTCTAAGAACGAGTGTATGCACATAAGTACAGTACTGTATGTATGAACCTATGTGTACCCATGTACAATGTACATATGTATGTACATACAATAATGAAAATACATACGTAACAATATGTATGCATACATAGATAGGCTATGACAAATACACTACGTAAAGTACACACTGCACAGTATGGTGTATGTGTGCACACGTGAATGGACAATGATAATACACTACATAATTATACAGTATGGTGTATGCGTGCACACGTGGATGGACTATGATAATACACTACACACAGCATGTGTGTATGTGTGTGTGTGCGTGCACATGCACACAGTACATATTGTACCTGTGGACAGACACCAAGTATGTTCCTGATGCTGTCCATGTCCTTCTTGATGCTAAGTCCATACAGTTGAGCATCACCTAACAGGCCACAAGACAACAGGACACTGACCAGCCTACTGGCATTGGCAGCAAACACACACACAGTACTACCAGGTCAAAACTGTTCATTTTATGTGTTCACATTTACAGGATTTGTCTTATAAACTGCACGAGATGTGGAATTGTTAACATCCATACTTCACATACGTGTCTACTGTACATATTTTACTACGTATGTGTGTTCCAACACAATACGTGACCACGACATATACGGAAGCTCCTGATATCTCATAGATAGTTCATGTCAATTATACAGTACAAATGTACATAATGTACTAGACCTATATACGTACTCTACATGTACATACGTATGTAGCATACAGTGTACTGTAAGTGACCACACATACATACATACATACACATGTACACGTGCTGTGTTGTA
Source organism: Chondrilla cf. caribensis (assembly GCA_964020155.1). Lineage (NCBI taxonomy): Eukaryota > Metazoa > Porifera > Demospongiae > Chondrillida > Chondrillidae > Chondrilla > Chondrilla cf. caribensis. The sequence goes on from OZ026554.1 coordinate 3,483,006, forward strand.
CAACCTGTACAGTACAGCACGTGCTGTGTTGTACAACCTGTACGGTACAGTACAACTCATGGCATGGTCCTCACCACTCGTGGGGTTCAGCAATCCCGTCAACATGTTTATGGTGGTGGACTTCCCCGCCCCGTTGTGCCCTGTGCAGGAGGAAGGGATGGAGTGAGGGAGTCACTCATGGTGGTTGTGCATGATGTGTGAACCCTCCACATGGTGGGGAACAGAATGGAGGACTGTACAATGGGCATTACATGTATGCACTATTATGTACTCACCAGGTGGAAACATATCATAAGTGCACGTACATACATATGTATGTGCTATGTGTGTGTATGTGTGTGCATATTTGCAGTGTTTGTGTTTGTGTGTGTGCGCGTGTGTGTGTGCGCGCGTGTGTGTGTTGTATGTGTATGTGGGTATGTGTGTGTGTCGTATTGTACTTATTTACATATGTACGTATATATTGTATAAGGGTACTGTCTAAACATATGTAATACACTCACATACAGTACATATACCACTAACATTAATCTGTGCATACAGACTCCACTCCTATTCATTGTATACAGTAGATTTGTACGTACTATTAGTGCACGTACATAGTACATACCGTACAATACACAGCTACATACACACGTACATACAGAACAGGACCCACATGTACAGTACATACCCAACAGAGCAAATATTTCATCTTGTGCAGCTGATAGAGTAAGATTATTCACAGCACATTTCATATGACCAGCGCAGAGACTTCTAAATCTCTACATGACCACATGTAGAGAAAAAAAGTATAAAATATCTACATAGACAGTGCCATCCATTGAATAGCTCACCTTCTGGAGGTTTGAAACTGTCAGAGGTGCTTTAGGTACTGTCAGAGAGTTGGTACTCTGAACAGGTAGAAAGAAGTACATCTATTTACATATTCTAAGGTATGCGGGCAAGTATTGTATTATTTATTACTCAAGTAATAGGGTATCCTGGAAAGAGACGGGTTCTTTCATATCCATGTAACGTTTCTAACAAAGATTGGTTCATAAATATCCACAATTTGATCTATAAGTGAATGTTACTGAGTTATTTGTCAAACAATGCCCCTGCTGTTGTGTACATTAGTGTTAACTAGAATGTTCTTTGATGTCATTTGATGTTAATCAATGCGAGAACTAACACATATTTTGATAAAGAATTTCTAGTCAGTACAGTACCTACACACTCACCTCAGTACTGACACACTCACCTCAGTACCTACACACCCACCTCAGTACCAACACACCCACCTCAGTACCTACACACCCACCTCAGTACCAACACACCCACCTCAGTACCAACACACCCACCTCAGTACCAGTGACCTTAGTACTACCTAACAAAGGTGTGTTCTCAGTTGCCACTGGAGTGACTACTTCGGATTCATCAGGAGTGATGGGACCCTTTCTTCTCTGGTAAGGCCACCAGTAGTAAGGATCAAAGGGAAAATACCACTTTCTAGGGATCCCGTGATTACCTGTGCAAAATATTGAGTTAAATTCAGTATATACACACATGTGCACACACATATACAGTGTGTAGGGGGTGTTTGGGTTCTATACTAGGGTAAACCCTCACACACACACAGTTACATACATATATTACATATGTACATTCACCTACACACCACACACATACATGTACATCATAACATGAAGAGTAAATTCTCATTATGTTGAGGTTCATTAGGACTATTTTCGCACACCGTAAATGTACGTAGTTTGTCAAACAATAATTATTCAGTGCAACGTTTCACCCTTCTCGGGCTTCATCAGTGCACACACATATACACAGAGTGTGTAGGGGGTGTGCGTTTTGTGCCTGATGAAGCCCGAGAAGGGTGAAACGTTGCACTGAATAATTATCGTTTGATGAAACTACACTAACAGTGTGTGAAAATAGTCCTAATAAACCTCAACATATTTCCAAGCATGCCTAACAACTTTCACAACTAAATTCTCATTAGTATGAGAATTTAGTTGTGAAAGTATAATAAAGAAATATAAACACAGCCAATTACTTGGATAGTCCTTTCTGTTTGTATGTTATATCAAAAAATTGTGATGGATAAAAAGGTTTGAAAGACTAACAAGAATTCACTGTACGTAAGTACATATACACAGAGTATCCAGCATGTACGTACCCGACTCAGTACACAGGCCTACATAGACATGAGCCTACATACCTGGGAAAATGGCATCCAAGTACCAGGCAAGAATTCCAAACAGAATAGCATCACCCATCAACCAAACAACTGAATATACAGTTGCTGGCATGTCAAACTACAGATGGTAACATGGAAATACCGTAACACAAATACTGCAATAATGTTGAAAATGTGTATATTGTACATATGTACAAACAGGTAATGTAGACATGATAAACTTACTTCACCGTTCTACGCAAGCACACACAGGTATACACACACACACACACACACACACACACACACACACACACACACACACACACACACACAGACAGACAGACAACTCACAAAATCAGCCTCTCCTGCCCCAAGATTCAATACTGTAGTATTCTTATTAGTAATAAAGTCAAAGGTACTGAATCCTACAAAAAGTGGTAGTACATACGTATGTAGGTATGAACAATGAGCAAATACCTAAAAGAAATAAAGTACACACAGTATATACAGATAACATACATAGATATTATGAATTTTGAACATAGTCTTTACACAAAGCACTTCGTACGTAAGAACGTAATTTTAGTTATTTCTTAGGTAAGATATACTGTCAAGGAATGGCCAATAGTCTGGAGGGTTTCTATCAAGGCTCACAGTTATGCCTGTCCATGCATCTTGCAAAGAGTATGTCCTTGCAGAGGTGTCTCTGTTAAAGAACTTTATTATATACAGCGATGATCCAGGTGCAGTAGATGTATTACTGCCAGCAAAGAAGCACGAAATGATAAACTTACTCTCTGGTGTTCTCTCTTCTCCAAAGGTTGTAGTTGTCCGGGAAGCAGCAGCAATGTCACTCATGGCTTTGGCCTGCATAACGTCCATGAAGGTGAATATATGAAGAACAGAATATACAATAGAGCACATACATCTGGACTGTACGTGCTCTATGTCAACTGGAATAGGATATTCTTGCAGACTAAATTTCACAAATGCCATTTGGCTCTAGACATGCACAGTAGTTCCTACATTTGCACAGTACCTATGATCACGGTAGTCCCCACAGCCACACACACAGCATACTCATTGATACGTAGGTGTACACCTATGCAGTATTGTGGGTATGTGTGTTATACGTGAAACATTACACAAACTATGAATATCACTTACCAGCGGGAATGGTGGGAGAACTGAGAGAATGAACGTCACAAATCGCAGGTTGTAATAAAGCTGCTCGATAACAAAAGAGTTACCTGTGTGTTTACATGTGTGAGAAGGAGGGAGGATCGAAGAGAAAATAGACAGTTTCAATTGACAATGACAATAGACAAAATAGAAAGATTTGTGTATTTGTAGACAGCTGGCAACTCACCAATGAACATGATAAACAACGATCCAACGACAAAGAAGGAAACACCAGCGATCACTACAGAAAGCAAGAAAAGTAGGTACTATAGCATGTGCATGGATCAGCTCCACAGCATGTGGGGTACTACGGAACTATACATACACAGGAGATGTACACATATACACACCTGCTTGTCTCGCAGTCGAAATGAGGACACTGAAGAAGAACGCCAGTGACACCAGGCACCCACTGTAGACAAAGAATATCACTACAGGGAGGAAAATGGGAAGAAGGGCATTAACACGCACATGCACACACACACACAGAGAGAGAGAGAGAGAGAGAGAGAGAGAGAGAGAGAGAGAGAGAGAGAGAGAGAGAGAGAGAGAGAGAGAGAGAGAGAGAGAGAGAGAGAGAGAGATACACTGAATCTCAATCACACTCACAACTGCATAAAATGCAGTGTTGCGTCACTATTGTACTATAGTACAGATAAACAACAATGTTCAAATACAATAATACGTATGTATACACAGAAGACAGATAAAATTGAACAGCACAGTATACTGTACATCTTTGCCAGTATATTACTGTACAATTACATATGTATCTAGGATAGTGTGCATTCCTGGTTAAATGTAATAAAACATGTACATATGAGCATGTATTTCCACATAGCATATATATCATAGTACATATGTGTAGTTACTTACTGTACTTACCAAATGTGATGTAGAAGTCAGTGTTGGTGAAGAATTTGAGTTGAGTTGCAAATCCTATTAGGAGAACAAACTCTGAATTGATCATGTATGTACATATACGTAATTGTAATAGTGCTGGGCATCAGTTGTAATTTTCAAATCGATTATCAGAACATATTAATGATTGATTAATCAATTAATCACCGGAAGTGATTAAGTGGGCGTAACCGGAAACCGCTCCCACATTATTAGACTAAGTAGCCATTCAACATACATGAAGTTAAGTCCATAGATTCTTTCTTGTATTTCAGGTACAAAATTGAACCCATGGAGTGAAGATTCTGGGTAATAAGGTGGGGGTGGCTCCCTGTTCTACTCACTTGATTACTTCCTGTGATTAATCGATTTGCTCGCTCTATTAACGATAATCAGCTTTGAAATGAAAATCAATTAATCGTCCCAACACAAAATTGTAAAGACCTGACAAACATCATTATTGGCAACAATCCACTAATGAGCTACGTATACTGACCTATGGCTTGGAGCAGCAGTGTGGCAGAGAGACCAAAGATAAGACCTGTGATAGTCCTGAGGTAAGCAAAACAATGAATCTCAGTGAATCATAAGATTGGGACTCTGCGTCAACAAATCTACTTCATGCACAGTACATACCGTACAGTTGCAATCATGTGACAGCCACTATGACAACACAGCTACTATAATCACATGGTACTCACCATGACAACCAGTACATAGAGTCTTTCAGACCAATCAGCTTCAATCCTTGTCTGAGCTTCAGGTCTTTCTCTTGTACGATGTTGTACAAGAGAAATATGAACTAAAGGAGATGTCACCACGGAAAGAACAGAATGCTATACATTTAGCATCACTCAATTTGGTATGACACTACAAACTGTTCAGTAAGTGCATCAAGGGATACACAACTGCAACTTGTTTTCAAAATAGATCGTGGCAAATTAATGAGTTTGGCAGATTAACTAGATATTCATTGGAACCTGTATATTAATTACATTGGTACTGAGAAATGTGGTGGACAAAAATGTTGGGAGTATCAATGGGAAGTCACTGTATATATTTCTGAAACGTGTACATTTATACTGACCATCACACTTTCAACACGAGCAATTCATACTTTAAGATTATTGTGTATGCACATACGTACGTACATACAAGTACACTGAGTATCATATGTACATACTGTATGTATGTCTTGATGTACCATCTTACCTGGAAGGCAATACCGCAGTACACGAACAATGTCACCATTCCAGCCTGCACAGACCAGATGGACACACATTGTAAAGTAAAAATTAATATTTAGACAAAATATCGATTTAGTACTGATGTCCACATAATACACAGTGCAAACAGATTCTAATTTGATAGAGACTCATGTTTTCTATGACGTAGATAGGGGAAACCCGGTAATTCTTGAGCGATCGCGTAGCAGTGAAATAGATTGAAATGGTTGAAATGTAAGATGTTTCAACCACGATAACATATATAATAGTCCCAATCACTCATATTTCTTCAGTATTGTAACTGACGAAAACCTTTGCGGTCAAAACATCTTACTTTTCAACCATTTCAATCTGTTTCAGTGCCACGGGTTCACTCAAGAATTACCCGGCTTCCCCATACAGATTCTGTTGTGTGATGTACGTACCTATAGCAATGAACAACTCAAACATGTGCAATATCATACAAGCCTATATACTTTAGTAACTTGATACAGATTTCCTGTAGTGTGCGACAATACTACATACACACAATACATATATGAATACTTGATATGTACAGCAAAGCACAGTGAAGAGCTGTAATACCTACGTACGTACCTCCCTGTCCTCTTTTGAGGATGCTTTGTATACAGTTGGATAATTCTTGGTGGACACGGACAAATCCATAGTTTTATTTAATGCCAGAGTCATGAATGCACGGTCAATACCCACTTGAATCTCTAAATGTGAAATATAGCAACAAAGAGTCAACAACGAAACACCAAATAGTCAACAAAACACCAAACAGTTACATAACAAAACACACACACACACACACACACACACACACACAGACACAGACAGATAGACATACGTACAATGTTAAAGATCACTTTACCTTTCCTTCCATCTGGTTTGTTCATTGATCCAAAATAAATTTGACTAAAGGAAAAAGTTCTTGATGAATTGTAAATGATGTCATAGTTCAGGCGAGCATTTGATGGATCTCTGAAATGGATATGGATGAATAATTACAACTAACATACAATACATCCAAGTAGACATTTGTACTACAGATATACATACGTACATATACTTATAAGCATATGGGTACCTACAGTTAGACTTGCTTAGCCAGAACTTCACTATGGCTCCTATTTTTAAATGGTCGCTGGGAGCCTCGACTGGTTAGGTCTGGCTATGCAAGGTCATCTATAGTACACATTATGCACTGAGTAGACGAGTGTCATACGTATATACGGTACGTACATACAGTACATACAAGGGTAAACGTGCACAGTTCACACATACATAGAGTACACACTGTACATACACCACACAGACTGACTAAAAATTCAAGGATATACTAACATACATTAGCATATCAGTCACTATAATACTTAATATCCCAGTTGGGAGCATAGATTTCGTACTAAATTAGAGTATGACAAATTTCCCATTGTATATAATGTTAGCATACAGGTATAGGGTATTCCAAATATTCAGGCGGTATGCATACGTATGAATACTCATCAACGTGTACAATATCATGGTACAGTACCCACGAGGAGGGAGCAATCCCGGGGTGAACTTACCCTTCACTTAGGTCACATTTTAAAAACATCAATATCTATATTTGGGAGGATAGAATTGAAAATGAATGCAATTGGTTTAATAGAAATGAAACTGCATACAAACAAAACAATTTCACTGTTGTGAGACTCAAACGGTGCATGTGTGTGAACTAACTAATGCAATGTATGAATAAACATACAAATGTAACCAGAGAGCATGCAATGCAATGTGAAAATGGTTGAATGGCTAGGTGTCGTCATATATCAAGAATTCAATGTAATTCACTAGCCGGATAATTTTTGACACCAAATGTTTTGACAGCTAACTGCTGTCTTCTTCAGTGGTATGGAATACAGATTGTGTGTGTGCTCTTTAATATTCTTACATCATTTCACATCCTGCCTTATTATTATTCACACATCATCTTATCACTATACCTGTCACCACACGCATAAAAAGCACACACACAATCTGTATTCCATACCACCGAAGAAGACAGCAGTTAGCTGTTGAAACATTTGATGTTGAAAATTATTTGGCTAGTGAAGTACGTACATTGAATTCTTGAAAACATGCAATATGACAAGCATGAATACCTACACATACATACCAACTGTTGGTACACATCATGGTATCCATGAATATACTATACACACATACGTATGCATGCACTGCATGCACACAAACACACACACACACACACACACACACACACACACACACACACACACACACACACAACATGTCCTGCACATGAACACATTAGTACTGTACATATGTGCATACTCCACTCTGTACAATATAAATATTAAATGTATAAACATTTGGTGCAGTACAGTGTGTACTGCATGTATGCATACATGCCGTACAGTAGAAACTGTGAAATACGTATGTATTAAAGACAGTCTCCATCTGTCGAAGGTGACCACTATTGAACCATCTGCTATGTTCATCACTTGACTTAACTACGTACATTACTACTACAAACTGAAGCACCTCTCTGTATGTACAACTACATACTCCTCTACAGAGAACACCTTTTTGGTCTTTCGGGTGGCCTTCATGGACAGGTTCTACTGCATTCAAGACACTGTGACACCCCCACTATCACAGACTACCAGCTTACTGCTTGAGTGTAGTTGCTCCTTCCAGTGCTGTTGGGCAGGAGGAATTCCTCGGGATTCTTAGCCATGTCCCAGAAAATATCCGCGGAACTGTCATTTATTCCCAGGCTCAGTCCTTCATCTGAACACAATGAAAGGATGTACATATGTACATACGCACCCACTGTATACATGTTTGGTGGAGTATGGTATATGTACACATACACAATGAACACACAATACATATGTTTACTATGTGTATTATCAATATAAATATCCGTTGACTAAAGCTACTATATGCATGGTAATATCATGCATTACTGTATACCTGGACAGAAACACTGCTGGTATAGAGAGACACATATTCACATGGATCAGATAGGAGTTCATGGACTTGTCTGTGTTCAAAAAATAAATGGCTTGCAAATCATCTTGAATACAGATATTTTTTAGTTCAATATACATGCTCCTATCACCATTTTGAATGCGGATATTATTAACAAGTGCTGGTGGGGTACAGAAGCAGTTTATAGACAGTTACTCGGGGGTCTAACCAGGCTACAGCAGTTCAGAGAGTATAGTGCCAAGCACGTACTGGATGATGCCAAATCACAAGAAATGCAACAAGGCCTAACACACTGGACAGTAGATTAACACTTTCGGACAACGAACCGTGAAATTTGATGTACAGAGGAGATAGGAACATATGACTGATATCAGGCATTATCTAGTTGGAATGGGAGACTGAAATCCACAGTAGAGTCTACTGTAAAAACACACAACATAGAACAGTCAGGTAACACTCACAGTTTGCAAAAAGGGACAAAACTTTTTGAACGCACGCAATTTCCTCCTAGACAAGAGAACCATACAAATTTAATACTAGTAAGGACCTTAGCTAGATGAACCAGCAATAGGCAGAGTCGATCAATAAAATATGGTAGCCCGTGATGCAGCTAAAACTGACCGGGTCTGTAAATGGCTCTACGGAGATGGGTTGCCTTGATATTTTAGCAGTGGAAACCTCCAATGTTTGACATCCTTGACCATTCCATCCCTACAATAGATTAGATAAAGTCACAATATTATACGTACGTTATCATAATACATTTTTACACACACACACACACACACACACACACACACACACACACACACACACACACACACACACACGCACACTCACACACACACACACACACACACACACACACACACACACACACACACACACACACACAAACACACACACACACAAACACATGCACATGCATAGACATAAGTCATATAATAATGAACACACCCGTCAATAAGTACGTCTGTGTATGTACTGTACATGCCATCAAGTTATAATTATCAATTTTACCTGACATTTTGGTAAAGCCAATACAGGGTGAGACTGTGGGTGAAGAATATTCTGAAGACGAGATGGGATGAATCCAAGCAAGTACACAGAGAGAATGAAAAACATCGGAAGCAACAGTTGAGCAACAGAAGATATCCAATTTCGAATCTACAGGGCAGATAAAAATAGTAACGGCATATCATGTTATAGTGAACATATCACCATTTGTTTCTACATGCAGATTTCAGTTGATTTTATCAGCAAGCAGGATTCATAGTACAGGTAGGTAATAGAATTGACTAGATGACTCAGTGACAATAGCTAGTATCAACACTCCACTCAATCGCACTACATGGATATGAGGGATCACGGGTGGGGTTAAAGCAAGGTGACAAGAGCTAGTATCAACACTCCACTCAAACGAACTACATGGATATGAGGGATCACGGGTGGGGTTAAAGCAAGGTGACAATAGCTAGTATCAACACTCCACTCAAACGCACTACATGGATATGACGGATCACGGGTGGGGTTGAAGCAAGGTAACCCGGAATGGGCACCTTAAATCGTACATCCTTACCTGTGGAGGGTACACGGACAATCCATTCTAGATCTAACAATATCCCAGTGCTAGTTAGAGTGACCTTAGACACTCTAAACTACGTAGTTTAGAGTGTCTATGGAGAGACCGAGTCCAGCGATAACAAGATACGCCAGTGTTCTACCCTACTCTTGTCCTCATAGGAGATGGTAAGGATGAGATTCATGAATGCCGTCGGGGCTTGTTGAATCGTTAATGCCGCCTATGCCCGTCCCACTAAAGCCGTGTTTACACGACACACTTAGTGAAGCGTCACTATCGTAGAACAGTGCGCGTGGACATCGGTATACCGGTATAACAAGTATTTCGACTCACAGTGAAAAGCCAGTTCTTGTAGAGGAGGATCAGAAGTTGTTTTGCCCTGCTCGCAACCATTTTGGTCCTTCGAACCTTTTAGTCGGAATCTTGAAGAAGCGTGTGTCCGAACGTGCTCGTTTGGAAAGGTTATGCAATTCTTTCTGGTCATGTGACACTAAATTACTATAATTAAATATAACACTTAATGATGTGCGTCTGGCTTCAAAATGGCGGATCAAAGATCGGCTACGCCGAATTAATGCTGATCGTGGACAACATTAGGTTATGTAGAATACGTACAGCATATGCATAGCTCACTACGACGGTAACTATACACGGTTTCTCGACCTTGTTGCTGCTGAACATCTAGAGTAATGTCGGGTAATACGGGACACCTAAGGAAGTGTCCTTTAATTTAATCGAATGCAACGCCTTATCGGAAACGTACTAGCTAGGATACATAGAGTGGGTGTTCTTTATCTACAGGAGTGACTAGACATCAGTCCGATTCTGCGTTAAGAAGTCTTATGCGGAGACCGTCGAGTCGGCCATTTCGAAGCAAGAACTGAAAAAGGCCTATTTGGAAAATCCTGTCTACTTATTAATAAGATGAAGGTTCTAATCTTCTATATAGCCATCGTGTTCCAAAAGTAATCCGTCTCTTCGTTGTGGAGTTACGATGGATTAAAATTAATAGAGACGCCCAAGGCGGAATTACTGGATGCGTACATGCGTATGCTATTTCTGGATGACGTATTAGAACTCCGTAAAATATAGTTTAGGTTGGACTTTTATAAATTTTTAAGTCTATGTTTAATTCCCAATGTTCTCATGCTGTAATTTTTTGATGGAATCAATGCACCAATTTTTCTATAAACAACACCTATGAAGAAAACATTTTGTCCATACATAATGGTATTCTTGTCTTTTACTATATCTCGTAATTCCATTGGCTACTATGAAGTTATGGGGAATGTGGAAATGCATTTTTACACTCCATGCATTTACCTAATTGTTAGCAACACATGTAATGCTTGCTCCAAGCAGTGTCCGATAACTACCTAACATATGTCCAGAAACTGCCTCCTCAGTTTGTTGGAAACATGACATGTTTTGTCATGCACGTGAGAACATTACTAGACCATTATGTTTCTACAACATTGCTTACATGTTAAACTTCAAAATGATATGCATTTTGATGATATAGGTAGAATTATGTCATGAGTGGATTGATTATACAGGGTAATTCTCTGAGGTAATACCAAAAATGGAGAGAAATCATCAGGTGTTGAAAAAAAGTAGGCGTACATCCAGGAGAATTTGCTAATTTTAGCTGAAACCCACACATTTAAAGGATACATCCACGTCACTCAGTGATGGAAATTTCAAACATCGCACTCCACGTATAATTGTACTAGCCCTGGTAATTCCCGGTGTCCAGTAATCACCTCCATCCCGAAATACCCGATATTACCCTGTACTGGTGTCCTGGTTGCTATTATGGCCTAGTACTTGTCTCAGACTATACAGTTTAATTGCAATCCTGAAATTGCACGGGAGGATAGATCTATAGCTAATTCATTAATTCATCACTTATTGGATACTAAAGGCCTGACTTATTTAAGAGATTAAATTATTTAAGATCATAATTTAATCTCATCAAATTTTCAAAATATAATTACTGAGCCTAACCAATTATTGCAAGGTTAATTAATTGTGTTTGTTATATAGTGGAGTCTAATTAAGGTGAACTCCTGCTGTATTTATGACATTACAACTGGTGGAGCTATTCCTGTATAGTGGGAATAGCACACACAGAACTGATGATTGTTGTATGTTTTCGATTGTACAATCCAGATACCAGTACATGCAGTGCAAATCACAATGAAAGTGTGGATTACAATTTTAAATTAGAAAGAGAAACCGCTACATGCATCCCCCACCACAGTACCTATCCATATCCATACCATACAAACATACTCAAACACGTATTGTGCAATATATCGTGCAGTGGAGTAACGAGCTGACGCATTACGTAAGACGGTATCCATCATGACTCGATAGCCTATACTGAGTGTTTAAAATGGCGTCGGGGAAGAAGGCTATTGTGAGTCTGCTTGTTATTTCTCTGTTACTCTTTATCTATTTCATTGAATATATGTAGTTGGGGTATTTTGACTAAAGGAACGTATTTCAATGACGAGAATATACCAAATAGCGCAATATGAATGTATATCAATATCGAACCATTAGTATCTGAACTAGCTTATCAGATGGTACCACCCCGGAATAGTGACTACTGGACATAGTTTAACTATCTAGAAAACATCGTATTCGTGTGCTTTTACACTGTCATTCACCGGCTGGCCCAGTTTCGTCCACGTTACATAATTCTACTTGGGAAAGGAAACTTGCTAATGATATCCTTAGCGTGCCAGTCCACTCAAACCGAGCTAGTGTATGAGTTCTGTTCAGTCAAGTATACCTGTTTTCCCTTAGAATGTGGATAAATCCGGTGTCGACGTCAAGAAGGAAGACCAGGATAAGATAAATCAGTTTGCTAACTACGTCGCCAAGCGTAGTGACCTTAGAGATGATATTGAAACAAAGCAAGTGAGTCTGTGAAACGTGGAAGGGATATACTCTCCAAATTGTATTATAATATGCACATATTGTAGCTTGTGTGTGTGGCACAAGTTAGATCAATAGACTATGTTGAGTACATTGCTTGAAACAGCCAAGGGGGACCAAATTTCCTATTAAAAAAAACAGGTGATGACATTACATGTGAGAGAACCATTATTGATCGGGATACTTTTACAAGGCCAAGGGCGAGATTTGGTCCGTAGTTGTCCCTGTATGAGTAGAGAATAAACATCCTTCCTACATATACAAGCAACAGTATATGTGTATGTAAGCTAGAGGACAGCCTCACTCAAGTAAGCATACTTATTTGAAATAGGCCTCACAGGTTGTTAGGTGGTGTAATGTACTGATTTCAATGATTGAGTACTGTATATACTTCCACAGAAATGGTTGCAAAACCTGGAGGACGTCGAACTGGAACTCATTGAGCTTGATGAGGAAGATCCTATATCATATCCCTCACAACCTGTCTGTGTGGTATACATACAGTATTGTGATCATGTGATGGCAGTATGCTAATTCCCATAACAACTGCTGAAATTGCAGCAATTTAAATTTCCACAATATTACATATTGTAGTTATGAGTATGAGATTGAGTGTGTGTACATGTGTGCTTGTGTGTATGTACATGTGCAGTTGCAAATGCATACACTGTACCTCTTAATATTGTGCAATAATCACAATCTGAAGTCATGGAATAGTCCTAATTATATAAATTGAAATATGGTTGATCAGATACGTGGTATGTTTTCGTCATCACCAATTTGCTGGACGTATGTAGCTCCTGTACCATATACATATTTTGTGTGAACATTGGTTGTAGTTGTGTTTAATACATGTACATAATGTATGTATGTGCTCACATACAAGAGAGCCACACGCACATTGCTATTATTATTTGCATGACTTCCTTAGCTCCGCTCTACCTACCAGGTGGGTGAAGTATTCTTTCAGGTAACTTCCAGCAAAGCTCAAGAGTATGTGGAAGAGGACAAGAAAGTGACAGAGGAAGAAGTCGTCAACCTCAAGAAACAAGTGGATGACGTAGCAGAAGCAATGAAAGATCTCAAAGCCAAGTTATATGCAAAGTTTGGCGACAATATCAACCTGGAGGATGAGACTTCGTGAATACTTGACATTTACTGCATGTTCTGTTGGAGACATTTGTAGTGTAATGTATTCACATACGCATGGCATATAAGCATATAATATATAATATTATTATGTTCAAGGTGTGATGTGGTGACGAGGGTGAGATGTTTAGGTGGGGATTGTGACTCAATGGATCAGCTCTTGCATGAATTGAGATTTCCACACTTCTGTGGATTTTCGATCTGGAGATGTACGTTATACATCTTCTGTGTCCTACACCCACCTCAGTACACAGTAATTGGATTTACCTGCAATATTGCAGCAGACGATCGCAGGGTAATGTATGCATATACAATAGCGACTGGTGAGCAGTCATATGTACACAAATGCATCATATTGTATAATGCACAATGTCATGCAGGTCATTTCATATTGAATTATAGTACGGATGTACTGTATAATATTGTATGCGGTATATTATGCTATACACGTGGGTATGTACATACACACAGTACACATACTGTTACAATACTAAATACACAGATACGTATATATGTAATGTATGTATGTATGAGAGCCCCTGGAATACTCACCTATGCGCACAACAGTCAGATTGTCATGGATAATGTGACATTCTATCCTGAACACTTCACTTGAGGTTGCCACCTTCTGGTGGTTGATGTACAACCCACCACCTTGGACCAATCTCTTCCCTTGACCTATGATCAAACAATGATGTGAAACAGATGACGTACATTTTACACACACATACGTATGTGTATATACATGCACACGCACACGCACGCGCACACATACACACACACACACACACACACACACACACACACACACACACACACACACACACACACACACTGTATATACGTACCTTTTGATGTCAAAACACCTGCTTTAAACAAGACAGCAATAATGGTTGATTCCTCCTCCATATCACTTAGGGAGACTTGAAATGTGGGCGCATCTGTAAAGAGCCATTCAAGTTCAGACTCTGCAAACACACACAAACACCATATAGTACAATGGTTGTACATACTCTACACATGCACTTCAGTTCTATATCATGCATGTAGTATTGTGTAGAGTAAATGAAGTACATCCACGTAATATCCTGAATTCGCACTGTACACACTCCATGTCATGCCATGTTGCACCTGTACACAGAGGACTAGCATTGCACATACTTTCCAGTTGCTGGAGAGCTCCAGGACTACCAAACAAAGCTGATGTTGCATTGAGGGCCTGACACAGTCCTTGTTCTACAGTTTGGTGCGATAGAGAGCCGGACATGATACAAGAGTGTCTGGTTACAATGAACACGACAATATGCAGTCCAAGTATTTGTACAAACATATGTATCCACATATACGTACATGCATACGTACATGTACTCTACATACATGCACATACAGTACGTATACGCACACTCACTGGAATATACGTACATAGACATGCATGTGTTGGTACATATTAAACACGTGTGTACATGCACACAAGCACAAGCACAAGCACAAGCACACACACACACACACACACACACACACACACACACACACACACACACACACACACACACACATACACACACACACACACAATTACAATGAAACACAATGGACTGACCTCCATGGACTATCCTTGTCACACACTCTGCTAGGCGCTTCTGAGCCAAGTGTTCTTCTGGCTTTCGCTTCATATAAAATGACATGATACATGAGTTAAAATCAGTACATACCAGATCAATACACTGAAGTCAGCTGGAGCCAGACAACAGCTGTCTGTGCACACAGGTGTGATTAACAAACTGTTTATAGTACGTATGTATAGCACATACATATGTACAACACAGATGTACAGCACTCGTGCATACAACACAGATGTACAGCACTCGTGCGTACAACACAGATGTACAGCACTCATGTGTGTACAACACAGATGTACAGCACTCATTTGTGTACAACACAGATAGATGTACAGCACTCATGTACGTACAACACAGATGTACAGCACCCATGTATGTACAACACAGATGTACAGCACTCATGTACGTACAACACAGATGTACAGCACTCATGTACGTACAACACAGATGTACAGCACTCATGTACGTACAACACAGATGTACAGCACTCATGTACAACAATGGTGTACAAAACTGATAAACAGTACTGATGTACATGAAATGTGTACCTTACATACAACATAGTACATGCGTACATACTAACGGAGTCAATTCTAAAGCATACCTGATGCTCTTCCATAGTGGACTGAACAACCTCCAGCGGCAAAAATGTAAATATCTTCAAGTATCTTTCCACATCACTGTCTGGTGTCTTGAAAAAATACTGCACAAATCCATAATACATACAGCAAATGTCATGTCATACACTTGACGGTACACGTTGGCAGCTACAGTGTTTGACCCTAACTTTGCGACCACACAATATCATAACTGTACACCAGACAGCCCTAACATAGACATTGGATGAGATGTACTCAAGGTGCTATCCCAACCTGGTAGAAGTGGTAACATGATGTTTTCTCTGGTGAAAGCCAAACGGCATTACCCGCACTCTTTCCAATCTTCTCACCAGTAGATGTGGTGATCAGGGGTACAGTCAAACCTGCATGTACAGGAAGAGGTTGTCAGTCTAACTTGTACATACAGGAAGAGGTTGTCAGTCTAACTTGTACATACAGGAAGAGGTTGTCAGTCTAACTTGTACATACAGGAAGAGGTTGTCAGTCTAACTTGTACATACAGGAAGAGGTTGTCAATCTAACTTGTACATACAGGAAGAGGTTGTCAGTCTAACTTGTACATACAGGAAGAGGTTGTCAATCTAACCATAGACCCTATCTAACTTGTACATACAGGAAGAGGTTGTCAGTCTAACCTGTACATACAGGAAGAGGTTGTCAGCCTAACTTGTACATACAGGAAGAGGTTGTCAGTCTAACTTGTACATACAGGAAGAGATTGTCAGTCTAACTTGTACATACAAGAAGAGGTTGTCAGTCTAACTTGTACATACAGGAAGAGGTTGTCAGTCTAACTTGTACATACAGGAAGAGGTTGTCAATCTAACTTGTACATACAGGAAGAGGTTGTCAGTCTAACTTGTACATACAGGAAGAGGTTGTCAGTCTAACTTGTACATACAGGAAGATGCTGTAATTTGTACGGTTAATTCTGTATTCATACAAGGAAGAACTACGTACATTTGCACAATATATCCGCACATACATACTACCTATGTACATGTCCTCCACTAGGTTCAAAATGTGTAAATATCATCATATGAACGTCCATCCACCGTGTACTGGATGAATGTCCATTCACCATGTACTGGATGAACATCCATCCACCATGTACTGGATGAACTTCCATCCACCATGTACTGGATGAACGTCCATCCACCACGTACTGGATGAACGTCCATCCACCACGTACTGGATGAACTTCCATCCACCATGTACTGGATGAACGTCCATCCACCACGTACTGGATGAACGTCCATCCACCACGTACTGGATGAACTTCCATCCACCACGTACTGGATGAACGTCCATCCACCACGTACTGGATGAACTTCCATCCACCACGTACTGGATGAACGTCCATCCACCACGTACTGGATGAACGTCCATCCACCACGTACTGGATGAACTTCCATCCACCACGTACTGGATGAACTTCCATCCACCACGTACTGGATGAACGTTTATCCACCACGTACTGGAAGAACGTCCATCCACCGTGTACTGTATAAACGTCCATCCACCGTGTACTGGATGAACGTCCATCCACCATGTACTGGATGAACGTCCATCCACGGTGTACTGCATTATATCCAGAACCCTCACCATGAACTTCGCTATGTTCCGCCTTCCTCACAAACTCACACCCTGCTGTGATGTTCCCCCATTGGTCTCCACCTCCAATCTGAATACGCGAACACATACAAACATTATTCATATGCTCAACATACAGAAAAGCAAAGATTTATGAACACAATCACATAATTGTAAATACACACATAGGTACACATGTGGACAAAACTACACCAAAATCAAACTTAAACATGTAGCCTTTGAAAGAAACAGTGAATTACCCATTTGGTACCTCGTTCGTTGTGTCACTGATTTTTGTGATTACACAGGTCCCCCTAATTTCAAATCCCTGTGGACTGCACTATGTATAGCACACACTCAGTGTTGTGGTAATGGTAACTGTAATTCGCTGTAATTAATTACACGTTTCTAAATAATCGTAATTTAATCGTAATTGACATTCCTTTAGTTGGAGTAATTGTAATGGTAGGTGATATCAGTCAAATTTATTGTGTAATTGTGCATCAATTACACAATTACATCCAATTTTATCCATTATCTCTCCTAAACAACACACACGTGTAAATGAGAGATATCATATGTACGTATATTCTACGCCTGTACTTGGGTAACAGCTCAGCAAGTCTATATTTAGTACACCTGCACAAGTGGAATGACAGGAAATGCTAGCATTGAGAACCTCAAAACATTTGGCCCTACAATACGGTACATAACTGTTACATATGGAAGTAATTGTAATTTGTAATTGCTCAAAGTAGTTGTAATGGAAATTGATTACATGGAACAATGGTGGTTAAGGAATGGTAATCGGTTCTTGAAATATCCGAGTAATTGTAATGGTAATTGATTACTTGTACTTATAAGCTGTAATTGCCACAACACTGGTACACACACACACACACACACACACACACACACACACACACACACACACACACACACATACACACATACACACACACACACACACACACACACACACGCACATGCACATGCACAGGCACACACACACACACACATACACACATACACACACACATACACACACATACACACACACACACATGCACACGCACACACACACACACACAGAGAAAGAACACCCGATCGACTGCACTACAAACTTGGAGAACACAGTTGTACTGTCTGTAAAGATGAAGGAAGTCAAAGGCTTGGAAGACCTGATACGAGAATTCTTGGAAGCTCATTCCTTCTGGACTACCTAGACGTTGCTGTACACTGTAACACAAAACATAACACAGCTAAAACATTACAATCGTACACAAAAGAGATATGTACATACTAACATGTCAACCAACATGTACACACCCGAAATCAACATACAAAGTACTAGAAGCAAAATGCAACCAGTGGGAGTTTGGAAAATTAGCTGTTTATTACACTACTACTATCAGCTTATTACTGTATACACTACCATTATCAACCTATTACACTACTACTATTAGCTTAT
This sequence comes from Chondrilla cf. caribensis, assembly GCA_964020155.1. NCBI lineage: Eukaryota > Metazoa > Porifera > Demospongiae > Chondrillida > Chondrillidae > Chondrilla > Chondrilla cf. caribensis. Next base: position 3,502,476 of record OZ026554.1, read on the forward strand.
TATACTGTTTTTATCAGCTTCTTACACTGTATTATTATTATTATCAGCTTATTACACCTATTATATAGCTTACTACACACAGGTCAGCTTATTGTATTGCTATTTGTTTAAGCCATACTTCTCCCCAATGTCCGGTACCCCGAAACATGATCCAATTCCCCAGAGATGAAGGGGTTGTTGTTTAATTACCCAACTAATTTAGAGTTCATTAGCAGTTTCAAAAATGAACCAAGCAATTACTTCATGAAAGGGTCAGGACCCCAAGCAGTCCCAAGCATGTAACCAAAGGCAACCTCCTCCATGGTGAGCTGAATCACAGGAAGAGCTCTATGATGGGAGACATTGATGACTACAGGAAGAGCTCTATGATGGGAGACATTGATGACTACAGGAAGGGCTCTATGATGGGAGACATTGATGACTACAGGAAGAGCTCTATGATGGGTGACCTCGAGGACTACGGAAAGGGCTCTATGATGGGAGACATTGATGACTACGGAAAGGGCTCTATGATGGGAGACTTTGAGGACTACGGAAAGGGCTCTATGATGGGAGACTTTGAGGACTACGGAAAGGGCTCTATGATGGGAGACCGTGAGGACTAATGTGCTAACAAAAAGGCCATGAGGTGATGTTAAAGTAAAGACATTACTACTGGTACATAAACAGATCAGTTGTACTGTACATAAACTGTACACACGCAGCTCAGTTGTACTGTACGTGAGCAGATGGTGGGTTCTTTGACCGTTCTTGCAACTACGTACGTACCTGTCCTTTGCCAGCATTGAAGACAACCTGAAACATGATCCCACATTGGAGAAGAACTTAACAACATTTAGGTCGTCATACCAGTCAGCATTGTTCAATATGCTACAATGTAAGAGAGATGAACAACAAACTCTATTGCAAAGTACACTCAATGTGAGGTATACACATCACCATAAGAGTTACCTACAGTAGTTCATGAGAGGGTGTGTCAGGATGACATGAATTCGCACTTCTGAAGACTTGTCTCAAGGTGGTCATAACACCAGATACATTGCTCTTGAGTGTCTCCGTGGGTAAACCTGAACGCTCTGATGTTCGTCCACTTGGGTCACCAATTACACCTGTAGCTCCACCAACCTAGGCAGTTGAATATGTTGTTAGCATCCAATGATTGATGCAGTGCTTCTTAATGAGACACAGTTTAAGTAACTAATTGCTTTTGGTCCATGTGTGTTACAACTTATCACGCATATTTTCATATCGTACAACTGTACGTTACTACAGTGCATGTACAGGATGCATAACACTTGTTTACTCAGAGCAGAAAATCAACTAAAAACTGATAAACCACGTACAGCCAACAATGTAAGAACAACGTAAGAACATAGGTACAATTGAAAATCACTTTTGTTAACAAAGAAGCACACTTCAAGAACATTTTCATGAAAAAACACTATTATAGTCTAACTCTATTATACAGGTATTATGTACATTCACAGTGTAATGATAATACAGTATTTTGTATACATATAATATAGATACATATATAATATTATATATTATATTATACAGTATATATTTTGTATTATATGTCATCAATGAATTAGTGTACACATAACTGTACACTCAAAATTAAGACCACCTCACAAATGAGACCATTTAAAGTGGACCGAGAGGTGGTCTTATTTGTGAGGTTCCACTGCAGTAGCAAATGTGTACTTCTTATCAGAAGTGCCGCATATTATCAGTACTGGTGAAGGACTGAGTGAACTCTATGTACTAAATTAAAAGGGTAAGATTTGCCAGCAAGATTGCCATCAACTGAAACATCTTTCTAGCCAGAAACAACACAGCGTGGTATACAAATCCTCCTCTTTGAGGTGACCTTCAATCAATTAATCTTAGTACTTGTGTGATTAATGCTTAAGTTTTCGTTACTACTACTGTTTGGTACTTCTTATTCTACTATTTTAATCCATTACAGCACCTTCTTGCCAGGACTTGAAGTTTCTGTTTTCCACGGAAATTTTACTTCACCACCCTGTGTCCGAGAACTTTACTTATTTGGTGTGTCTACATTACTATGTACTTTGCAATTGGTCTTTAATAATGACATCCCCCCCATTAGCCAAGTTGGACTATACTACTATTTTACTAACTATACGTAGAGTACTACTATCACAGCGCTCTGTATTACGTACTATTGAGTGTATGTGGTATTGCACAGATTGATGCTCTGCCACTCACCACAGCTATGGGAATGTGTCCATTCCTTTGAAAATGTAACAGTGATATAATGCTAACCAGGTTCCCTACGTGCAGGGAATCAGCCGTTGGGTCGAATCCGACATACACTACACGATCGGAACACCTGAAGACGTCGCTTGCCGCCCTAGTGGAGTGGTACAGAGGTAGATTGGTAGATCGATATTGTATTCATTTCATTGGCCTCTCCTAATTTCAGCTGCGCAAAGTCTCTATTTGTTCCAAACACCAGTACTGACCTCGTCACATTATCGACCAGTCCTCTTTGTGTCAGCAGCTCAATGACGTTCCTTGGGGCTAATTTTGCTGCTCTGAACAAAGTCTTGAATAGCTTCATGAGATTGTTGCGTTCAATAGCGTTACTGTCTTATCGTTCACGTTTTCTTTGTTTTTTTGCGGTGAAACGAGGAAGGATCGAAGAGAATCGAAATTGAAGCTACAGACACAAGAACCAACCCACTATGGGTGAATTCATCTTTTCAAGGGAACACTCCTCGATGCTCTCCAGCTTCCATACGTTCTCCATCATGCGACAGAAACAAGAACTGACAGATGTTCGCCTCGTCTCCAATGAAGGGGAACGGATCCTCGCCCATAAAGTTGTCCTCTCGTCCGCCTGCTCTTATTTCCACTCTATGTTCACCCTAGATCTCGTGGAATCACGCAACCAAGAGGTCGATCTGAGGGATTTCGAAAGTGATATTTTGAACGCAGTGGTGCTTTACTGTTACGGGGAAGAAATGTGCTTATCGGAGAACAATGTCGACTTTTTACTCCGTCTCACAATAGCTGCCGATCGACTTCGAATAGAAGAACTTTACGACGTCTGCAATCAATTTATCATTAGCTTGATCTCTGCAACCAATGCTCTGAGTCTCCAAGCTTTCGGAACGTTGTACGGTAGCTCTCTTTTGACCGACGAATGCACTCGATACATCGAAGGTCACTTTGAAAAAGTGGCGAAAAGCCAGGAATTTTTCGAACTAACTCTTGAAGATGTTGTAAAGATGATATCAAGTGACAGCTTGGATGTTTCAGGGGAAGAGGTAGTCTACCAAGCTGTTATGGACTGGGTTCTGCACAACCCCGAAGAAAGGAAGAGTATGTTGCCAGAGATTCTAATCCATGTTCGTTTGCCGTTCGTATCACCTCAATACCTCCAAGAGGTGATTGAGAAGGACAGTTTGTTGAAAGACGATCTATTCTGTCAGGGTCTCATTCAGGAGGCTCGTTTCTACAAGGAATATCCCGGGAAGCGCAGTGCCCTAAATATCAGCCCGCGAGCACAACCACGTAAAGGTTCCATAGATTCAGACGTCATTGTTGCAGCTGGAGGAATTGATAGCTGTGGTCCATTAGATTCTCTCGTCCAGTACAGTCCCCAGAGCAACAAATGGACCAGTTTTGCATGTCTTCCTAGGAAACTATACGGAATGGGAGCATGTTTCCTTGACAACTGCTTCTACATCATTGGAGGTCACTGCAGCATCCAGGGGGTACTGTCAGCGGTGTATTGCTACAATCTGAAGGAAAATACTTGGACACAGTTGGCATCAATGGTCACCCCAAGAAGGTACAAAATATTATACTATGCTAATATTCTGTAGCCCACATGTGCATACATACACATACATTCTACACAGCAATATATGGCACTGAATCTATACATTGGATGGTTAGATAATAGTGGCTAATTGGCAAAAGTAAATTTTTTACATAGTGTTAGGTCACAATTACATATTGATGGGGATTCTCCTTTGTCTCAACATGAAAATACATGTACACACATGCATGCACACGCCACACACACACACACACACACGCACGCACACACGTGCACACACACACACGCATGTTTCAAGGTGTCTGTACAGTATATGTGTTGTTACCAGGTGTGTAAACAAGTGAGGTGTAAGCCATATCCCTCTCTGAAAATAGGACATGCACCATCCTGCATGCCTATAATTGTGTAATACTGTGAAATATCCATCCACCTCAGTATTCAACACACCACTGTTACACCATCAAATGTAGTTTTTTTTTTAAATATTACCAACAAATGTGGTGTCTGTATCAGTAATTACATAACAAAGTGTATTGTCTGTTGCTCACATGTGCACTCTGTATGCAGGTATTTCGGTGTGGCTGTCGTCCATGGTCTCTTGTATGCAGTTGGAGGACACACTGGAAGCAGAGTGACTTCTTCGGTTGAATGCTATGACCCAGACAGGGACACATGGACCCCTTGCAACCCAATGAATGAATCCCGAATGTACCACGGCACAGTGGAGGTAGAAAGAATGGTCTATGTAGTTGGGGGTCATAATGGATGCATTCGTTTGGAATCTCTGGAGTGCTACAACCCTTTCACGGAAAAGTGGGTATATCTGGCACCAATGGGTGTTCCTAGGTCTGTAGTGGGCGCGGCAGTGCACAATGGGTCCATCATTGTGGCTGGTGGGTACAGTGGAAACAAACATGTCAATATAGTCGAGGAGTACGATGTGGAACTCAACAAGTGGACAGCAGCTCCTTCCATGACAACACCTCGTTCTGCGTTTGGTCTAGTCACCTACATGGGTGCCTTGTACGCAGTGGGCGGATTCAATGGCTCATTCCTCTCATCAGTGGAACAATACACTCCAGGAGACTGTGAATGGGCAAAGGTGAAGGATATGGATGGTAAGAGAGCTCATTTTGCAATTGCTTCCTGTGGGGTCAAAAATTGGTAATACTGGTAATTGGCCAATAAATTTTGTAGTTTTGAAGTATTGTTTGTGAAGTACACAGTATGCCACCCTATTGTACATGTGTACTGATGTGAACAAAGCAGTACAATGTTGTTTTTTATTATAATTTAAATTTATTTTTTTATTATTATTTAAATTGATATTTTGTACATCAATTATCTCATTTACAATTCTAATTGCAATTTTATTGTAATTAATAATCTACAAATGTATGTATATAATATAATTAATGTGTGTGCATTCGATCATATATTATTATATCATATATTTATTAGTGATCATGAATCATAATATATAAATGACATTGATATGAATATAGTACTATAATTATTATATATACATTACGTA
>OZ026554.1:3510326-3522826 GCA_964020155.1 Chondrilla cf. caribensis
TGCCAAGCACCAATCAAATTCAACTATTGATTACGTCATACTAACGCACGTACTATTATGCACATAGACCGTCCAGGCGCCGAGGGGCGGAAAAGGGATGGACGGTCTAGTCCAAGTATCACATCGTCTATTTATGCAATGTCTAGGGTTTGTTTTGAGTTTGTTGTATTGAGGATGTACATCTCAATGTCCCCTGATTCTAGTAACAGATTGTACCTTTAAAACTTCCAAATATATGCTATTCCTATAGGGGACACGTAAATCAATTTGCTTGAGCAGTTCTTTAGTAGATTGATGCCATCTCAATGAGCTACCTCAACCGTTACTAGACTACCCAGTATAACATATCATATTCTAGCTCTGGTTCACTACCAAAGAGTAAGAGCATTGAAGAATTGCAACATTCATCACATAAGATTAAACTGAAAAGGGATAGGGGACGCACCGGGGGGTTACAGAGAGCTGCGTCAAGTGATGTTCTCAGATACAATGGGGACAGCCCATCAAAGTGACAGTATAGCGAGATTGCTACCAGTGATGGCCGGATGATCAAATGCTGGTCATCGGGAGATATCCCATATCAATCAATCAATCAATAATTATTATTATTTGAGTGCATCACACCCGAAGGTGCTAGGACATATGGTCCTATGTAGCACTATAACATCAATACACAACATCAGAATTAACTATGGAGTGTCTAGTGCACTAGTCCATCACAATGACAAAATAATGAGTTACACACCAAATCTGGCTGACCACATTACACTAACTTAAGATGGTTTAAAATATAATATTATTCTTTGAACAGGCTTGTGATTATATGAACGCTGCCTTCTCTCTGTTACTCTTTCCTCTAAAACCATCCATCTCAGCAACTTTATCAATGGTATCCTTAAATGTTCCCAGGTAGGGCACTGCAGCAGCCAGTGGCAGACATCTTCTATTTCCTCACTCTCACATTCTTTGCATACTCTTCATTCCCTCTCCACTCCTTGCCACCTTCCCATCTCAATCTGAAACAGTGCTGTTCCTCCTCTCAACTTAACTAGCATCCTTCTCGCTCTCTGGCTTCTTACGGCTCCACAGCTAGACTCAATCCCCAGTTCTGCCATCTGCTTCATCATACACAGCTTCGGCTTCTCCTCCAATTCCTTTGCCAACATACTCTTAACCTTTCTCAATGTGATACTTCTCAACATCTCCACAAACTCTTGATCACAAAGACCCTTAATTGCGTCTACTCCCATATCCTGCAACTCAAAGTCCCTCATACATGTTCTTGATCCATACCCCTTTGCCACATTTCACAGCCTCTCTTGTCACCTTCCTTAATAGTCTCCCTTCATATACCTCACTAGTCAGAATCTTCATCCTGCATCTTGGCCTCCCATACAACTGCCAGTGACTTCATCTCCCACGACAGTGACGCCTAGGGATGTAGTATCCCCACTCCAAAGAACATCCTGAAAACCCGCAGCTGTACTTGTTCGATAGATTCTAAATTTCGGCAGGAACCCCAAACCTGCACCCCCCATACAACATGCTTCACTTCACTAGTGACTCCATTAGCTTTCTAAAAATCCCAATTTCCACATCTCAAATCTCCAACCGATATCTCAGCAGACATGCTCCCAGAGCCCTTCTCCCAGCCTCTGCCTTATCCTCCACCATCTGTTTCAAGTCCATATGTTCATCTAGTACAACACATCCTAAGTATTTACATGATGAGACCATCAGGATTGCCTTGCCATCCACCTCGTACTTCACCTCACATCTAGCTACGTTCTTCTCACGGATTTGCTTGATCCCACACTTGGCTACATTGATCTTCACCCCCCCCCTCCACTACTTACACCATTCAACTAACACATCTAGACTTTTCTTCAACCCAGATTCATCTGGAGCCAACATGTGTCATCTGCAAATAGTAGACCAGGAACCTTCTCCTCACCACACTCTACCCCACACTTCTCCTCCTGCAGCCTCTTTGTAGCACCATTGATGTAGAGAGAAAAGAGTAACGGAGACAGTACACGACCTTGCCGTAGCCCTGTGTTCACCTCAAAGTCTTCGCTAACCTGCATGCCCGTGCCTTGATGAACATCAATCAGGAAGAGAAAGAGAAACTGACAGCAAGAGTGGATGGAGATATTATGTTATGATATCTTCCACGGTTCACCTCCTCTGTAGGGTCTGCAAACACAATGTGGTATACGATTACAGTGCTGTGTGAACAAGTCCAGGAGTGCAGAAGAACATTAGTACTGCATGTAGCCCCATGCATGCAGTGTCAATTATTTTATATCAGAAACACTAGGTGCTTTTGTGTGTATTCGAGTCAATTGCAGGTCTTCTATATATATTATATATACACAGTAGCAGTGGTGAGGACTACTGTAACAAGGGTATATACACCGATATATACAGTATTTATATTCAAATAACTTTCCAATAACTGGGACAATACGTATATCGGCTAATATTGAGAGTAATGTATATACATAGCTGATGTGATCTTGGACTGTATATATATAAATTAAATATCATAATATATATATATATATATATACATGCACATGATTTAGGATCCATGCAGGAAGAATTACAATTGCATTAATAGTGTAATCAGATTGCATACAAAAATGTAGTGAATTTAAAATAACCACACTTGAGTAACCTTGTCTTGAAATCCAACAGTATGTATGAATAATAAACTCAAAGGAAAGTGACCAACACTTGAATGACTAGCCATTGATGAAAAGAGCTATATCATATATAGTGGAGAGATTTAAAATTGAAACTTGTGTTCAATAAGGAAGCATGGGTACATAAGAATGAGTAGAAAATTTAAGTTGTGTCAACTGAATCAATTATTATACTCCATGAAGTACATATTATCTTAAAATGATAATTAATGTCAAATTGAAGGCAAATGGATTTCTACATTAATTTTAAACTTTAGTTCTCATAAGTCTGAGTTGTAAGTAGAAAATTTTGCAATGACAGGTACTTCTTCAACTTTATAAGACAAATATTCCCCATATGCCGAAGTTCTCCTATTTTTTCCTTTACTTGTCCCGTCTTTCTCATTCCCTGCAATCCCCACCAAGTCCCCCACCTGCATTTCAATACGACCCTCCTTCTCAGCTGTTTGACTGTACAAGGCCTTCACTTCATGATCTTGTTGCCCTAAAACAAATGACAATGTTCTTATTGGTAAATTGGTAGTTTTGGAGGAATAGAGGGAGAATATAATGAAGTGACATACAAAAGGTGAGGTAAATAAATAGATATACTGCAAATACAACCTACAAATATATCTGTAGATACACAACACAAAAATGAAAGTAATGTGATAGTTGTATTACGTTTATGAATAAAATCAACTCCATGCATGGATTCTCACTGAAAGGTTGATTGAAACAATAAACAAGTGTCTTCACATAAGGGAGGTGAGTTCATATAAGGGAGGTGTGTTCACATAAGGGAGGTGCATTCACATGAGGGAGGTGTGTTCATGTAAGGGAGGTGTGTTCACATAAGGGAGCTAGGTGTGTTCATGAGGGAGAACTGTAGATAGATGTGCACATGTACATTGGAATTTCCTGACAAAAATAAGTAAAACTAGCTGAACACTCACAATACATTATACAGTGGAACCTCTCTATAAAGGACACATTGGGACCAGCTAATTTGTCCACTGTAGAGAGGTTGTCCACTCTTAAGAGGTGAAAATTGTATTAGCACTATAGGAAAGTTTGTTTTTGGTGCCTTACAGTGTCCTTTGTAGGGAGAAAATTTCTATGGTGTCCTTTATTGGGAGAGTCCTTTACTAGAGGCTCCACTGTATGTTTAGTTCATCAAAAAATTTCATACATAATGTAGGTATGTACAAATGTGCATCTACTTAAGAGCTTATTATACACATGCTGTACATGGACATATCTATGTACATGTACCTGCATATATGTACATACGTATGTATGTATGTGCAAAATACAAGGATCCAAAATACAATGTATAGATACTACACCTATGGTACATACATATCACACATACATTCCTCAAAACTGAATACATAATACATAAATTCACATTCAACATACTATTATACTCATATATACATATGTACTGTACTACGTATATACATCATGTTACAACACACAAACCTGTAAAATAGTATATGTCATCTAGCGAATAGTACTTCTGGGAAGCGTCAACATGATAGGTCTGCATGAGCTCATAGGTAAGACGACACACCTGGAAGAAAAATATACACTACTAGTAGTTACTGTAATAGTTACTGTAGTGGTGTCTGCATGGTGATTATTCAATAATCTCTTCAATTAATTGGAATACTGACAAAGACAATTAAATCATATAGGCATTAAATTTGATATTCCAATTATCATTAGAATTAAGACAATTATCAGCTGAGAATCATATTCAGTCAATGATAAATCATGATCCATTATAACAGTTTTCCTTAATCAGAAAATTCCTGCTTGGATATCATCGGTTTGGGGGATGGGAACTTACTACACCCCTACACCCATGAGGTTTACAGCTCAATCACCTAGGTGCTGAGGGTGACTAGGTGTTGGTGGCGACTAGGTGCTGGTGCTGATTAGGTGCTAAGGGTGAGAAGAGGTTGATTCTTTGAATAGGAAATCTCACATTTGATGAGAATGTACACACGACATATTCACTCTCTGCCAGGATGTACACATCAAAGGCCACTCCAAATAGTGAATTTAAGGAGTATCGTGAGTGGGTCTGAGCAGACTCGGCCACTCCTTCATCTCCAAACACCTCATAGTCAGGATATCTGTGAAGGTTTAAAGTAGAGAAATGTAGTATGTTGCATGGCCGAATCAAAGTGAAAACTGTTTAAGTAATTGTTAATAAATTAAATGTTTGCTAATTAATGTTCAGTAACTGATTGGTAAGCTCAAGTAACAATTATTTAGCATACCATTTTATAGAGACACACACCACATAAGAAATGAACACATCGTTCACTGGTTCAAGGTTATTGATATCCAGAAAAACATGAAAAACAAAGTTAAGTGCAGTAAAAAATCTACGCATGCATGTATATTTTTCTTGAGCATGATTCCTGTGAGTTAACGAGGAAAGAAAGATGAGATTTCAAATTGTGATAAGGTCACTTTATCTCACAATTTTAAACAGTTTAAAGTAGTTTGTCCAGTTAAACTTCCAAAATGTATGTATTTCTATGATAGTATATGATAGGTGAGACATTAGGAAGTTAACGACATCAAAGGAGTTAACGGGTTAACAGTTAACTGTTAATCATCTACTGTCAACCAGAAAGGAATTAATCATTAAATGCTACTACTGGTACCTCGAAGCCATCTGAATGGGTTAATAGTCCATAATAACCTTTAGCTATTTCAGAAAATCGTCTTTTTTGAAGTTATAAGCGAAATCCATCTCAGCTACTCATAATCATGTCATTGAACGGGATACATAATAGTTATACCCCTCTTCTGGATGGTACATGGGAGTGTACTGACCAAAAGAGGGGTACAACTATTACATGTACACGCATGTTTGAGAGAGTATACGTAGCTAGTTCTTTGAGGAATATAACACTGAATAAAACTGGTACCGAGGGTGTTCGGTTTAGAGAGGTTTAATGGCATGGAATTTTTAAACAACCATAAAGGAGAATCCAGGACTATACCACAATGTGATAAATAATCAAGGGAACACAGTTAATCCGAAGGATATAGGTATAAAATGACACTATGGCCAGAAATTGGTGAAGTCTGTTCCAGGTGCTCACTAACTTTGTTCGAGCTTCTCTGATCACAGTTGGATCGTCTGTTGCAATGAAGACTCTCTTTTTTTCAATGTGGTGGGTCATTCTTTGCTTTTGGTACCATTCCTCCACATGTACCATGTACTCATCAATCCCATGGAATGCCGCCTCGGAGTGTATCTTATCCGTTCTTCTGACCTGCACACTACACAGAAATGCATGTTCTACTGACATGACAACATGAATGAATAATACCTATGACAAAATTACAGACAGCACACAGAAGAAAGACAGGATGATCAGATAAAGATGAATGAAAGACAACTCCCTCTGCCTAACTGGTGAAACTTGTGTACATGTGTGTGAACATACATTCCCCATTGGCTACTTTGCACTGCATAGGGGCGTAGGAATAGGCGGGAATGGTGGGGTTTTACCACCACCACTTTTGAGGTTACCCTTGATCATAAGAAAAGCTTGAAGTTTGCCTATTGTTACTAACAGAATATGCTACAATTCTATACATTAAAATTTCGAGCATTATAGGAAGTTAAAAGGTATGATTGAATCTATTTCGATTACAATTACTCTCGCACAAATCCTCTACCCAATTTCTTGTCGTTACCCGTCATGACGGCCATTTTGTACCAATTGCGCAATACTCGTGAAGGCACGTGTGTACAGCGAAATCTTGTTTTCGCTTTAGGTCTAGAACGCTTGTGTGAACGAAGTCTATTCTGTGATGGCTTATCTGCATGCATGATTGTCGAATGAATTAATGCTTTCATTTAGCTTGAGTTCCTGTGCAGCACTGCTAAATTGACATGAAATGCACATGAACTAAGCATAACATGAGTAGATAGCTAGCTACATAGTATGATAGGGATTCATGAGCATAAATTTCACTGCATGTGGTCTTGTAATATTGGCCCCGCCACTCGTTTTATACTTCCTACGCCCCTGCTGCATACAATTTGATTATGGTTGGATCACAAAGCAATTGTAATCAGTCTATTGTAATAATGACTGCATTCATGTAATGTAATCAATTCCAGCTGAATACACTTGTGAATGCAAAACATTAGGTAGGTTAAAACTCTTTGAAAGTGAATACTTTTGAGTATTTCATTATGGTATTGCACTTTATAATCATACGTCCTTCATGTTAGACTCATTAAACTTGTGTCCGCGAACATGACAGTGAGAACAAACTTTTCAAAGTTTGAAATTCAATTTGAGAGAGTCGCTTCTTAATAATAAACAAAGGGTATGCAGTTGTCGGCTAACATTTTAACCACAAAGAAAAACCAGTCACCTGAACTGAAGAACGTGACAGTGTGGGTATTTCAAGTTCCTTTGAACTGAAACTCCAGTATGTAGAAGAACATTCACAGAAACCGATTTAAATTGCCCGAGTGTGTTCACATTCATCAAAGCATACATGGCCTTCTAAACCAGTGATTCATAATACGTAAGTGGAAATCTGCCAAATCGTCTTGGTTGAACAAGTTATTCACAAAAGCAATTTAAAGGAATTGCTTTAAGATTTGTCCAGTGTTGAAGGGGCTATTGTACTTGATTGGTGGAGACCATCTGAATCATAAAAAATCATCCTTCATTTTGAAACTTTAGCGTATCACGAGTTATGCTGTTATGTAAGTAGAGGTGAACATGTTGTAAGGCAAACAGTAGATACTTCTCAAGACAATCACCCTTGAGATATAGCTGCTTCAGCAAGTCTTAGAGCAAACCTTTAGAGCTATGTCTGGTTTGCTGTAGTAGTGCACGTGATACATAAATCTTGATAAAAACAACATCAGATTGAAAAAAAAACAATTTTACGGGTCTCTTATAATTTGTCATAGTAATTTTCAACTGTAGTTAATATACACTACACTACACTATACTTATAATCAGTTAAAATTTATACCTACTTCCCTGTATATGTATGTATACACACTCTCTATCAGTCAATATGCAATGATGAAGCATACGTACGTACATACCTACAAACGTACCCAACATATGGCTTCTTTATTTTCAAAGCTTTCTTCTTCTCAGCAATGAATTCTCTCAGTTTTTTGTTGGGTCTCATGAGATAAGTTAGGAACTGACCAGCAAACCAAACAAATGGATGTCCATGAAAGGACAGTAGTTTGTCTGCAAATTCTGTAGGGATTGCTGGGGGTAGGAAGGGTGGTCTTGGTTTGAGAGATGTGATTAAAGGAACTGAAACAACCTGTGGGAAATCACAATTAGATTTAGTAATAGTATAGCAGAAGATACTTGTATTACTGCAACAGTCCAAATATCACAAACCATAATCGTTTGTTGCAATTATTACAATCATCATCACAATCTGTGGTGAAATTAGGGCTGGGAATCGGCTGAAATTTTCAAATCAATAATCAGTATATAGTAGCCGATCGATTAATCGATTGAGTAATTAAGTGGGCGTAACCGGAAACCACTTTCACTTTATTAGACTAAGTAGTCATCCAATAGACATGAAATGAAGTCCACAGAGCCCTTTTCAAAATTCAGGTACTCTTGAAGTACGAAATTGAACCCGTGGAGTGAAGGTTTTGGGTGATAAGGTGGGGGTGGCTTCCTGGTCTACTCACTTAATTGCTTCCTGTGATTAATTGATTTGCTTGTACTATTAATGATAATCGGATTTGAAATGAATATTGATTGTTTAATCGATTAATCGATTAATCATCCCAGCACTTAGTCTAGTAAAAATACTGTCATTACTATCTAAACGTTGGGGATATTTGCTTTGCTTTTAATAATTGTCTTCAACTCACACTAGATATATCGTGATTGAGAGCATTGGAATCAAGATATTAGCTCATTGTTGTAACAAACTTTATTCTGATACGATAAATGTCTGGGTCAATGATCATGATTATTGTGGTGCATGCATTCTGTTTAAGAAAACACTACCATTAGCAATACCATAACTGTGTGTTAGCATTCTACGATCCAGCCCACCAGAGTCATGTATTACCTGCTTATCTTGGTGATCACCAGCCCACTTGACAGCTCCTGTAGCAGTGGTACAGGTACCACTGACTGGGAGGAAGGCACCTGTCCAACCTTTTCCACTGGAATAGGGCCAACCTATCAAGTAGACAATATCCCAGTAATACTATTTGTACAACCCATGGAAATATTATACATAACATCATACATTCCTGTGTGATAGCATGTCCACCTCCACCTAGTCTGGCTTGCTATACAGTTGCAGTATAGTGGTAATAGAATGGTAATAGAATTGAACAGGGACCTCTTAAAATTTTACATTTGCATGACATTGTATCTATTAGTATCAACTTTGGACATGCATGCACAGCTACGTATAATAAGAAATCCTTGATGGTAATTGCTAATAATGAAAATTGCAGTTGGATTTAATCCAATAAATATTTATTTTCAGTGGTAATTGTGCACGGTACGTGTGGAGTGGCACATACAAATCATCTCATCCACCAATGATAGTAGATGGGGGTACAATTGTGGCCATTTGGATTATCATTGGCTGCAATTGTCACATTTAGGTTCAGTATGAGATTCATGGTACATGTGACTTAATACATTGGCAATACAAATGGCCACAATTGTATCCTCAGTGTACAAATGGCCATTTGCAATTATACCCTTTTAGTACAAATGGCCACAAATTGAATTTTACCCTTTTAGTACAAATGGCTACAATTATACCCCCATTGTACACACATTCAGCACCTCCTGATTGGATCACAAGGGTCCGTCTGGTACCATAGGCGAGGATGAAGCAGTACATCACATGGTGCATATAACATCCAAATCCACAGACTTCCCCTAAAGAACAGACCAGCTTCCGTGCTGTGTTGCAATTCTTTGGATTTTGTAGATGATGTAATCGATTTTGTATGAGCGTCCCAAGTTTCTACGTACATATATTGACAGTAGCATACATATCAAGATAGTTTGAATATGGATTATGAATGAACTAACATTATAACACAAAGGTGTACATATACATATTATGGATATACCAGCATACAATCATGCGCATACGTACGCACGCATGCACACACACATATGAATACACACACACACACACACACACACACACACACACACACACACACACACACACAGACACCCACACGCATGTATGTACGCATGCACACACACACACACACACTTTTGCAGTGTCCAATTTCCAGTTCATGTCTAACTCCTCCAATCTGTAAACATCAGTCAAAATGGACTTCTCCTGGTGACTCATGTCCTCCAACAGCTTGTCAATGTCACTTATACTTTTACTGTCCTTCATCTTCTTCAGCCGTGCTCTCAAATGCCACCATAGTTCCTGTATGCCATTTTTTACCTACATACGTACATAATTATTATACCGAATTAACATTTCTGAATAATAATGTATGAACAGTATATATATATATATATATATATATATATATATATATATATATTATACCCACATGTATCTGTTATGAGTAACACACTAACAAAGCCATAGTACAATCCAACTGGGAGGAGTGCGGTGGAGACACTTATTATCGCAGTACAGTAGTGACTTTACAGCTCAAACTACTTATTGCTTGTCATAGACATTGCCACTACTTACATATACGTATATTCTACCATTGAGTAATCTAGCTATTTTCAGGGAAGTGGAGAGTTAAATTCTGGCAGCTTCGGTCTTCGACCATTTCGTAATAGTTATTGTATGACCAATTGTGCATTGGCGCGTTTATTGCTCGAGTCCCGAGGGCGAGTGCAATAAGGCGCCAATGCATATATACATACAATAACTTACTTGTTGTATGCGCCCTCTAGCGCTTAGTTTTCTGGCGGGAGGTTGGTACCTGTTTTTCAGTAGCTGCTATGGCTGAAATGACTTCGAAACGTGCTGCCATCTAGGCGTTTCCACTTCGATATCGACGACGACGACTTCGAGATTATGTCCAAACTTTTTCAACCCAAGAACACACAGCTATCTACATCGTGTGGTCTCAAAACCTTCGCTGCATGGGTTGAAGAACGGAATAAACACAAGCCTCAAGCGAAGTGCCCTGAAAACGTGCTAATGACTGAAAATAAAGGCACTCTTGCGTATTGGCTTGGTTCATTTGTGACGGAGGCAAGGAAATAAGACGGCGCGACGACCTATTCTCCGAAAACCCTTCACGTTCTTTTAATAGCAATTCAGCGGCGCATCAGAGCCATGAAACCGAGCAAGCCTGTTAATTTTTTCGCCGATCCGGAGTTCCACCTTCTTCAGAATAAACACAATTGTTACAATATGATTCAGATTGTTATGATAACATGGGCGCATAAAGCTGACCATTACTAATCGAGCACACTTGTGGTTGGAAAGGTCAAAAAAGTGTGCAATTACCAAAAACAAGTAATTCGAGTTTAAAAACTCGTGGGGCTGCCGCCCCCCGCACTCGAATTACTTGGCGTCTTTGTTACGTTTAGAAGAACCTTCGCTGAAGTTATTATGTTCGGCGGAGCTTCAGCGCACGAATTCTAGCCAAATTTCAAATTGTCAGCGTTCGAAATCGGCCATCTTTATTTCGCGCAATATAAATTCTAATATAAATTCATTGTTGCGGTTACGCGTAGGAACACATATTATATATATATATATTATATATCTATCGGACGAGCGTTACATACCGGAAGTCGAAATGAAAACAATATAGGGGCTGCCTGCGGCAGCCCCTAACAATGCACACTTTTTCCTTTGATACAACAACCCTGGTTATTCTGGTTCGGCTGGACCGAATTACTCGGACGTTTTTACCGGTGACATAACTATTCCAAGATATACCCCGCTACACCTACACTCTGTGTCAACAACAGGCATACTTTGAACGTGTACTTGAATCGATCTTTCCGGCTTTGTGACGGCAAATCCTGTACACCTTCGATTTCGGTCTTCAAATCTTTCAGCATTCTCTGTAGGAATATATCTTTTACGTTTTCATTGATTTTTGTTCGCAAGTCCGCGTTTTCTTTCCCTTCAGAGATGTCATTCTCATCAGGCGTAGGTAATCGAGAGGAGAGAACGTTCCTCACGCGTCTCTCCTGTTCAATGGTTTCTTTGGCCTCCTCTGCTTCTTTCAATAAGTTCTCCACGCGGTATTCCAAGTGAGCCAGGAGACACAGAGACACGAATAATATGACGAACAGTATTCTCACTGCCCGAGAATGCCAGAAACGTCTCATAATGCCAATCACCGCCGTTATCTTCGCTTGGGACTAATACATACCATAGATACTCAAACACATACATATTTTGTATTGAAACGATATTCATAGTACAGGTATGGTTATTCATTGGAAGGGAGGATGTCAATGTCTGTACAAATGAGATGATGAATCTTATCAGATGCAAATTGAGCTTTGCCCTATTACGTTCATCGATCATGTGCATCAGAGGAGCAAGGTCACGCACTGGACATTATACTAATGAATCTTACACCTTACAGATTGCAGAAGGCCACATCTAAATTAGATTCAACTCCTGACTATCCCATTTAATATAGATTAGCTCAAGACTTGCGTGTCATTTATATTATAATATTCTTGATAACAAATGAGATCGTGTTTGTGCACACACTACGTACACGCGTACACAAACGTAAAAATGGTATAAAAATATGGTGGCTGTACATGTTGACGCGTA
>OZ026554.1:3527826-3537826 GCA_964020155.1 Chondrilla cf. caribensis
AACCATGAGACAGTGAGGAGTATCAAGATACTGCACCGGAACTTGTAGTATGTTTGTGCTCATGCATACGAGTGTATGCATATTATGAGTGTGTGTGTGTGTGTGTGTGTGTGTGTGTGTGTGTGTGTGTGTGTGTGTGTGTGTGTGCGTGTGTGTGTATGTGTGTGTGTGTGTGTGTGTACATGTACGTACATTGATATGTATGCATGTACGTATTTCCATGCAAACACTTACAGACTTCCATTTCACAATACAGACCAGTGTATCCATAGGCACATGTACATGAAGAGGTACCACATGTACCATTGTTCAAACAGGGAGGTCCAAAATTACACAGTGTGAAGTCTGCAAAGAAGTACAACATGTTCATATGGACAGTATCTTTCATTCTCCAAGAATATCACTATGTATATACACAGTTGAGGATGAACGTCCATGTATGTACAGTAATATCTATAGTATACTCTACAACTTTGTACTTAGTATAAACAGAGCCCACACCACTGCAGTTCACACACACACACACACACACACACACACACACACACACACACACACACACACACACACACACACACACACACACACACACACACACACACACACACACACACACACACACACACACACACACACACACACACACACACACACACACACACACACACACAAACACACTGACTACAGCACCACACATACTCACACTGATCACATTCATTCTGCTGAGATGTGTAGTTAGGACAGTAGCACTTGTCATGAATGCAGTGGCCATAATAAGGGCAGCCATCAGTACCTGTACATACAGTGTATATACATACATTCGAATTCATATAAATCTTACAGGTATGTATGTACACATGTACAATGTACTCTTAATATTATGTACCCCAATGTGTGGGTGTTTTCAATCAACTACAAAAGCGCCAACAGGAGTACATTCGCAATGTACTGGGGTACATTTCTGATGTACCCCAGTACATTGCGAAGTTTTGTAAGTGGCACTAATTAATCTAACAAACGTCGGATAGTTACTGAATGAACGAGGAAACTCGCCAAACCCACAAGCCTCAGAATATTTACTGAACGAACAAGGAAACTTGCCAAATCCATGAGCCTTAGAATATTATTGAATGAACGAATGGAAGAGGAAACTTGCCGAAACAATGAGCCTCGGAGTATTAAATTTACCGAACAAACGACGATTGCTGCAGTGTTATTAGGCCTCTTGAAGACCTCAATTGATACCAGCACACGTAAATGAATGCGCCTATGGGGTATAACTACTACATATACACAGTATGTAGTAATGAGGCTAACATTAGAGAATAGCAGTCTAAGCAACAGTATGAATACAATGTGATGATGTGGACCATTTCACATATCAAAGAAGTAAGACTTACATATTTCAAGCTCACAACCTGCTCCTGTGTAACCAGGGGAACAGACACACTCTCCGTGGATACAGCGGCCATTGTTGGTACAAAACACGTCTCTGCAGTATTCGTATTCTAAAGGGCAAGCAAGCCTTTGAGGTGTAGATTCGGACTGCCATGCACTCACAGTAACACATGTGTGCTTTATTCACAGGTGTGAAGTACATGAATTTATCTTCCAATGAAGCCATACATCGATACCACAGTGAAGTACATTATTCACCTCACTGTGCATTGTCCACAAAGTACATCAACAACTTTCAATGAATGGACAGCTGCGTGCTTCATTTGATTGAAATTCAAAATTTGAACACAACCTACGTGATTTTTCCCCTTAAACAGAATTGCATCTAACAACCACTAGCAAATATTTTCAATAATAAAGATTTCCAAACTTTCTTCTTGAAATGATAATCCAGTTATTATTATAATTATTTATGCAGTAGTAGTGAATTTACTGATCATGTCCCCAGGTCTGCAGTCTGTAAATTTGATACTACTGTATAAACATACAGTATCTGTTACATACGTAATTATTGGGAACAGCTGTGCACAGAAAGGCATTCCTGCATGTACTGTATGCACGTATGTAAGTAGAGTACACACCTAGCTCACAGTAGAGGCCAGTATACCCATGTGGACAGGAACAGTGTGCATTCTCACAACTGCCGTTGTTCTGACACGGTGCAGTACCTGTACAGGAGATGTTGGACACAGAGCATGGGAACAATGCATGTGTGTGTACTTATGAATACACGTATATTTTGTCATGATTATCTAAATGACACTCATTTACACAATGATATTTGTGTCTTTGTTTCCATATCAATTCCCATTCTCATTCCCACTCTCTCACTTGTGATGTACTTACAAAGGCTTGTTTCACAATAAGATCCACTGTATTCCGGTCCACAAACACAGCTACCATTGACACATTCTCCATTGTTGAAACAGTAGCCATACCCACACCTCAGCAGTTCTATATCTGTAGTCATAAGCATAATATCCACAGAGAGAACATTGTGTGTGTTTCACCACTCTATCAATAGGACAAGATCATCATCAACCCACTGTGTTGACAATGAGATCCAAAGTAGACATCTGGACAAGAGCAGTAGGAGTTTCTCCCTTCACTAACACAAATGCCATTGTTTTCACACATTGGATAGCCTATGTACATACAGTACAGAGTATAAAGTATGCATGTACATAATATATACTGTGTAGAGTGTTAGATGTACTGTATGTACGTGCAGGTACACAAACACAAATGCACACACAAACACATACACACTCACACACACACACACACACACACACACACACACACACACACACACACACACACACACACAAACACACACACACACAATTACACACAGCCCATACTTACAAGTACTCAAATTGCAGTATGGCCCAGTCAACTGTGGAGGACACACACATGTTCCACTGGTAATATTACAGGTGGATGTGTGATAGCAGTATGCTCCCCCACACTCTTCACCAGGAGCTGTAGTATATAATAAATACATATGTACATATGTACGTACATATGTGAGTAATCAGAACAAAGTACTGTACAGGTACATATGTATGTATGCATGAGAACAACACAAAGTGTATACGCATGTATGTACTTCAGATAAGCAAATAGTGTAACATTTACACACTGCTATATACATACATTACATAAGTGAGTAACACTGATATAACGTACATATATATCCATTATGCACATTCATAGAGTCTGACATCAACTGGTGAGATAGTCACACTTACGTATTTCACAGCGATCGCCTGTGAATCCATATGGACAGTGGCAGTGTCCATTGTGACAAGATCCTCCGTTCAGACAGCCAGGATGACCTGCAGTGGACAGATGCAAGTGTGAATTGCGTGTTTGCACAAACACACAAAGTGGGAACACAACAACAACATATACACACATAACATACAAACAAACATGTACACACACCACATAACACATGAACACATCACTTTAACACATACGTACGTACGTACATACGTACATCACAACACATACTATATAATATCACTAAGATCTTATGGGATTAAGCCTCTTCAGATGTAAACCATGTACATAAGTAAAACTTGAATGTCACCAAATACAGCGAGTGAATAACACCAAATATGCACATCTAATACATACAGGATACACACATGTATGTACGCACATGTGTACAGCCCTCCGTCAACATACTGTACATACGTACAACAGGTGTATGAGCACACAACTCACAGCTCTTCTGTTCACAGTGTAGTCCAGTGTACTCCGGAGGACAAACACAGGAGTAATTACCGCATGTCCCGTTGTTGATGCAGTGAATATCATTAGGACATGTTATGTAGTCTATTAGAAGAAGAGATCTTTAATATTGGTTGCAATTACCATATGACTATGTAGTCGTGACTTCACCACTTGAGGTCACCATGCATTCACGTGCAAGTACTCAATTCAACTCACATAGGTCACACTTCCCGTCAAGTTTGGTGATGTCAGGACACACACAGTGGTCTCTGTAGCAGATCCCGTAGTAAGGGCACCCATTTTGACCTTAAGGAATAGAAAAAGAAGAAACGATAACTCACATGCATGGAGTAGACTCTGACATATGTACCTACATACACTGTGTACCTACACCAATGTACATACAGTACCTACTGCATGAATACATATGTATATACGTACAGTACATTGTATACCAACACCTGTGCAGACAAACAGTATGAAAATGACATAGTGCTTAGGTATACATCTCTAATATTAGTAATACTGTACATAACAGTATGCACGGATGTACTGTAGAGTACAAAATTAACATACATATATACTTACATGTATGAAACAGTGAGCTACAAGAATATCATTGTTCTGTACATACATACGTATGTATCCGTGTAGTACTGTATGTTTTATTCTACTGTACTTACTGAATGGATTGTGATAATGTATGTACTGTGCGTGTATACTAACTTACATATGTCCTTATCACACTGTTGGCCAGTATACCCAGGAGGGCACACACATGTATTGTTGACACACTGTGCATTATTGTAGCAGTACAGACCACCACAAGGGGAGACTCCTGTAGGGGGGTGGGGGTGGGGGAGGGTATGGAAGTGGCATGATTCTGCCTTATACGTACAGGACATGTACACACACATGTACACACACATGTACACACACACACACACACACACACACACACACACACACACACACACACACACACACACACACACACACACACACACACACACACACACACACACACACACACACATACAAGCACATGCACACACACATGCATACGTACATTATATACTGTTTGCAAGCAGTATATACACACTTACTTTGTTCACAATACTCTCCCTTGAATCCTTCATGACACCTGCAGTGACCATTCACACACGTTCCTCCATTGAAACAGTATGTGTCACCTATACCACATGTGTACATACGTATGTACACCATAGAAGATCACATCATAATGCATTACAATAGGGATAAGGGGTAGCTTTGAGGTGAGGACTTACAATAAACCTCTGTACAGTTCGGTCCATTGAATCCTGGTGCACACTCACACACTGTCCCATTCACGCAATTCCCACCATTGTAACAGTGGGTCAGGCCACACCGAGGTGCCTCTGGAGATGACGGCAATGGAAGAACTGGGGTTATATTCTTGTAGTACACACTGTATGTACGTACCTAGGTACATACACATAGTAGGTATTTTACCTTGACTACATGTGGGCCCCTCGAATCCATCCTTACAGTAGCAGTACCCTTTATGGCAACTTCCATTATTCTTACATTCAGGCACACCTGTGAAGGACATATGTACCAATATACCTACATGTAATACATACGGGCAAACATATGTACATACAGTATGCAGTATCTACATACATACAATAATATACAAAACACTAATGAGTGTACACAATATACATGTACATATATACATACGTACCTACATATACGTACGTACGTGTACATACATTCATGCTTTTTATGATTGCTAATACAGTACATATAATCAGTGTATTATGTACATACAACACTGTGCGCACATATTACTGATACATATTTTACAACATACGTATGTATATTTACATGTATTTATACTTAAACAGCACCACCATCAGATGATATACAGATTCATGTGTCTCTCCAATGCCCTCACTGATGTACACAGATATTTAGAAGTACGTACATGTCCTTTCTGTGCAGTAAGTCCCTCCATATCCAGGCATACAGGTACACTGCTCACTGGTCCTGTTACAACTGCCACCAAACAGACAGTAAAAGTGACCACAGGGTTCACCAGGAGCTGTACACAGGGGGGGGGTAGGTCTGTACACGCCATGCACCTATCACAAACATGCTGATGTCACACGACTCACTGTTTTCACACTGTGGTCCACTGATGCCAAAATCACACTCACACCGACCGTTGTTGCATATACCTCCATTCAGGCATGGAGGATCACCTGTGCACATATAGTACAATGCATATAACTTACAATCCCACATATACAACACGTGCACAAAATGTCACTTATTTTTACACACACACACAAACACACACACGCACGCACGCACGCCGGCACACACACACACACACACACATACACACACACACACACACACACACGCACACACGCACGCACGCACGCACACACACACACAGTATGTGTACATACACATTATGTAGAATAATAATTACATATAAATACCTACATATACGTTCATACACATGATGATGGACTCAACTTACATTGGTTCCTCTCACAGTAGCTACCAGTGTAGCCAGGTGAACATACACAGGTAGACCCATTGCATGTTCCGTTCACACATGGGAACATCCCTTCACACATAGTGTAATCTGGAGAGCAAAACTAGGAACCATAACAGCACATACTACACAAAGGCAACAGTATAAGGTACGTACATATATGTCTACTATCGAACTGACTCTCATAAGTACAGACACGCACACATGCATGCAGGTACACACACACACACACACACACACACACACACACAAACACACACACACACACACGACACACACACACACACACACACACACACGACACACACACACAAACGACACACACACACACACACACACACACACACACACACACACACACACACACACACACACACACCACACACACACACACACACACACACACACAGACAGACACACAGACACACAGACACGTACAATCATCACAGTGGTCATTTTTTCCAATGTAACTTGCACAATAGCAAGAACCTTCATGACAGTGGCCATAGTAGGGGCAATCTGAACCTGAAGATGACATGAAAGGGATACTAGACAATCTGTAGGTACATTCGCATATGTGTATGCAGATGCGTACAAGTACATATGTATGTAGTGTGTGTGCGTGCGCGTGTGGGTGTCCATGTGTACTAAATGCTATATTATACGTATATATTTATATATGCTATTATACTGTGAAGCATGGTATATACCATGTCCCTCTCTCTCACTTACATGACAAGTCTTTCTCACAAGTCAATCCTCCAAATCCCTCTGGACACAAGCAGACCCCCTCATAGCATTCTCCACCATTATGACAGTCATAGTACAGACAAGGATCAGCTCCTGTATATGTGAACCACACAGTAATACACGTAATACAGTAATACTTACTGTACACCATATTACAGCACATCATATGCACAGTACACCAGATATACATGTATAGAACACCAGATGTACAATAGAGTACAAGATCTACTGTGTTCAGTGTATAGGGCATTAGTTTGGTCAAATGGTGCTTCTCTTGCATATTACAGATTCACTGTCTTGTAAACCTACGTATGCATGTACATATGTCCTGTATGGACCACATGAAGTAGGTCTTTACAGCTGGAGTGACTTACTCCGTTCACAGTACGGACCACCAAATCCACGGATACAGTGGCAGTGACCATTCAAACACATTCCTCCATTGAAGCAGTGAGTATCACCTGGATGTTATGAAAGACCAACTGTTCACATGTGCAATATACTCAATTGCAATACTTTCACACATGCACGTAAGCCTTGTACTTTGCATGTATATCGTAAATTGTATGTACACGTATACTGTATGTACTTCTATATGCTACTGTTAACATATGCTATACAATACAGTGAGTACATTATGAGCCCTATCTGTACATACATACATATTATTATGAATTAATTGTAGAGGGTTACTATCCACATACATACTATATGTATGAGTTACTGTCAACATTCAACTTACACTTTTCAACACTGCAGTCAGGTCCGGTGAACCCAGGGATGCATTCGCGCACCTCCTCAGCAGTGCATGATTGGTTTCCATGGCAACTCGCATTGCTGCAAATCTGAACTTCTGCGAAACGTGATGGACAACACAAGGTTCGATCTTGTCCACTGCATGAACCGTAGTGCATGCAGTGTGAGGAGGGAGACTCTTAGGGTACTCCATGGAGGAGGATCAACAACCAAAAGAATGACACTTTGGACCCTCTATGGTGTTACTTGATGGTTAGATCCCACCTCTTCCTTCTCTGTTACCTAGACCTACATGCACATGTCTGGTAGGGTTTATGGCAGAACATTATGTTGGTTCAAAACGTTAGATAGTTAGTTTTTCTATCTGTTGATTGGCGAGGAGGTTCCAGGGGGAAGAAAATCTCATGTATGTCAAACTTAGAAGTGTATACACACATATGTACATAGAGCACATATACACACATACAATACGTACCTACATATGTATATACGTACATACAGTACAGTAGAGTATAGTACATAAATACATATATTATATAAACAGTACGTACATACGTACTTTGCTCACATCTGTGTCCCCCATATCCAGGGGGACAACGACACCTTCCACTTTCACAGGTACCATTATTCTCACAAACTGGACCTGTAGCGGGAGCAGTTTTCACACAGTACATGCCCTTCACTGTCACACACTGTACACACCCTCCACTATCACACACTGTACACACCCTCCACTATCACACACTGTACACACCCTCTACTGTCACACACAGTACACATCTTCCACTGTCACACACAGTACACAAACTGCATATTCAAACATAGTACACACCCTCCACTATCACACACAATACATGACCACCCTGTGACATATATACATATACGTACATGCAGTACTCACCCTCCAGTGTTATGTACATACATACAGTGCATATACATAAGTACACTTTATGAGTAGCATAGCAGATGTGACTCTTACACTTAGGTGTCTTGCAATATGGTCCTTCAAGGAGTGGTGGACAGTTGCACACTTCCGAATCATTCCTTCCCATTTCATAATCCTTGTCCTTCCTCATGGCAGATCCATTGACCACACCGTCCGAGATATTGTGCATCAAATTGCTACTATTGATGTGGTGAGTGTGGTTACAAGAAGCCCCATGGTAGCAGAAGTGACCTCCACAGGGCTCACCGGGATCTACAGACAAGAGTGCACACAAGCAGCTACTAAGTTATGTACATTTAACATTGAAATTTGATAAACGTACGTATACACGTTAGATTTTCAAAGCATAGAGCAATGAGCAATATACATGTTATCACTGGCCACACAAAGCATGCATGTTGGATCCAATTTGCTGAGTGGGTTTATATCTCAAAAGGCACACCAGATCTGTACTCCTTATATTCAGTGATACTTGCTATCAGTACTGGTTGACATAGTGTACATGAGATAGGGACCAACCTGTATATTTACATGTACATTGGGCTGTATATACTTAAATACGTACAAACTGACCTATTTCACATCTCCTTCCCGTAAATCCATAGGGACAGAAACACATGTCCAAGTAGCACCATCCGCCATTCAGACACTCAATATCACCTGCAGGAGCAAAACAGCATGCATTCCAAAGTGGCATTCACTCATGTACAGTAATCAGCCAACATACGTACATACATACAGTACAGTTCATTCATACGTATTGTACGGAGTTGTGCAACAGATATCATAACATACAATGTTCTGTATACGTACATTGTATGTATGCATATGATGAATATGTAATCTACATACATTGAAACATGCTGTAAGTACACATTATAAATTTTATGTGCACATATTCACTCACAGCCCCTATCTGGTGTACCGCCTGCCTCTTGATGACACCAGGGATCACTGCAAACACCTGAAACAAACAAAAAAACAAATAAACAAACGAACAGACAAAAAAGCAAATGGAAATATTTCATCACCAATGTAACACTATGTATGCATACTTCTGAAAGAACTTACTCCTTTCACAGTACTCCCCATAGAATCCCACACTACAGTTGCATACGCCATGGTAGCAGTTGCCTCCATTTAAGCACTCCTTTTGGCCTGAAACAATCATTGCAGATGATAATGACAAATATGCTACAAATATACATACGAACATACATACATACATGCATGTAATGTATGCAACTTAATATTTGATTGACAAAAGCCCGCATACGTACCTGTACACACAA
>OZ026554.1:3542826-3647826 GCA_964020155.1 Chondrilla cf. caribensis
ATATAAATGTATATACAGTGTATAATACATGCGTGGTGTGTCTGTTGAATCCATATGAGTACATACGTACAAGTGGGTGTGTATGCTTGTGCATAACGTGTGTGTGTGTGTGTGTGTGTGTGTGTGTGTGTGTGTGTGTGTGTGTGTGTGTGTGGTAGTGTAAATATCCAAATTGGACTGACCACCCCAAATTCAGTTAATCCTCCATGTTCTGGAGGCACTGAACAGGAGTCTGCCCTATAAATACAAAGAATAACATTAACAGTCGTGTGTGTGCGTGTGTGTGCGTGTGTGCGTGTGTGTGTGTGTGTGCGTGTGCGTGTGTGTGTGTGTGTGTGTGTATGTGTGTGCACACACGTGTGTGAATAATACGTAATGTGGTTAGTCTGTGGTATTTGTGGTAACTGTACAGTATATCTTCTATGTACATTTTTCACTGGAGAAGAAGGTAGTATGGACACACACATGCACACACGCACACATGCACGCACACGCACGCACACACATTACACACGTGCACACACGCACACACACACATGCACACACACACACACACACACACACACACACACACACACACACACACACACACACACACACACTAACCACGGTGTATTGCACACATGGGTGAGTGTCATGTAACGAGCTCCCAAGCCATACAACTGTCTCAGTGTGGCCAAACTACTGTCAATGGCATGGCCTCCCTCCACACCAATGAGTGATGCAATCTTCTTGTCCTTAAAGATGCTCTTGATATCACTACTTGATCTGGCAAACTGGAAGGCATCTGGATATTGAGCCACAAATCTGTTGATGACGTCCATTTGATCGATGAATGTCCTCGTAGCATCCTTGAACTGTGTGCTGCAGCCCATGAATGCAGACCAGAACTGAAGTGGATGAAAGCGAAACCAGCAATGACATCTTTGACTCACAGCTAACAGCATGTATGTACTACCGTGTATAAAGGATCTCATTAATCTGATGTTGTTAACTCTTAAACTGTCACTTCATATTTGCACAGTATTTACGCTGTGAATGTACAACCAGCTGTACATATTCATAGTGTGCAGCTTCTCATGGCTTGGATAACAGTGACACTCTACATATACATACCAAACCTACCAACCCTTATTTTACAACAGTCACTTGGCTATGTTACCACTGGTTTTAATTCAGCATTTAAAACATTGAATAGAACATATGTATAGTGTCTACAGGATTAGTCTAGACACATGTGAGTGAGTAACGCATATTGCTTGACATGTACCACTTTTAAAGATAGAACTGATCTAGCAGTCAAATGGAACAGGGTTAGGAAGCCTATGTACATACATACATACTGTGCACTGAAGGCTGTCTTAGTGGACAAAGTATCCAGATCACTATAGTAGGCAGAGACTAGGGTACAAATTTCCAGGGCCTACCAACCATGCGAACTGGATTCACTGTGAACACCTCACCTACATGTGAACAGCACACCACACCCATCTGTGAAAACCCCACCCACCTGTAAACACCACACCCACCTGTGCACACCACACTCACCTGTACACACCGCAACCATCTGTGGACACCACACCCACCTGTACACACCACACCCACCTGTACACACCACACCCACCTTTACACACCACAACCACCTGTGGACACCACACCCATCTGTGGATACCACACTCACCTGTGAAAATCATATCCACCTGTATACACCACAAACAACTGTACACACCACATCCCCTATCTATGTATATGCACTGATCTCGAGATTCAAGATATATTAGAATGAGAGGAGAGACGTACATAAGACTCACCTGTGCACCAACTTGGCCTTCTCTTAATCTCGGAATGTCTGTCATAGTTCTGTTAACATGCTGGGAAAGGTCAATCTCGTCCAGTTGATTTTCAACCAGGCTACGGATTGCATATGCCAGGTCATTGTGACTACACAGGTGGGTCAACAGCATACATTAGTAATAATCAACACAATTCACAACATCAGTAACAAAGTACATGTGAAGTACACACTGTGTTGGTCCCTTCAAATGGCAAATCACCAAAAAGAACAGAGTTGAAGGATAAACAAGTCTTAGCTGCCATTGGAGACATACAGGTTGAACCCAATTCTACCAGGCTGAGCACTTAGAATGTAAGGTTACAGAATTATACACTGTGAGTCTTTTGACAACCACGCATTGGAGTCTGTATCCACATGACATCCTGAACAACCAACACTATCAGAGCAGAGACAGCCGTACTCTGTATATTGCATTATGCAATGTCTACTCTTGATGTCAGGACTGCTACAAGTTCTAATGCAGTGGCGGATCCAGAAAAAATATCTAGGGGGGCATGCCATATATGTGCAGTATATCTTCTGATGATCACATCATGATGACGATACTGCAGTGTAATCAGTGTGAAGTTTGTGCATGTGTGGCATTTGAATATTATTTCCCACTGTATAACTGTGGACTACAAAAGGAGGGCGAGCTTACATTTAAATTGTGATATCTCTTTTGAAGGCCTATTGAAATTTTCTCATGTTGGTGTACATGTGCTGTGTGTGTGTGTGTGTGTGTGTGTGTGTGTGTGTGTGTGTGTGTGTGTGTGTGTGTGTACGCCTTATAATAAACTCACCCGTCAATCAAAGGCGACTGTGAGAGAAGAGCCTTCGCTCTTTGCAGAGGGTCTGTTGGGAGCGAAGCAGTACTTCCCGTTGTATTGTTTCGTACAAGCAGTAGTACAACAGTGACGACGAGGACCAAGGTGACGAGAGTGGCCGCAGCGCTGAACAAAAGGATACAAACTATCCTTTTCAAGGTGCGGACCGAAGAAGAGACTTTAGGAGGCGACTTTACAGTGCCTTTTTCTTCCAGCAAAACACGTTCGTCTTCTTTAGGTGGAGCATCGAAAACATCCATATTGTTGGGTAATGTATACCGACCTCCGTAAATCTACCGGTGTCAGAGGAATGAATGACCCGGCCCCGTTTGAAATGACCCCCGGGTCATTGATACCTTACTGCGACACCGGTACATAATCCGATCCGACCATGTACGCATAATTTTAATGTACTGTACAATATTATTACATGTCTACCGATCATGACTACTTGCACGCATATACGTCGAAACCGTATACGTAACCACGTGCACACAATATAATACTTGTACAGTGTACAAGTCAAATATACAAGAGTGCGATCATTTGCTTTGCACGTACCTGGCGTACATTACAATAACTTTGATCAGGTTTATTTCAGTGCTATATTATGGATCCAGACCATGCCAGATCTATGCCATTTTTATACACTATTTCAATAAATCTGTCACTAACATTACTATGAGAGTATTTAACAAGTAATTTGTATACGTACACCAGTGATTCAGCATGTATAAATACAGTCTACACATGGACATCAGTACAGCTACGACCCCTATATTATACCATGTATGTACAATGTGTGCTAGGTAGGCAAGTTGCAGCTGCTCAAATCATTAATTGTCTAAAAACAAAAACACATGTACTACTATAATTATACCAATGCATATGAGAATATAGTGTGCAGGTATGTATAGTGTTATACGCACTTCATGCTTATGGGAATTTGTTGTACCAATCTGACATTTCTGGAAACCAATATACACAGAGTACACGGTGCTCAACTAAAGAGCAGTATAGAATCACTGTCCATCGGGAGGATAGTGATCAACAACTTCAACCACCTTCTCTGCTATCCTCATGGCTAGATGAAGGCTACTTGAAGCCAGTACCCCTCGCTTCATAACATCCAACTCTCCTCCTGCAGGACGAGATGAAGAAAACATGTGATAGTTGGTCACAATAGAATGAAACATGTACAATATTCATCACATGGCAGAAAATTCACAAAAGGTTTCAACATTTTATTTGCAATTTGGTTAAATTGGTAAAATGTAATGGTATGTTCTTGTGAAGTACACATCTGTACATGCATTGGATAGGACTTGCTGATGGCAATTTTTCTGTAAAATTGTGAAATTATGACAATCGGCTTATGAAATTCCTCACCATACAGTATATATGTTGGACCATTTTGTATCTCCATGCCTTTAATAAGAATCACCCACAGTTTATGTAAGAGTTACATACACCATATGTGCATTGTGCAGTCGCCTCAGAAGCACAGTATTCAACACACACACACACACACACACACACACACACACACACACACACACACACACACACACACACACACACCTTTAGGGTCCAGAACCACTCCTCCTGCCTCCTCTACTATCAGCACACCAGCAGCTATATCCCAGCAGTGAACACCATACTCATAGTACACATCAGCACTACCAGATGCTACCATACACAGATTGAGAGCAGCTGAGCCAAAGCATCGGAAACTGTCAATTGATAGAGAATAACAGACAATTTGACACGCAACGGACAAAAGTACATACATTGATCATCACCAGGACTTTACACCTCACAACTTACCCTCTAATGGGTTCAGAGCCCATGATCAGTTTACTCCAAGTCTCCAATTTTGGCTTTACAAGGTGCTCACTCCTGTTACAACCAGCCTCAGTGATCACCAACGCATCAGTTAATTCTACACAAGGAGAGATGAGTTACAAAGGACGCATGTGTGTGTGTGTGTGTGTGTATGTGTGTGTGTGTGTGTGTGTGGGGATCGTGTTGTGCAACCTCCCCGTGGTGATCCCTGGGTACTTGGCCTTGCCCATGCTAATGGCACAACGTGGGGTAGATGGACTGGCGTCCCATACTGCTCCTTGTTCATCAGGTACTAATGAACTAAATATTTCAGCCTTCAAAACCAAGAAGAAATTGGCCTGTATCACTCCTCCCCGCGGGGCATGTCGGAGTGGAAGCAGCATATGGATGGATGGATGGTGTGTGTGTGTGTGTGTGTGTGTGTGTGTGTGTGTGTGTGTGTGTGTGTGTGTGTGTGTGTGTGTGTGTGTGTGTGTGTGTGTGTGTGTGTGTGTGTGTGTGTGTGTGGGTGGGTGTATTGTGTGTGGGTGTATGAGTGGGCGTGTGTAATATTGGACAGCACTGCACATTAGAAGTACCATATGAACAAAATAATCTACCATTACTTGAAACTCATTGTATAGCCATTCGTATATTGTATTCTCTACTAACTACTAAGTAACTTAGCTGCATAGTAGCCACGTAACAAGTGCACAAGATACCCACCTACGCATACAGTGCTCGTGTACACACTCCCTCCTCTTGCCCTACTGTCGTGCTATGCTCTACCTAGTGCTCACTGGTGCATCCTGACACGTTGATCTGTCTCCCATTCAACATTGCCCCCTTTCCCCTAGCTGCCGCGTACATCTCATCGGTTGCATAGTTGTAAACCACTCCCACCAGAGGCTGCACAGGAGACAACACATGCAGTCATGCAGTGACAGCAATCTCTCCAATGTCTCCATACACACTGCTCCACACATACACTGTAGGTACTGCAGAAGGTTACAGGTTGTAGATCTACATGTGTACATTGTAATGTACATTGATACATTACATTGTCATCCTGTATGGCAAGCATAGGCGGTGGAACCAGGGGGGCAGGGGGGGCAGTTGCCCCCCCCCTGCCCTACTTTTTAAGGAGACATGTACACTTGTTCAGTTAAATCTAATTGAAATTGCACAGAGTTTTGTAGATGTCAATGACAGAAAAGTTTTTTTGGCAATTAACTTTTCTGAATTGTAGTTTACTTAGTCCTTTAATGCTGAACATTCTGATTATCTCACATATAACCATAATTTGGAATGAGCCTTTGTGTTATAAACACATGCATAGCATTTACTGAACACTGAAGTGAAGGAGTGGCTAGTATATGCTAATTTGGTGACTTAGTGTTCTGTACTGCACGTGCACTGGACCACCGCCCCCCCTAAGATTTTTATGTTCCACCACCATTGGCAAGTATATGCTCATAGCAGCATACATAGTATGTGTATGTATGTATGACAATGCACACTCCATGGTAGATTGACAGGGTTACAGACTCACTTTCCTATCCACCCACAAGCCTATAGACACGGCTGAAAGAGGAAGTCTACAGTGAGTAAAGACTGCATTACATACAGTGCCATGGTGTATGGTCTCATGGGGCCAGACCTATTAAGGTCTTAATATAAATAATGATGTAATCATAGCAAAACTGGAAAGTCCCTATGATGTCATCATTAACTACATCAATGCTAGACTAGATCAGGCCGCATGCAACCAAGTAAGTAATAGTATAGTGGTGAGTGGTATATTGTATAAATTCAAAAAACTGTACTGTACAAACACCTACTTTAGCGTCTGTACAGTGAGTACAGATGTTAATTGCATGCAAATATTCACTTCATCCAACAAAAAACACAGAAACATATGCACATATGCATAATACAGTGAATTCTTCTTAATCAACCATAATTTCGAAAACAAATAGTGGCAGATTAACGAGTATTCTCTATACATGCATACATACATACTGTAAGCTGCTCAAATTCTCTAACACACCGATGGATAAAGTTCATTGTACCATCAATAGGGTCCACCATCCATGTGGGCTTGGCACTCAGTGTACAATCAAATCCATCAAAAACTGATTCTTCTCCAATGAATCTACGTACAGTAAATAAAGTTACACACATCCTTGTGACAGTATACTACAGTGAATTCTAAACGTATGGTGGATTAACATGTTTTATTGATTAACTGGATATCCACTGGTACTTTTACTATTGGTACTGGGAAATTGTGGAGGATAGAAGGTTTGGTGGATTAACAGGAATTCATTGTATATACTGCATAGGTTCAGTGTTAGAAGTGGATACGAGCTAGCTAGCAAACTTCTAGGGTTCTCTATAGCACAATCTTTCTATGTGGAGTGGATAAGGAGTATCTGGTCCCGATTATACATTAAAATCAACCACTGACGGTTTGCTATCTCTAGTGGTCACACACACATACATATGAACACATTATATTCATAAATGGTGGCATTCGATATTGGTGGCGTTAGTGATGCGAGTGAACTGCAACATGTAATCGCAGATCACAAGCATCTGTTTGTACTGTCTCCTCTTCAATCATGAGAAGAATCCCATAACTTCACTGTACAGCACAGACAAAGGTCAACTTCACAATCATCTTTCATAGTACAGACCGGAATATAAACATACAGAACATACATACAAAATCATGTTGCATACTGTATGAACTGTGATGTATGTGTACGGTTGCCATACATAAATACAGGTACACAATGAGTCACTGAACTGCACATTGCATACTAACACATGATGAGGAAATTCTCGCTTCAGATCTGACATAATCAACTGTTCAACTTTTTTGTCTGTTTCTGTGACCAAATCAGCATTCGACTCTTTAGAAGTGACAACTTTGTCCCTACAGTATGCCTCCTGGGCTACCTAGCCAGAGAAGAATATATAATATTGTACAACACATGTATATCGCATACAGTATGAGTGTAGTGCAACCTCTTAATGACAGGCTCATTGGCAGACAGGGTTTGTTGAGTGTCAGTGTAATGATTCAAAGCGAGGTATATGAATACATGACATGCATGAACACACACACACACACACACACACACACACACACACACACACACACACACACACACACACACACCACATACAGTTATAACAATGGAAGTGAAGAAGGTGTATAGGCATGACCATGGGTGGAATAGGAAAACAGTAGGCTTATTATCATTATAGTGGCGGGCACAATGGGCCGGTTCGGCATCTATTTTCATTGAAACACACTGAACACCCGTCAGAGCAGAAGAAAGAGTGACAACAGATTCGATTGTGTGACACAATTCACATTAACAATCGATATTCCTACGATACATATCCCCCCAGTACCGTGTACAAACACTAGTCTATTTCCCACCTTCCCTGCAGCTTTAGCAACTCTAATAGCCACTTCATAACAGTTGTCGACATCAAGCTGTGCCTTTTCCATATCTGTTTCTGAGTAGCCTGTGATATGAAAGTGTACGTACTTAGCTGGGAACTCGCCGCTGAAAGTCGCGGACCAGGAAGTGCAGGCGAGAAAACGATCAGGTGATGAGCACGTGATAATACCAATTGATCGGTCAATATTATAATATGCAATATATAGCAATGAAATAACTACAGTATCACAATTTCAAGCTCATTACAGCAATAAATTTGTTCAATCATTTTCCGATGTGTGATGAGACCATGAAATGCTCTTGCTACACATGCAGATGTGTGTATTGTGTGTGCGTGTGCGTACATATTATGTGTATAAACTGTTTTGGTTTGTTAAGTACAGCATATTTTACCACATGTACCCGATCAACCTCCATGCAGGCACGTGAATATGCCTCAAATGTAGTAAAATGGATTAAATTTATCACCAATCTGTGTATTGCCTTGTTATAGACTCACGTTGTAAGTATATATAGACAAGCTTACACGCACATAATTAATATTGTACACCAATTATTATATAGAGGAGATGAAAATGTCATATATAGGGATCTTCTGACATTGTAGCACCAGTGATATCATCTGCCACTGACGTTGGAGGGAATCTAAAATAAAAATAAAACATATGGTTTTAATAGATTGTACAGAAGCAGAGAATTATGTATAATAATACAGATATTCTTGTGTGGTCTATCAAGAAGGATGATCAGGAAGGGTGAGGAGTAGCCTGTCATGCTAGACCATCCCACCCATACACCCAGAGGCTCTCTTTCCTCTCAATCTCTCACAGTGTATGGATGGGTTAGGCTAGCATGACAGCCCAGGGTGATGATTGAATAGATGGTTTTTCACATACATATAACACAAGTATGCATGTTAGCTGCATAAGCTGACTCACTTGTTGCCTTTTTTTACATCCAAACCAGTGACATTGACATAGAAATCATCAGCTGTGTTGCAAGTGTCCCGAACTGGCCCAGAACAAATAGAGGTGCACGACTGATGTATAGTCACATCTACTTGATTGTCTGAAGTGTTTTTCTGTTTTTCAAACTTTTGCCGCTGATGCAGGAGTCCTCCTTTTACATTATCATAACGTTGATGTTGTGGTTGTTTCTGAGGCGGGTGGTCTTGAGGGTTCCAGTTGGTGGGGGGTAAGGGAGGTGGGGATTGTTGCTGTGGTCTTTTGCTTCTTGCACATCTCGCATAGGAATAGTATCCGGGCTCGTTTTTACACTTGATGCGTTGTCTCTGTATTGCAGCACACAGCAGGATGATGATGAACAAGAGACAATTGAGCAAGATCCCAACTGCAGTGATGACACAGCTTGCCACAATGATATCGTATGCAGCATCTATACTACATTCATCCTGCAGCTGTACATCAGCTGTTGGCATATCAGCAGTGGGAACCATTACAGTAGACACTGTGTAAGATGCAGGGACACATGTAAGTAGTTTGCATATTATCGAGTCTTCATGTACAGTACATACTTATAGTATTAACTCACAGTCGAAACTGAATTCCACTGCAGGTGCCAGAAAAGAGGATGTTGCCATCACATGCGCAGTTTCCATTGGAACCAGAGGGGATGGTGTGGGAGAGGTTGGTTCATCCTGGTCAACTGGCTGTTCTCGGTCCACGGTTAGCGACTCAACGTTTGTTTGTTGATACAAGAGAGAAAACTCCGAAGACACTGAGAAGACTAAACCAGATGTTGGGACACCAATGGTCACCTGTGGAGGTATCTGTAGCCCCACCACATATCCAGGTGTAATATGAGGTTTCAAGCCATCTGCATTTTCCATGGAAAATTCAAGAGTGATAAAATCTTGTGTCTCTTCCTTACATTGTCCTGAAATTTCTCCAGCACTGAGAAAGCCCTCATATTTGTCAATATATTGGTATTGTGAATTCTGTTCGGATACTTGGGAACTAGAATTGTCAAGGGGTTGCCAAATGTGAATGTCGAATTTGAAGACATAATTTGTATTTGTAACACAAAATACATCTCGACTGGTTGTCACTATCCTCATGTGGGTCAGAAAACCGGAACAGCGGAAGAACAAGGCGGGGAATACAGCCAGTTTGTCTACCATCTGTCCGCTTACAAAGACTGGCTCATCTGTAACTTGCGCTGACGTCAGGATATTTGGTCCTGTCCCAAAACATCCAGTCTCTATATATTACACATCACATATTGTAAGTAAGTTCTGGTATGCATACATACGTATATGTTTGCATGCTGTATTCCACTATACTGTACAGTAGTTGTAGCATGATATCAATATGATACGGAGGATGTCGATCTTGATCCATAGACAAAGTCAACCAATGGTGGACGTGAGAACAAACACTCCCACATACATACCTGAGTGTACTATATTAGCAAACAACGAAGCTCCCAGGATTAAAGTCTTCAGCCCAAATGCATATCGCCTTAGTTGCAGGATCATCATCATTCAACTTGACTAAACTCAAACTACGTACATCCAGGGTTAGCCTATGAGTAAAATACTCCAGACTGTTGTTCTTATAGATTACGTGATCTAGTTTAGGGGATATCTTTGCGAAGTATGCTATTAAATACATTCAATACACTGACACATATGTACATACAATAGTGATTGAAGCCTAATACATGTAATCTACTTATACTGTACAATAGGCAGTTTTATGATATCATTGACGGAGTGGGTGGAGAGCTTGAGCTTTGATGTCTCAACTTGTAGATGCAAGCAGCCACCACACAATGGGAGCATACATTCATCCCTTGAATGGACCACAATCACCAATACAAGGCATCCGGCACTCCTGAATTCCACTCATTTGATTGTGCACATACAACGGTAAATCCAGTACACACCTGTACACATTTATAAAGCAAGCATTGTACTCAATACATTCGTGCAAGAATGCACTATGTATTGTTTAACATAAACACCGTCAATTGCTTTTGATCTACATATGCTTGAATCTGTATAATATTAAGATTAAGTTAAATATTTGTGTAAATTATACTCTCCTATGTGTAGTCTTTTTGTGAATTTTGTGAATATTTTTGTGAATTATACTCTCCCATGTGTAGTCTTTTTGTGAATTTTGTGAATATTTTTGTGAATTATACTCTCCCATGCAGTATTTATACATATGCAGTGTATCCTGTACACATTACTGGACACATATGTATGTCTGTACTAATTACATTCACCCATGGTAATGATGGGACCGATGTTCACTGGTTATTCACAGGGCTGTTAGGGTCATACATACATGTAAGTATGGGTAGAAATAAGATGGTCCTGTTCACACCACCATATCCTGATTGCCGGGAGCCACTCTGTTGGCCTCCTCCCAAGAGGACTGTCGGTACGTTGATGCAAAATGAATACAGCTGATTGAAGGGAGGATGTACTGCACATAAATACAGTACGTTGCACGGTCAATTACCCAGTCATCCTATG
This sequence comes from Chondrilla cf. caribensis, assembly GCA_964020155.1. Lineage (NCBI taxonomy): Eukaryota > Metazoa > Porifera > Demospongiae > Chondrillida > Chondrillidae > Chondrilla > Chondrilla cf. caribensis. The sequence goes on from OZ026554.1 coordinate 3,554,296, forward strand.
GTAGACCCAGCTGTAGCTGCATGCTTACCTGTACTACGTATTTGTCTGATCTGATTCTGAGAAACTGTATATCTCCACCACGATTGTACAGTTGGGGTATAAGCGTATATAGAGTACGTACAGTACTCTCAGTTCAATGGAATCATGCAATTTGATGTATGCATATATGGATCTGAGGAGCATTGACTCAGAGATAACCCTTATAATTGGGCATTGTTGATAAATGTCTTACAGCATTCAACCAGACTTTCATCTCAATAGAACACATATTTTGCCATAATACGTATATAGTCTGGTTACGCACTGTACACACATACAGGCTCTATGCAGGATTTAGAGGTACATATGTAATGCAATGCGATAACTAAGACATGCTTGCACGGCGATACAGAATGATGAAACTTTAAAAGCCTGTCTGTGACCCTCAATAAGACCATTGACTGTTTTCAGACACCTAATACTCACCCATACAGCGGAAATACATACGTATTAAGCACCTCTGAGTGTAGCCAGGGTTACCGGCCATGCACATACAGACATGGGAAGTGTTTTATATTCTAGTTACCATCCAAAACTAGGTCTGGACCAAATATCAGCTTGACACACACCTTCTATCAGCTTGACATACCCCTCTGCCATGAGCTACATCAAAAGGTGCTTAGCATTTCCACCCTATTCTCACCCATACATTGGAAATATAAGTGTATATTTCCGGTTATGATATTTACCAATTGTGTTAATTATCTTCATTTCCACATCTAGTCTTAATCAGTATGAAAGGAGAATTGGGAGGGCTGGTTGCTGTGGTGGCTTTGTGGCTCAGTGGTTATGGCGGCTACAGTCAGACACCCTGGGTTCAAGTCCCGCAGTTGCCGTTTTTTTCTTTTTTCTCTCTTCGGGCAGGTTGGGTTCCAATGAAACGTCTATAATACATCCAGTTATGCATACTATTTTACAGATATAAAAGTATTCCAGCTATAAAACATTTTATGTAAATAGTATATACTGGACTACACCATATACAGTGTAATAGGAACGACAATGCAGGTTCATTCCAGTACATGTTCACATAATGTTTGCCACAGTACGTAGATAAAAAACAGTACAGGGATTACACCATGTCATGGCAGAAGTGAGGCTGTGCTGATACTGACGTGCTGCAAATTGAACAAGCAAAAATAAAATGCCAATGTCCTCTTCATGAAGAATGGAAGACAAGTGAAAAGTGTGTGTGGTTTCTATGGAGATCAAAAACTATAAAAAAATTGATAAATATGACGGTGTCAAGATTAATATTAAGATGCAGATGCTGTAAGTTGATTCATAATTTGTATGGAATAATAGATGTAGAAATTCATATGTATTCTCTGTTGGTACCCCTAGATCCAGAACTGAATTGATGTCTAAGCCACTGGAACCTGTGAAAACAAAAGAGATGAACAAATATAACCAATTACAATACTCATAAAGGAGTAAGACAATTGACAAACAATAATTAATATAAATACTGTCCAACGTGCTTATGAGATATCTCAAAGGGCATGTCGGAAATGAAGTTCTTATCAAAGGTACTTACTGGTTGACATGATGTACATGAGCTAAGGACTGAGTGAAGTGTATGTACCAATAAACCCGGGCCATGCATTAACCAGGGTACTTACTAAGCAGGTTGGACTGTTCATAGTGCATATACAGTATATTGTGCATGTACTAAACTATAGGTACGTACGTATGTATTGTACTGCATGTATTATACATACACGTGTGTACCTACTATATAGTTGTGTACACATTGCACAGTACTTTATAACACACATACCATATTATGTACTCTATAAACTATGCTACTGTATATGTACTGTATGTACTAATGCACTGTGTGTACAGTATACACAGAGTAAACATATGTGCATTGCATAATATTATAATGAACATACTGTATTTACGTAGGCACAGATACGTATGTAATAGTACATATCTACCAGGTAGGTACAGGTATATTGTATGCAAATAGGCAGATAGACACACACTACGTTAAAAAACATTGTTGGTGTCTATAATACTGTGAGAGGTAGTATTCAAAGCAATGCAATGTAAAAGTGCAGATATCTCAAAATTAAAGGCACTTAGCAAATAGGACACAGATTCTAATAAACTTACTTCAAAGACTTCCTTGTGTTTCCATTCCCACCAGTTGTGTTGAGGTAGTATTCAGTTGGTTCACTTGGTCCTTCAACAGGAGAATCGACAACATATGTGTCCTCATACACTGGGTCAGATTGGCTCTCGAAATTGTCGGGTGTAGTGGTGCAACTGCTGCTGGTGCTGTTGGTGCTGCTGATGTTGTTAGTGTTCCCACTGTTAATGGGACGGTTGCGCTGGTTTGTACGGTTGGTGTGTGTACTCACAGTAGTGGGCTTGAAGACTGTGGTGGGTCTCCTTCCTGGTGAGCAGTTGACATAGCCGTGGGGATTACGGGGGAAGATGTAGGGCTGAGGACTAGGGGATTCCTCGGGCTGAGATATGACGACTGGAGGGTGACGATTAACAAGGGCTCTCGGATAAGAGTAGTAGCAACTCCCTTCTTTCTCCTCTGCTACTTTGGGACACAGCTTTAGTTTACATCGAAGCATGCACAAAAGGAAGATTAAGTTGGTGAATATTCCCATTAGACTGAACAGACCCAACAAGAAAGTGCCGATATGTTCCCAGGTGGAAGATTGAGTCTCTTCCGGTTTAGCTTCAGGAACAGTGTATGTGGATGCTAAAAAGAACAAGAAAACAGTCTTCAAGATGAAGCACACTGTGTGTGTGTGTGTGTGTGTGTGTGTGTGTGTGTGTGTGTGTGTGTGTGTGTGTGTGTGTGTGTGTGTGTGTGTGTGTGTGTGTGTGTGTGTGTGTGTGTGTATGTGTGTGTGTGTGTGTGTGTGTGTGTGTGTGTGTGTGTGTGTGTGTGTGTGTGTGGGTGTGGGTGTGGGTGAGTGTGTGTGGTGTGTGTGTGTGCATGTGTGTGTGTGTGTGTGTGTGTGTGTGTGTGTGTGTGTGTGTATGTGTGTGTATGTGTGTGTGTATTTGTGTGTGTGTGTGTGTGTGTGTGTGTGTGTGTGTGTGTGTGTGGGGTGTGTGTGGGTGAGTGTGTGTGGTGAGTGTGTGCATGCGTGCGTGTGTGCGTGTGTGTGTGTGTACATACACACTGCATTATGTACATATACCATACTCACATATACTATTCAAATCATACATTGTACATAATATAATTACTCCAGTCATTTTCATTCATTACTGCATTAATTGCCAATGGACTTATAGTGATTGCATGCACTCACCGTCAACAAGGAATCCAACCTGGGGAGCCAGATAGATGGAGGAACGAATGAACTCAACACTATCACTCTTGACTGGTGCAGGGGGCGATGTGTCGTTAACAACATCCACAACAGGTAAGAACAAAGCAGGTTTGAGTGTCTGCTGGTAGGCTAGAGTGACGTTGACCAGTTTAGGCTCGTCATCTTCATCTTCAGGTGTATTCTTGAATTCAAGTTGCAATGGTAACCGCAGCCCAACCACATAACCAGGTTCAACAATGGGGAGTAAATTCTCACTTCTTCTGAGTGGGACACTGAGGGTCAAAATCGTCTCAGAACCAAGCAACCTCTGGCACTGTCTTTGTACTTCTCTGCCGCTCAATTCAGCAGTGTGCACACCTTTGAAGGCGAATAGGCTACCTACGGCACTCCAGAATTGGAGCTCAAATTTCACGTTAACAGACTCCAGGTCCATTTTACAGAGCATGTGGCGAGCTGCAAAGGATATTCTGACATGAGAGATAGCCAGAGTGCACCTGAATGCTAACGATGGGAAAAGGGTGACATTGTAGCCTCCTGAGTTCAAACTGTCAGTAAGAGTGCTCGGGAGAAGACCAGACCCATCAAAGCTGCCAGTAAAGCATGTAGTGTCTGTACACACAGTAAGCAAGATACAAGGTATCATGTATACCGCATACAAGTAGAAATGAATTCATGAAACACAATACATATCACATGCACTTGTACTACTAGAGAGTCTTCAACAACTAGCGAATATCTCATGCATGCATGAATCAATGTGAGTACTATGTAGAAGGTTATCGACTCAGCCACGGTATTCACAAATACATTTTATATGTAGCATGTCCTATTCAAGTATTTGATCGAACAGAATTGAAATTCTTATAAACAAATACACATGCAATCTTGATAATTGGCCATCGACAATAAATGATGCTGGAACAAGAGTATAGTGGACTGTGATACAGACACTGCTTTGATGGTTGTATTGGACCAAACATCAAACTCGAATACGTACGTACCTGCACCCGAAGAGGGATAACAACAGACAACTAGTAGGAGGTAGCAACTTGCTAGATACCACGGCATTTCAGAGTGCCTAGAAAACTGTAACTCTCTCTTACCACTTGCAGTTACACACTAAGATACTTTGCTGTTGACTGTCCTATCCAAACTAACACCTGTAATAATACACACAGACAACATACCCAGTGCACTTGTAGGCTTTCCCAATTAGCCAGCCTTATTAAACTGACATGACTCCATTTAAGAGAGATGAGATTGTGCAACCATGGATATCAATGATGCAACAGGTACACAAGGCTGCATGTGATACGATGTGTATATACACTAATAAGTCTTCTGTAATTACCACACACTGATTACAACAGACAAACATACGTGTATAGAAGTGAGTGCTGGGGATTATTAGAACAACACTGCTCATGGTGTGTACATATAAAGCACAAATAGAAGCTTTTGAAGTGCCCAGGGACTCAACACAACTGCAGTATATGGGAAGTGGGTAGACTAAACTCAATCATCCAACCAAACCCCTCTTTACAAATGGCATTGTCCACTCCCTTTGGACTACCAGGTCCACTCAAAAAGGTAATGTTTCTTCCAATCACTCAGTTACACTACAATTAGTTTAAAGACACACAAGCTTTGGAGACCAATCACCCTGTTGGTTAAACACCAATTCATGCAAGTATCATGAGTTGTGAGTTTACAGTATTCACATATACACAGAGTCCCTTTACAATACCATATATGCAAGTATGTAGCAGGTCTGTGTGTACATAACGATTCAGGTACTTCAGGTCTGAATGCACATACGTACTGTTGTCAAGTCATTACGAATCGCATAATGATGAGAATCTGTGCTATCAGTTTTAGATTATGGACATAATGTGCAATTACAAATGATACAATGACCAAAATACACACATATTATATGTGACATGAATCATAAAAATGAGTAAACAGCCTATGTTAGCTGCTTGTGGTGTCGGTAGATTTAGCTGAGTCTAAATCTTTGAATCCAAGATTCTTGAAGTCTTCCTTTGCCATCAACTCCCTATTTAGAAGCAGTATAATATTATCAACACCTAACACTGCGCACACATCAATACATTAGTCTAGAGCACAACACGCAGTACATACAGTAGTGGGGTCAGAGGTTAAGGATCTGTACATACAACACACAGTAAACATATGAACGGCCATTTCATCAATTGCACAACTGTTTGTTAATAATTCACCTGCAGTGATATAGTGTCGCATTGGCATGCCAGGCACATACGAGTCCACAAGTACATGTGTGTGCGTGTGTGTGCATGTGTGTGTGTGCGTGTGCGTGTGCGTGTGCGTGTGTGTGTGTGTTTGTGTGTGTTTGTGTGTGTGTGTGTGTGTGTGTGTGTGTGTGTGTGTGTGTGTGTGTGTGTGTGTGTGTGTGTGTATGCATAAGGGTACTTTGAGTATATTCACACTTGTACAATGTACTCACACACTTAAGCAAATGCTGAGTTTCTTCTGCAGGGCTGTGCACTACGTATACAGGAAGTGGTCCATTATAACTACCATACACACACACCTTTCCATTCTGCATTCCAAATACTCCTTAGCCTTCTTTCTACAATTGTAGTTGTCATAGTTGCTTTCCTTCAGACAATTCATGTACTCTGTCATAAAGGCCTTGCATTCACCTACCAGATGAACAGTACAGCATACAGGTAACTCCATTACTTTGAAAAGTACTCACACAGTCATCCCATCACTGTAGGTATCGCATATTATCCATAGCCTAGTGTAGCTAGACATTTCAATTACAATTTTTATGGTGTATCTGCCATCATTGCATCACTCACAGGCAGTATTGCATAATCATGTGTACAACATCATGAAAAAGACATAATGTCCATGTTTACAGGCACCCGTCCCGCACAACCCCGTGTTACCCTCTGTCTCGCACACGTACATCTAGTACTCACGAATGAAAAGTAAGTTAACGGTGCCTCGGTTCGGTTGCACGCATGCATGCTATGGTTGTACTGTACGATAGATGTGTGTGTGTATTTTCAAGGTGCTGTTTGAGGACGTGAATATAATCGGAGGACTAAACAAACCATTTCACCCGCGAAACACACGCGTGCACGTACGTACGTACCATCGTGATCGAGTGGGAAGCTTCCCTTGTCTGGAGGCTTAGCCTTGAAGATCTTCTGTCCAGCCCTGGTGCCCATGAGGTCACATGTAGTGCACGTGATCATTGCACACCACTACTTTCACGGCTTCACCAGAATATTAAATTTTACTCATATAATTATATATACGTACATGTATGTGATAGATATACAAAATTCAATATATACACATTTAATTCTGTATTTACGTGCAAAGTGCATACTGTACAAGCACATGTGTCACTGTATTATGGGATAACTGGTTCTTGTGTTCAATGAGACAGTCGATTACTTCATAAGTTAGGACAATTTTCAGGAAACACAGAAAGTCTTTCCATTCTCTTTACACATATTCCAAGCTGCATTTGAAGAAATATCAAACAGCACCTTGAAAACATACACACACACAAACACATACAGACACACACACACACACACACACACACACACACACACACACAAACACACACAAACACACACACACACACACACACACACACACACACACACACACACACACACACACACTTACACACACACACACACACACACACACACACACACTTACACACACATACACACACACGTTGAACAAAGTGCACGTCATGAGTATGTTTGAAGTCATTCCAGTCAACGGAGGAGTAACAGGTTACAGTGAATAGGGTAAAGCATGGTAACCTCAAAAGCTGGACGATGAAATCTGCCCATTTATAGTAGCTTAGATAGTCAGGTATAGCGGGCATCAGGCCCATGGTAGGGCTTCTCCACAAAGTACTATCATACCTTCATACCTTCATTGTCCCCATAACACTAAGTATATTTGTACCGGATGTATCCCAGGATGGAATGTCCTATGTTCATGGTGAATATTGCTATGTTGGTGGTTCATCCCTATATGGACTATTTGAATTGGAATTCGGAATGGAACCAGAATCAATATTGGAATGGGAATTGGATTCAGACTGAGGCAATCTCAAAGTTGGTTTCCAACTGAGTAGTGAAGACAGGAATCTATAGTTGAAACCCACTAAACAGATGTGTGCACATACGTACATCACATTACACATACATACTACATAATACGTAAATGTGCACAGGACAAAGTCACGTCTGAATTGACTACTTACTCTGAGTTTTCTAAATTATTACGAATAACGTCCATGCGTTCCACATTCTCGCGGTCCACATACATATAATCTGAGATGACTTCAGCAGTGGATGGCTGGACTTGATCATCTTGTGGTGAAACTGGCTCTGGAATACCATCCATAACTCCATTTGCGCTGTTTTCTACAAGACCATTGGTTTGGGGTGTTTGAGGGGGTCCAGGTCTCCTGCTGAAAATTCTAGGATAGGAGTAGTAGTGCTTGCTACCTTTCCTTGTACCCTTGGGACGACTCTGACAGAGACATAGCAGGAAAACAGCCAGGCAGAGTGTGTTTGCGACGATGCCGACAACAGCTACAATAATAACTACCATGAGTGTGAGGTGGCTGTATCTCTGATCAACCAGTTCTGCGACAGCATTGCCGACAATGTCAGCAGTTGATGCTACATATCCAAATAAGCGAGAGAAAAGAATTTAGTCAAATCGTCAAGCTGCTAGGTACATACTGTGTATACCTACATTAGTTTTGTACTGATAATTAGATAAATATTAGTATCAGTACCAATATTAGAGTATCAGTTTGATGTCGTTATTGGTATGTATAGAAACCCTTCTATGATCGATGGTGAGTCTGGTAACTAACACTATTAGCACTGTCCACACCTAGTGGAGAACTGAGAGGTGTTCCATGATGATTGCGATGTAGTCCAGTACATACTTGGTGTTCCATGATTGGAATGTAGTGCTACCTTTTGTCCTGAACTGTTTAGACAACTACAGCAACTAATTATTAAGCAATAAAATGCCAATATCAGTGAATAATTGGTCTCAGACATTGATTTTTCATAATTATTTGTTATCTGCATACCAGTACATACCAGTATGTGCCATAAGCGCACATATGTACAAATGGAACAAAACAGGAAGGTGAAGGCTAAACACATGGTCATCAGGAGCAACACAGAAGTTGGTTTTGGTCACAACGCCTACCATTTCCAGTAAGCTACCTTTTACGTATTCAAAGTATGCATTTATCACAGATAGTGTTTCACGCCCTACCGTGTAGTCATGGTAAGTTAATTGCTATGACCAGTTCATTCAGTTCAACTATGTTTTCAAGTTGTGGTGTTCACTTGACCATGTACTAGGGTAATGTCATGTGATGATCACATGACCTGTACTTTCTCTGCTTGTACCTGCTATAAATCCCATGTTACATAATGCAGTACATTCTATACACATGTGCTGCAGTCCAACTACGCTTTCAAGTTGAGATGTTCACTTGAACAATGTATTAGGGCATGGTCATGTGATAATCATGTGACCTGTACCTGTTGTAAATCCCATATTACATAATGCAGTATCTATTATATACATGTGAAGTACAGCAAACAACCATACATTCAAGGGTTTCAAGACACCCAGGTACACTCTATCCACACAAGCCTACCTCCAATGCTCACATCCAACAGTGGTACCACAGTGAGGTTGGACCTCTCTAGTACCAAGATTGTGTCAACCTGGGGATTTCTCACTGCTGTTTGGAGTATGAGTTCCGAGGATGAAACATGATGCAAGTTTAATAAACGCAAACGTAAAGAAGATGTTCTAGAGGAAGTTTTGTTGTCCTTGGCAAATACCTGCAGTGATTCTTCTTGTACAACAATAGGATAATACAGCCCAAACACTAGACCTGGCCTCACTAATAGGTCAGCTTCGCCATCATAGGCAAACTCAAGATCCACGTGGGCTACATCTTGCCCTGTGCACTGTCTACGAACTTCCTCCCCCGCTAGAGAGAATGTTGAAGTTGAGAGAAATCTGTAAGCATCCGTCTGGTCCAGGTTCTCGAGAACGTACAGTTGGAATTTCACAGTGTGAATGCTGTCCCCTGCATCAGTCTTACACAGGTTTGACCTGGAGTCATCAAGGTTGAGTTTCAAATGAGTGACTATTCCAGAACATTGAAATGTTAGACTGGGAAAAATGACCAAGTTGTCCCCAATACTGCCAGGAAGGTTTACAGTCTTTGAGGACTCAGTAGTCCCTCCAGAGCTCGGCAAGCAGACTAGAGAAATTGGGAAGAAGAAACTTTGAAAAGTAACAATACCACGATCTTGATAACTTCAACAACAATTGGTCCACAATACACACACAGGTCTGATCTACATACATATACATGTACATATGCAAGTTACAAGTACGCTGTTTGCAAGTATACAATTTGCAAGGACCTGTAAGCTGCACTGCTGCTAAACACACACAGGAGTTAATACTAGGGCACCCGTGAAGGGGCAAGACCAGAAAATCAATACGCACTAGCAGATGGTACCTTTGCTGTAGACCAACAACTCCTGCTGTCCTAAAAGTAAACAAATACAAAACCCGAGTACAAGAAGAGGCTTGTTGGAGTGGCCAATACTCATTCTGGTTTGCCTGATATTCATCCTCGCAGGTGAAATCTTCAATCGTACAGGTGGAGCCTTGTTATACTTACCACTGTAGGACTGGTTGTATAAGAGCTTCAAAACAGGAACTGAATACCACCATATTATGCATATCCCGATAACATGCCATAACCCCAATTGAAACGATGAGGTGTGTTGTCCATATTAAGACCAGCACTTATATGGTGCAGCTACGTATTTAGGTGTGCCAGACGTAATAACAGGACGGCCCACATCTGTACAGGACTTCCTGCACGGAGCGGATTCCCGGTGATAATTCAATATGAAAATAACACACAAGTATACTATGCTAGATATTAATTGTATTAATTTAAGACAATTAAATATAGGTACGATATAGTAAGGTTGTCTATCGCTATAACGATGAATATTTCTGCTTCATACGTCACACTACAAAGTTCCACAACGTACAATTATTGTTTCGCCGCAAAAAATTCAAACTTCCTTGCAAATAATACTATTGTCCACAGCATGGGGACAGTACTCTACCTTTTAAAAACACTTCATGATTAGGTATCTGTCAAGGTAAAATTCGACTCATCCAAAAATCGTCCTAGGTCTGTCAACATCCTGCTATCGACCGCCATCTTTTAGTCCAAAGGCCTATGGGGTTTCCCCGACTTGGTTAAAATGGGCACTTCAGGCAGTCGAGAGAATACATCGTCTCTGCCAGGGCTGGAAAGAGATGCGCTCACAAAAACATTCCGATCCATAGCCGATGACGCCAAAGACATTCGTGACTCTGATTTTTATGTGAGTTCCATCGCGACGATGCTTTCTTTTGAGATCTTATCGTAGTAACTGTATTTTATTCCATTGCTCGTTGTCGATAGAGACTATTACACGATAAAAGAAATTGGAATATCCCTGAAGCAACATTTAAATGTCTGTACACGTCATTGTGCGGGAATACAGGGCCGAGTGCTGTCCTATCCCTTCAGTCGTTCCTCAAGTGCTGTGGTCTCCTACTGGGACACGGGAGCCCTACAGAGAGAGTTCAGTTGCTGTATAGTCTTCAACCGCCTCTTGAAGATGGAAAGGTAAGAATGGTGAAATTTCTTTGATTAGATAATGCAGTCCTTGTTCGATGGTGCATGCATGGTCATGTAAAACACCATAGAATTCCCTTTTACATTGCCAAACCTTATATTCCCCCTCCATGTAGGAGGGGGAATATAAGGACTGGCAACACGGGACTTCTTGTATAATTCACACAGGCACTTACTCACTGTGGATTACCGTTTTCTCATGCATTTCACAGGTTTTAGCTGACAGTGTCAAATTAACGCTATTCACTTACGTTAAACTGTTATGTACCTCACCGGTGTTGAAGGATGTATTCACACACGCAGCTGACTGGGACTTCAATGAGAATACATGTCAACAAATGGTTTCCTATTTGGCTGATGATCTCCAGCATCAGGAATCTCCCGAAGTAGTAACTTTTGGTAGTTTTTCCACGTGGTTGGGTCGCACTCCACTTGTGGAGACCCTCTACACTACTGTGTTTTCTATGATGTTCCTTCATGGGTCTGTGGACATGGAAGCACTGAGATCATCCCTGAGATTCACCACGGATGCCGAGACAGGAAGGAAGAGCTATGACACTCTGCTCATTCCGGAGGTGATGAGGGTTCCTTTCCACCCCTCCAGTCAGTACTTCACTTCGAGTCTTCTCGACCTGAGCACAATAATTTTGTTGAATAGTTTTCTACCTGGAGGTACGTAGGTGGACCGTGGAACATATGCTGTATTGTGTGTGTTTGGGTGGTTGGTTGTGTGTGTGTGTGTTGTGTGTGTGTGTGTGTGTTGTGTGTGTGTGTGTGTGTTGTGTGTGTGTGTGTGTGTGTGTTGTGTATATGCATGTGTGCATGCATACGTATGTGTTCAGTACAAGCTAGTTGTTCACTTTGCACAATTCACATGCACATATGACATGCATGTGTGTGTAATTTAGAGTAGTTGGTTTCTGAGCAAACACGTAGCAGAACAATGCAATGTAGACTGTAAGACATTTCAACCCCAGAGGCCACCACGGAGGCCACCACGGAGGCCACCCTCAGTTACAAGACTTGAGTCTAAACTTTTTCTTTTGATTGATGGATGTTTCCATTCTCATTACTAGTGTTGCACTGATATGGTTTCTTACTGATAATCCGATTTGCCGATACTTACTAGCAAGCATTAGCTGATGTATTTAGCCGATCCGATAATAAAATTATACTAGTGTATGGGAGCACTACCTAGGGTGATGTTGTGAAGAGGTCTAACTGTATACTAGATGCTTGGAAAATACAATGAAGTAAATGAAAAAAAATTGGTAGGATACGCACCCGATATGCCGATATGCATGACGATGCCTATAATCGGCCGATAGCCAATAGCCGATCCGATTATTGGTGCAACATTACTCGTTACAAAAAATGATTAATAGAATAGGATAAAATACAGGAATTTCATATACTGGTATTCATGAGCTTGACTTGAGTCTAAATTGCATAGTTCTACTACATGCTTGCTCAACAATCAACTACCCCCTATCTATACTGTAGCAATGGGCCTCAGCAATATCGTGTGTGTGTATTCATAGATGTGTGTATGTGTGTGTTAGTACATGTTTGTTACACTGTGTTTGTGTTTGTATACACATGTGCGTTGGAATGTGTATGTGTACGTATGTGTCTATACTTTGATGTATATCACAAAAATGCATATGAATGATATAGCCAGGCATTTAGTTGCACACCTTTTGACATCATTCCTCACTTCAGTCTATATGCACATTCCACCTACCTTTGTTCGTTCATTGCAGATTCAAAAGGTAGATTATTCCCTCTGTTCTCGAGCAGCCAGCATGGAGAGAGTTTCTCCACCCTAGTTGGTCGTATTGTGAAGCAGGGACCTGTTCTTCTTGTCATCAGAGACACGGGGGGGAATGTGTTTGGAGGATTTGCATCTCAGAGTTGGACCATCAGTCCAGAGTTCACAGGTAATGATACACTGAAGAACCTCTCCACTAAGGACGCTTCGGGATCTTTATTTCATGTCCCTGTTACAGAGGTTTACCCAATTCAAAAGTCACTTAATGCTCCAGAGAATATTGGACTTTTTTATTGGTTTCATTGTATACTGTACGTCAATGAGACATTCATGAGATGCACACATATCTAAATCTATTAATGCAACACCTATCCGTGGTGTTGTATTGACAGATCATCCACTGTCCACAATTTGCTTACCTATTGCCATTTTTCACATCCAGTATACTGTTCTTCAATCACCAGTTTACCGTTTCTTCGTCAACAGTTTATACTGTTTCTTCCTTCACCAGTTCACTGTTTCTTCCTTCACCAGTTTACTGTTTCTTCCTTCACCAGTTCACTGTTTCTTCCTTCACCAGTTCACTGTTTCTTCCTTCACCAGTTCACTGTTTCTTCCTTCACCAGTTCACTGTTTCTTCCTTCACCAGTTCACTGTTTCTTCCTTCACCAGTTCACTGTTTCTTCCTTCACCAGTTCACTGTTTCTTCCTTCACCAAATCACTGTTTCTTCCTTCACCAGTTCACTGTTTCTTCCTTCACCAGTTCACTGTTTCTTCCTTCACCAGTTCACTGTTTCTTCCTTCACCAGTTCACTGTTTCTTCCTTCACCAGTTCACTGTTTCTTCCTTCACCAGTTCACTGTTTCTTCCTTCACCAGTTCACTGTTTCTTCCTTCACCAGTTTACTGTTTCTTCCTTCACCAGTTCACTGTTTCTTCCTTCACCAGTTCACTGTTTCTTCCTTCACCAGTTCACTGTTTCTTCCTTCACCAGTTCACTGTTTCTTCCTTCACCAGTTCACTGTTTCTTCCTTCACCAGTTTACTGTTTGTTTCTTGGCTTGTGTTCCTATGGTTTCAGGGTCAGGGAGCTGTTTTCTGTTCACCCTGCACCCCAGTGTGGGGGTGTATGATAGCACGGGATACAACACTAACTACATGTACCTGGAACAGAATGCCCAAACACTTCCCAATGGACTGGTGGGTCTTGTATGGGTGTATGCATATCATGTACTAATTCATGAGTATACATATATGTATGTTCTTTTTTTTACTAACTTCGTTAGCTATCTTCATTGCTACTCCTGGTCTACTCGGTTTTTAGTGGGTTTTTAGTTGTAGTATGAAAGGAGAATTGTAGAGGCTGGTTTCTGTGGTGGTTTCGTGGCTCAGTGGTTTATGGCGGCTTTAGTCAAACACCATGGGTTCAAGTCCCACAGTTGCCATTTTTTTGCTTTTCTCCTTTCTCCCAGCAGGCTGAATTCCACTTAGCGTTCGTATATGTATGTTCTGTCTGTAAAATTGTCAATTAACTTTGAATTATTTACTTGAGAGTGTTTAGTTGATCGCTGCTTATATATAATATATACATAATATGTACGTGCTCGTCCACACACACACACACACACACACACACACACACACACACACACACGTGCACACACACACACACACACACATGTGCACACACACACGCACACACACTGGCAGGTAATCTTTATTCCCCTGTTGAAAACCAAGATGTATGGTGGTTACTGCACTGTCACTTGTCCTATTGCAGGGGATGGGAGGACAGCTGAACTACTTCGGTCTGTGGATATCAGGTGATTATGGGAGTGGTCACAGCATGGCACGCCCCAAATGTACCACATATGGTAGTCCCACTCTCTCAAGTACAGAAGAATTCAAGATAGATTGCCTGGAAGCTTGGGGGGTGGGCGATCCTCCTGAGCCAGAGGTGTGTGCAGTATAGCTGTGTAGCAGTGTAGCAGTGAAGCTGTGTAGCAGCAGTGTAGCACTGTAGCACTGTAGCACTGTAGCACTGTAGCACTGCAGCACTGCAGCACTGTAGCAGTGTAGCACTGTAGCACTACAGCACTGCAGCACTGTAGCACTGTAGCACTGTAGCACTGTAGCACTGCAGCACTGCAGCACTGTAGCACTGTAGCACTGTAGCACTGTAGCAGTGTAGCAGTATAGCTGTGTAGCACTGTAGCACTGTAGCACTGTAGCACTGTAGCAGTGTAGCAGTGTAGCAGTATAGCTGTGTAGCACTGTAGCACTGTAGCACTGTAGCAGTGTAGCAGTGTAGCAGTGTAGCAGTATAGCTGTGTAGCACTGTAGCACTGTAGCACTGTAGCACTGTAGCAGTGTAGCACTGTAGCACTGTAGCACTGTAGCACTGTAGCACTGCAGCACTGTAGCACTGTAGCACTGTAGCACTGTAGCAGTGTAGCAGTGTAGCAGTATAGCTGTGTAGCACTGTAGCACTGTAGCACTGTAGCAGTGTAGCAGTGTAGCAGTATAGCTGTGTAGCACTGTAGCACTGTAGCACTGTAGCACTGTAGCAGTGTAGCAGTGTAGCACTGTAGCACTGTAGCACTGTAGCACTGCAGCACTGTAGCACTGTAGCACTGTACACTCTACCACTGTGGCACTGAAGCACTGTAGCACTGAGTACTGTAGCACTGTAGCACTGTACACTCTACCACTGTGGCACTGTAGCAGTGTAGCATTGCTTATACATATTGTATGGTTAGCACATTCTTGCGCTTGAGTTGAGGGTTTTGTCGGATGTAGTGTGTAGCTAGATAGACAAGATGTCGACAGTCCCTTGTTAGGCTTAGTCTTATGCATCCAAACCCTCACTTTGATACTCTGTTTCAAATGGTCACCAACCTTTATTGGTTGGGTCTGGCCTGTTGTATTCCTTTGGATTGGATGGGCCTCTTTCTCCCTCCAAGTGCCCTCCAAAGGGAAGGCTTACAATAGCTAGGTAACTACATTGCCTTACCTTGGGTTGAGCAAAATTGCATTAATCCTACAATCTGCACTACTGTGTACATATCTATGTCATACTGACAAGGATGCACATATTATGTACATATTTGTAATGCCTGTGTGTGTTTGTGCGGGTCACTCTACTCTATACATCCAGTCAGGACCAAATTCCTTATGCCATTGGTCTTGGTTTCATCTCTGATCAGATGTCTTACTCCTCACATTGGTGTGTTGTTTGTTTCCATGGTAACAGGTCAAAGAGAAGAGTATCCTGGATAAAGATAAAACAGCTCAGACAATACTGGATTTAGCTGGGAAGACCAGGCATAGCGAGGGGTTGAGAACCCCTGTTGAAAGTGATGATGATGATGAAACCAACTGAACAGTATATTCTGCATTGATCGATGTTTGCATGTACGTAAATGACTAATTTCAACTTGAAATGCATCAACACTCTAAACTGAACATATTATACAGTATGCATACAGATTTATATTACTGTATATTATGCAATAGTAATTCTGTATTGTATATATACATTCAATATTATTATTCTGTGTTACAGTATATTATATTCAGTAATTTTATATATATAACATATTATAGTCTATTGTATAAGGTACATTATGCATGCTGCATACGTTGTAACATTGAACTTAGTTCCGACATACACACATGTATAATATATATATATATATATATGTACAGTACAAATATTGTACCTAATAATATTATATTTGGACATATAATTTTTATAGAACCAATGTAATAACTATATAAAAGCACTCACACAGAGTATGTATGTAGGTACATGCACACATAAGTAATGATATAAGATCAGTGATCTACAGAATTGCAACAATTTTTTTATGGTAAAATATGTTGAAATTATTCAATTGATGTCCAAATTGCTGTCATCCCCATCGTCATAGGGGCCTGGGTCTGGATCCTCTGTATCCTTCTGAGCTACTTCATCGGATGTCTGTGATGGTTGCTCGTTATCTTGAGGATGTTCCTCACTTTGCTCAGTGGACTCATGAGGTTTGTCATCTCCTTGGTCTTCTACCACCTCGCGTGTGGTTTCATCTCTGCTATCATCTCTGCTCCCTGATTCTCTCCGAGGAGGAGGTACAGACGATACTGCTTCCTTCTTCTGTGGTGCTCTACTTACACCAAACAGTTCATCTCTCATGCTGTCAGCTTCAGTACGAGGCTTGACACGCATTTCGAACTTTGTAGCGCCTTCACCTTCCAAGTTGAGATCGTCATCATCATCCAGTAGCTGTTGATCATCATCATCGTCCAATAGGTTGGTAGAGTCCATAACCGTCTTTGGTAGATCACGGGCCATTTTCACCACCTTGTGAACAGAATTGAGTAAAGCTAAATACGTTAACAACAACACCAGAACTTGCAGTATTAGTGACTGTACATGAAGTGTGTGTGTGTGTGTGTGTGTGTGTGTGTGTGTTCTGCATAGATCAATGTTTGCATGTAAAAAGCTAATTTCAACTTTAAATGCGTCGATACATACTCTTAACTGAATGTGTGTGTGTGTGTATGTGTGTGTGTGTGTGTGTGTGTGTGTGTTTGTGTGTGTGCATGAATGTGTTTGTGTGAGTGTGTCACGTGTACAGTGGCTACAGTCAAATAAACAAGTTTGTTTGATGCTCACAGCTGTGTCCAAGGACTTTATCAAATGATCGTTGCAGAGTTTGTCGATTTCTTGAGTGTCCTGACTCTTCAACGCTTCCAAGAGTCCCTCCAAAATGGAGGCCTCCTTTGTTCCCTCAAAGCAAGGCGTACTGTGAAGGATAGCAAGCAGTGGACAATGTACGTATAGAACAAAACGAATTTTCATGTCACAAGTACAACACATGAGCACTACATGGACATAACATGCATGTACACATACTGTATCAACAACCATAATACACACACGCACACACACACACACACACACACACACACACACACACACACACACACACACACACACAGACACACACACACACACACAGACACACACACACACACACACACACACACACACACACACACACCACACAACACACAACACACACACACACAACACACACACCACACACACACACACACACACACACACACACACACACACACACACACACACACACACACACACATTTTTGATACACATACACTGTACAAAAATGACACACTTGTAAGCAGTCTTGATTGTCTTACTGGCATCTTTCGATTTCCCCATGCGCAGCAGAATCAACACTTGTATCACAATGGCATTGTTGATATTGATCTCAGCCCCCTGGGACTGTACCAGCACCCGGTATTCACTGTACGTACTGAGAGCCTCATTGAACCTGCAAAAGAGTCAAAGTTCATCTTTGTAATCCCCACAGCTATCCAGATACAGTGTGATAGATATGTATGTATGCAGTTCAAACACTTCTTCCCTTCTACTCATGTACAGCCCACAGTTCAACTCAATGTGCAGTACGCATTCTCATCACCATATTATACGTACTTCAATAGCACATTCTCACCACCCAATGACAACATACATATTTCAACAGCACTGTGAGGCCAGCAAATACATAGTCCACTAACACACTCTTAAAATTTGCTACCCACATAGCAACTCTTAATGTAACAAAAGTCAGTCATTCTTTCTCTGTCCACACTTCGGCTACCTGTCTAACTCACTGCACCGTTTACCCCTGGATTACCACTCATGTAAAAACCTCTGTCTACTTTTTACATATACATGTACTTATTGTACACCTACGTATCTACTCCTTGTCTATCCCCTGACACTCTCTGTATAACCTTTCTTCACCTCTGGTCTACCTCTGTTTATTCTTTATCACTTCCTGTTTACCCCTTCATTACCTATGGTCTACCTCTGTTTATCCTTATCACTTCCTGCTTATCTCTTTATTACCCCACAGTCTACCTCTGTTTATCCTTATCACTTCCTGCTTATCTCTTTATTACCCCACAGTCTACCTCTGTTTATCCTTATCACTTCCTACTTACCCCTATGATCTACCTATGTTACTGTATGCTCATCCTTGCCTTTTCATGTTCACCCCTAACCCCCTCTGTCAACCTCTTGTGACACTGCACTCACATTTCCGCTCTGATGTATGCATTCCCTGCACCTCGTAGGGCCTTGCTCCAGTCGTTCTTGCGTGCATCAGCCTGCACAGACAAATGGAAAGAAAAACTGCTGAAACCAACAAAAACAAAACATCACACAGCTGCACAAACAAACCAGCACCTTATAGATTCCAGCCAGTTTCATGTAGAGTTCTGCTGATCGAGCAGGAAAGGTGGATTCCATTAACCTATGGCAGAACAGGCATATCATCAACAATAAACCGTACATGTAGTATAACTCTTGTGCAACTGTAGGGAATACGGTACACGTCTGCTGTAGATGTGGGGATTATTATGTTACTATGGGATTGTCTGCCTATTCCGACCATCCCTGCCTTGTTCAACCACACTTCGCACAGGTCATCCCTACATTATTCTATGATTAGCACTTGTGACAGTTCAGACAAAGACAGTTCCTTCACGAAGAAACAGCAGGGTTTACAGTCACACTGACAGTGTGAATACTGTACCAATAGTCCCTTGGTACAGTTGGTCATCCAGCCAATGTTGCTCATGAAGGTACAGGTCAACGTAAGCACACCATAATGCTATGTATTGTATTATACTGTAAGGTGTCAGACCAAACACATAAACACTTGCCACTAGTTGTGAAGATGTCACAATATACTGCATATAGATATAATAGAGAGAAGCAGAAACATCGACTGATTATTAGCATCCAATTTTGTGTAAAGTTACATTACCATCTGGAAGAGCTATGAACTAATATCCTTTAAAGCTATGTTGCAACGGGTCTGCTTATTTGTTATGTAAACACATCACATTCACTCAACAACAAGTGGGCTTGGTCCTGAAGGTGGTTATCACGTTTCGATTACATTAGTACTAAGTACGTACTAACAGGGCTACATCTGGTGGCATTGATGCTGAGTTTCAACGCATCATGTGAAGCACCTTGAGCAAACAAGGTACTAAGGAGGACATGGTTATCTGTTATCAGAATGATATCATACACACTAAATACTACAGTACTATACTGTACATGTGTACATATGTATACTGTATACACAGTAGATACGTACGCGCAATTTGTATACATTCATATGCACATACCATTCATGCCATACATATGTAAGTGCTTGGCCATACTACATACTTTGTATACAACGAACACTGAAATCTGAACATGTGTGGTGAATAGTGTGTTTATGAGTGCGCACTTTGCAGCATTCTCGAGGACAATAATCCCTGTTGACTCGGCATCTGCAATGCTGAAACGGTCGCTGTAGAACAGAAGGTGGATGGTATCATGTGATGTGAGCATGACAGGTTATTGAGGTATGCTGTCCATGTGCTGCACATTCGTATGAAGAGGTTTATTGGGAGGATGGGGTTAGAGGACATTTGCTTTTCCCCTGACTAACACACACACACACACACACACACACACACACACACACACACACACACACACACACACACACACAACACACACACACACACACACACACACACACACACACACACACACACACACACACACACACACACAACACACACACACACACACACACACACACACACACACACACATTCATACATATGTACAAATATCCAGATTGGTGGCAACATCAGACCAATAGGGATAGATGTATCCTATGTATCCCTGAGATCCCCAGATGTGACAATCGATCAATTAGCTAATGAAAGCTACTAATCAGGATATGTACACACATGGTATTCACATCATCTTTGGAAGGAAACACAAGAATTAAGTGAATCTTTCCTGAAGGTGATATGACATATACGTATGTACATGTACTCCGATCATGAAGTACATACGTACCTTGCTTGCTCCCACAACCTTGCGGTTTCCTCATATTTCTTCATTTCCTGTAAATTGACAATAAATTGAGTACTGTACACACACATACACACACACACACACATTCTGTTAAATATAATATGTGCTGTACCATATGTGCTACAACAGACAATACATACAGTATGAGCCATTCAATATGTTATAAATGTAAGTAGCATACATGCTGTATGTGTTACAAATACGTACGTACTACAATGTGGAATATGTGTTGTACAAGACACACATATACCAAGTTAGTGAGATAAACACACAGATTCACACTAGTGGTTTTAACCACACCATGTAGGGATGTACGGGTCCAAATACAACCTAGTGCAAACACACATACGTACGTACACGTATGCTAAATAAATACATTACATCACATACTCAGTACATAAAAATGTATTTCCCACATGTGCAAAATTATCAATGTTCACTTACACACATAATTAGGTAGATACACACAACTCATTACATACACAGTATGCATAGCAATTTTATTTTACAAAATACACACATAGCACACACATAATGTACAACAAGGGGAGCACATACACAATATAATACACAACATACGTATTACACACATCCACAGAATAAACATACACAACACACGTATAAACATACATACACATACAGCACATACAAACCCACTTTGCAAACTGCTCCTGCATCTTCTAGTGCCCTGCAGAACCACGGTAAGGAAGCAATTGGGAGAACAAACACGCCACACGCTAACTCACTTTGCAGAATGATACAATCTACAGGATGCTAAGGAAGTGAGCCGTGTACGCACAGTATGTAGTTATGCGGCATAAAAGGTGTAGCCCAACCTTTTGCATAACTCTCTGACCAAATACATCAAGCTATGTTTGCAGTATAACATTCCAACATCAAAACACACATGCACCGGGGTTAGTCTGAGTTGTTGCATCCAGTGCACAACAACACAGTGTGTGGGAAGCTCTGAGGTGAAAATCATATGGAGATTTTTATATACTGTGAGTGGCTGCATTAGAGGAGATGGAGATGTCCAGTCTGCGCTCATATGCAGTTGGGTACATGTGAACTCATAACAGGAGTAATGGACTACACCCACAATGTAAGATGCCAAGAGCACACAATTTTCACTGCACGGGTGGAGAAACAACACACACGCACACAGACAAACACACTCCAGATGCACAAAGTATCTGACATACATAGTGTACAGTGGCAACATTATGGAGATACATAGCTATGGCACTAGTCCTAATTACAGAAAACAAGTGTTATAAGTGGTGGAGTGAACATACGGTAAAGCAAGATTGTTGAGGATACGAGTCTTTCTTCATATAATTCTCTGCTGCATTAAGATAAGCTTCTTTCGCTTTATCATAGGCTTTCCCATTTCTATACGCTAACCCTGAAGTAAAATGTTATAGCATTTGTACTCATAGTGTGACTGTGTGTGTGTGTGTGTGTGTGTGTGTGTGTGTGTGTGTGTGTGTGTGTGTGTGTGTGTGTGTGTGTGCATGTGTGTGCGTGTGTGTGTGTGTGTGTGTGTGTGTGTGTGTGTGTGTGTGTGTGTCCTGTGCTGTGCTGTGCTGTGTGTGTGTGTGTGTGTGTGTGTGTGTGTGTGTGTGTGCTCGCGTGTGTGTTTGTGCCTGTGTGCGTGTGTGCGTGCATGTGTGTGTGTGTGTATGCGTGTGTGTATGTGTGTGTGTGTGTGTGTGTGTGTGTGTGTGTTTGCTCGTGTGTGTGTGTGCGTGTGTGTATGTGTGTGTGTGTGTGTGTGTGTGTGTGTGTTTGCTCGTGTGTGTGTTAATGCATGTGTGTGTGTGCTGTGCTGTGCTGTGTGTGTGTGTGTGTGTGTGTGTGTGTGTGTGTGTGTGTGTGTGTGTGTACGTGTGTGTATGCATGTGCGTGTGTGTGTGTGCACACGCATGTGGACCTGTTCGTGTGTGTGCATGTATGTATGTACAGGTGGTATACATGCATCATCCATGTACAATAAACGATCAAACAATTAATGACAACATCGTAGATCCACTGCAATAAAAGAGAATCAATGCGGCATCTGTTCAGCATACGTATATACCTGCTTTGTTGTAGGAATGAGCAGCATTATCGTAATCCGGAGAAAACTTCAATGTCCAAAATGATTTTTTTAAGCTGGAGAAACGAAAGAAGACAAATATAGCCACTAATTGTTCTCATCCAGGAAAGCAATCACTACTGTTAAATATAGGATGGATAATCTAGTTCAGAGAGAGACACACATAGTTATTCAAATCAGGGGACAACAATGTAATACAAAATAGACTGTATTCAGTGGTTGGTTGACTACCTATACGTATGATTACCTAAGGCATTAGAGTGTCTGGATTACTAAGCCTCGTGGTATCTGAGGTATCTAGGATACTATGGAACTACATAGAGTACACGGGTATCCAGGTTGCTAGGATAGAGTTCCTACCTACGTACGTACGTAAAGGTAGGTCGGATTTTAAACCTCCAAATTGTGAGCTTTCCTGGAGACCGACGTAAGATTATCAAACTAATGTAAGATATCGAATCAGTGAACTTCTGCTGCTGTAATTCACCTTTGCTTCGCTTCAGCCACTAGGCGGTCTCCTTCGCTGACTTTGGATGCAGCCATTTTTGTAGTATAGCGGATCGCAATAATTATAAGCTGCTATAATAATATAGTCAGTTCTATTTTGTACTTCAATACACGTAGTAATCAATATAGTATTTGTATAGGGACATAGTATGACTATGGATTTTATATGCATATATACCTTATAGTTTTCTGTATAAATTTCTGACAGCGTGAACGGCCCTCGCTTCACCCCTCGCCAAGGTAAGAACCTCCTTCTTCAGCCAACTTTTTGTCCCAATTCGCCTTTTTTGTTTCGGTTCTCTTTTAGTGAGTTACAAAACTTCCTTCACAGTTAAATTTCATCCATTGAAATTCTTTTCCGAAATCTCCGTCTCTACACTGGAGAGCACGTATTGACACTACATGGAAACCTCTATTAGGAGTGTTCACCAGCGTATTTTCCTCAA
Source organism: Chondrilla cf. caribensis (assembly GCA_964020155.1). Lineage (NCBI taxonomy): Eukaryota > Metazoa > Porifera > Demospongiae > Chondrillida > Chondrillidae > Chondrilla > Chondrilla cf. caribensis. Next base: position 3,578,240 of record OZ026554.1, read on the forward strand.
TTTACAGGCTCATTCTCTGGCTTTGGTGTATTTCAGCATTATATGTTCAGCCTAAGCCCGGAGTCGACTCACAAAAGGTATGTAAGTTGTTAGTGACGAACGACAAGGTGATTATCAGGTTATTACACGTTTCTCACACACCATAATTATGTTTCCATTGTCTTTAGGACTGTATATATGGCTTCAAGCAGAGCTAGGGTGTATGCTGACGCCAACACACACAAGCCCAGAGAATACTGGGATTACGAGGCCCATCAGATAGAGTGGGGGTAAGGATCAAACACGTCTCTCTCTCTCTTTCTCTTTCTCTCTCACCTTTCGTCTCTGGTCGTAACTTGTACCAGAAATTACTTGCATACTGTCAACATGATTTGTACCACTGTGTGTGACCTGTACAGTGTTTACACGACTTGTGCCAGTGTTGACGTGACTTATACAATGTTAACATAACATTTATCAGATATGACTCACCAGTGCAGTGTTAGCATGATCTATACCAGCATGTACATATAACTTGTACCAGTGTTGCTCTGCCCACCTGTATCCGTGTTAACATGTATGTATCTGTGTTGTACGTACATATCCCATTGATGTCATGTGGATGTGACTCATTGGCTGGTGTTATGTTGTTTTCCATTGCCAAACTCCCGTGTTATTGTTTATATTCAAAATACATACACACTTCCAGTTCATTCCACACGTCATGGGGACTCGCAATGGGGTTTATGTCATACAATTGTGTTCTTCCACAGACAGGTCTTTGCCTCTTGGATCTTCTGTTCTCTGAGCCCATGACTGTATTGCATATGTCCAGCCTTTATATTCTCCATCATCAATATTCTACAATAATAGAAACTGTTTTCAACTATGTAGTTTGTACTGGTTTGTATTCACATCCGGTCGACATGAGACCAGCCCTCCTTCATCAATGCCTTGTACTCTAGTGGTTGCACTTACTGTGCACTTTGATCACAATCCTATGCATTGATCACAGTTCCTATAATAATATTATAGGAACTGTGATCAATGGCTGTTATTATCATGTAGTAGACATGTACATTGATCAAATTCCAATGTTCAGTATTATGGGGATACGACCAATAGTGCTGGAGAATTATTAATTCCGGAACTCCCACTATTGAGCACAACATACGTACTATGTGAGTATGTGCTCATATACGTATGCACATATGTATGCAGATTCAATCAATTATGTCCCCCTTTCATCACAGTCTAGCACCCTCCATCTGTCCTCCTGGCAGTGTTTGAGGCATTAGTTGGTTCCTTTCTCTACTGCTGCAGTAATCAAGACAATTACCAGATAGTGAAGAAGCTGGGCAGAGGGAAGTACAGTGAAGTATTTGAGGGAATCAACATCACTAACAATGAAAAATGTGTCATCAAGATACTGAAGGTGTGTGTGTCTCTCTGTCTGTGTGTGTGTGTGTGTGTGTGTCCTTACCACTATTGAAATACTTCTGGCTGTCCATATTCAAACCTCCTCCTTACTCCCTCTCCAATTGTAGTGTATACGTACGTATGTATGTAGTACACGAGCATACATTAGGCTCATACATTCATATACTGTATAATATATATGTATATTATGTAGGTAAATTGTGCAAATGTACACACTGTATATTTATGTATGTACATACATTATGTAAGTTTGCTAGTGTGAATGCATAGCTTATTAGGTGGACATTTAAGTCACAATAAATTGTACTGTACGTATATTCCTCATGCACCACTCCATGTATGCACTCAGCATATACTCACTACTGGTTGACTGGTGTCTTTGGTGTTCTTTTTGATTCTGCAGCCTGTCAAGAAGAAGAAGATCAAGAGAGAAATTAAAATCCTTGAAAACCTGCGTGGGGGACCCAACATCATCACCCAGCTGGAAGTAGTAAAAGACCCCTGGGTAGGTTGACTGTGGTGTTGGGTGGGTGGGTGTTTGGCAAGGGCTTCAGTCGATGTTCAACTGACATTTCAAGTTGGCACACTTCATAGGGACCACTCTGCTAGCCAACACTGTTCCAACTGTGTAGAGGGGAATTTTGTCAATCCACAGATTATTTTTGTGCATATGTAAATTATGTATAGTAGATAGGTTACCTGTACGTTGTTTGTTAGACGACTTGAGTTACCAGCTGAGTGCAGCTAATGCTGTTTGCTCTCCTGTACTGTAGTCGAGGACACCAGCTCTGATTTTTGAGCATGTCAACAACACAGATTTCAAGGTAACAGTAGGTGTACTGTATCTATGTATGTACGCATGTGTGTGTGTGTGCTTCTGTACATGCATCGTGGTGCACGTGTACGTAGGTGTGTACAGGTATGCACATAAATGTAAGAATCCTGAGTAAATATGTACTCACATACGTACATGTACATGTACGTATGTACGTACTACGTACATATATACAGTATGTTACATACGTACATACATATGTATACAAGTGTACGTATGTATGTGCAGCTACCGAATGACATATTTTCCAACTTTTCTGTAGCATCTCTACCAAAATTTTGGTGATTTTGACATTCGGTTTTACTTGTATGAGCTGTTGAAGGCCTTGGATTACAGCCACAGCATGGGCATCATGCACAGGGATGTCAAACCTCACAATGTGATGATTGACCATGAGAACAAGAAGGTGAGCACGGGTAGTTCATTGTGTGTGTGTGTGTGTGTGTGTGTGTGTGTGTGTGTGTGTGTGTGTGTGTGTGTGTGTGTGTGTGCATGTGTGTGTGTGTGTGTGTGTGTGTGTGTGTGCATGTGTGTGTGTGTGTGTGTGTGTGTGTGTGTGTGTGTGTGTGTGTGTGCAGGTGTCTGATTGTTTGTGTTTGTTTCTGTTTGTGTATGGTCTAATGTGAGAGGAGAGTTCATTAATTGACAGGTGCAAACTAATTACTGTTTTGGGCTGTTAGGGACATCTCTTGTATCTCACAAAATTTCTCCACAGAGACTGTCTAGCTAATGTACCTTGCCTACAGTCCATTTGTGTGTTTGTGTGTACAGTATGTACATACATATGTACGTATGTACCCTCTCTGTGTTCATACGTAGGTATGTGCTAATGTACCTTGCTTACAGTCCATGTGTGTGTTGTGTGTACAGTACTTATACGTATATGTACATACAGTATGTACCCTTTCTGTGTACAGTCCACTAGCTTTGTTAGTCCCTACTATATTACATGCGTATGTACGTATGTATATACACAGCTGCGACTCATTGATTGGGGACTGGCAGAGTTTTACCACCCAAACCAGGAATACAATGTCCGTGTAGCATCTCGGTACTTCAAGGGCCCTGAGCTCCTAGTAGACTACCAGGTATGGTAGTGTGTGTGTGTGTGTGTGTGTGTGTGTGTGTGTGTGTGTGTGTGTGTGTGTGTGTGTGTGTGTGTGTGTGTGCAGGTGTGTTTATGCACATGCATGTGTGTGTACATGTGTATGTGTGTTTGTGTGCACATGTGTGTATGTACGTATGTGTGTATACATGTGCATATACATATGTACGTATGTGCTTACGTGCACTTCAGATCAACAGACCATGACAACATGTACGTATGTATGTTTCTCCTGTGTGACTACAGTTATATGACTACTCTTTGGATTTGTGGAGCTTTGGCTGTATGTTGGCCAGTATGGTATGTTCTGTGTTCCATACACATATGCTGTACATATTGTAAGTGTAAGGTACACTAAAATACTTGTGTAAATATGCAGGTTATTTGTTCATAGTTCCCACATACATACGGTATAATATACATACGTATGTACGTACGTATTTTACTATCTATTACTATTTATTGATCTGTGTTCTATCAACGTACCTCAGATTTTCAAGAAAGAACCCTTTTTTCATGGTCACGACAACTATGATCAGGTTTGTAGTGTGGACTGAGCAATCTGGAATGAATGCATGTATTTGGGGATTGTTGGTATTAAGTGACATACGTACAAGTGTCTTTGATTGCTGAATTACCCCTCTCAATGGAGATAACATGGATGTGAACCATCAATAGCTTGGTGTTAAGAATACTCGTATGAGTCAATTGTATGTAATGTGAGCTACATACGTATCAATTCCCTTTCACCCTGTGTGTGATCACTGGACATTATAACTGTATGAAAATCCGTAGCAGGCTTGATATGCATGTCCACTACATATGTACATATGTACGTACAGTGAAAACTCGTTAATTTGCTGCAATTCGTTTTCAAAGAATATGGTGGATTAACGAGTTTGGCAGAGTAACTGGATATTCATTGGTACTTGTACATAATATTGGTACCGGGTAATTGTGGTGGATTAAAAGGTTTGGCGGATAAAGCGGTGGTGATTAATGACAATTCACTGTATGTGTATAATAGGTACTGTATTTGCACATCATGTACGTACCTGTGTTCATATGTATGTACTGTAGTGTGTATACACAATCAATGCATGCATGTTCAATAACTGTATGTGAACAGTAGACTAAATGTGCATTTGCACAGCAGGTATACGTATACGTACTGATGTACATACCATACGTACGTATGTTATGTGCACATACACACAATGTACATATATGTACTGTACAATGTATAGATTGTATCCATTTGTACGTATGTGTAGTTGGTACGGGTAGCCAAGGTCTTGGGGACGGATGAGCTCTACGAATATCTGGAGAAGTACAGAATAGAACTTGACCCTCGGTTTCATGACATTTTGGGAAGGTAAGGTGTACGGTACATCCCATGTGTTTTTCGCTGTCTGGATTGCTTATACCACCATTTTACCAATTGCTGTTTAGACATTCTCGCAAGCGTTGGGAGCGTTTTGTCCACAATGAAAACCAGCATCTTGTAAGCCCAGAGGCTCTTGATCTGTTGGACAAGCTATTAAGATATGATCATCAAGTTTGTCTGTCTGTTTCTCTCTCTCTGTGTGTGTGTGTGTGTGTGTGTGTGTGTGTGTGTGTGTGTGTGTGTGTGTGTGTGTGTTTGTGTGTGTGTGTGTTTGTGTGTGTGTTTGTGTTCTGTGCATGTGCTTGTATGTATTTGTATGCATGTTTATGTGCATTTATGTGTATGTGTGCATGTAGGTGTGTTGTGTGTGTGTGTGTGTGTGTGTGTGTGTGTGTGTGTGTGTGTGTGTGTGTGTGTGTGGTATATGTGTATATAAAATTTATTGTCATGACTTATTCTGTTACTTTGTGGCTACAGGAAAGGTTAACTGCTAAAGAAGCCATGGAGCACCCCTACTTTTGTGAGTGTAAATCATATGTAGTTATGATAATATTCTGTACATGCATGTGTAAAGTGTATTCAGTGCATGGTGTACATTTTCATTCGCTACCCTCCAGTTATGTACATATGACAGTGTGTTACACTGTGCTATTCCTATGGTAGTGCTTTCAGCAGGGTGCAGTCTGGAATACTTACTTTACTTTCCCACTGTGCTGCGTAGCCCACTTTTTACAATAAAACACTTGCAGGATCAACCACTAACAGCATGACTTTCTGTCTAACACACTAATGGTAATCCTAAATGGCAGTGTTATTATCCCGCGGTAATCTCCTACAGATCCAGTGGTCAGAGAGGCTGCTAAAGTTGGAGAGAGGACGCCCACGGCCAGTAGCACTTCAGGTATCACTGGGACTGGTGGCCAGGGCAGTCCAGTGGTGCATCATGTGACCAACCAAGGAACACAGTAGATTGAATGGGGGTTGAGTAGAACAAATGAACACATATATCTTGTAACTTATGGATCTGCACGCTACATGTTTGATAAGCAATTTAATGAACTCTATTGTTATTTTCAATCAGTTCTATGCTGTATTGCATATGTTTGTGTTGTATACACTTGAATTACTATAATATAAATATATTGTTATGGTCATAATCATAAATATGTGTACATATTGTACCTGTCTGTAGCAGCCAATGTCATTCTTTGCTACTTTTGGCATTAATGTGGTTTAAAAGGTATTTTTGGGTTTTATTTGGCAAAGGGTTGGGGTGAGGGAGTACTTCTTCAGTGCAAAATTGTTAAGCCACATCTGGTGTAGTTCATGGCAGGGGATGGCAAGCTGATATTTTTTCCGCCCTACCTGGGGACCAAGGCTAAAATTAATAATAAACCTCTGTATGTATATAGCATTAGATAAACTTGATTGGAGGTGTTTAGCATTTTTAATGACATCGTATAGTGTCCGAAATATAGTTGAGCTGGAAATGAAAGTGACACTCGATTGAGATCCTATCGGTATGTCGATTGAAGGATTTCGAATGAAGACAAACGACCAATTTTGTCGTTTGCCGTCGCTGCTCTACGCTTGATGTAAAGAATTATTGCTATGATCTAACACCTATTTTTTAATGAGTGCCGAGATTCTCGGCACTCGTAGCTGATTCGTCAAAAGTTGCGCAATTAATCTCTAGTCCCGCTAGACCGTCTTTCACGCCGGAGGCGTTTAGAAAGACGGTCGTAGCAGGCCAGACTAGTCCTCCAGCTGTTCGTGGGTAAAGGGGCGAGTGGACCAGGTTGTAATCTTAATTCTAGAAATTTTGGCCATCCTTTGACTTTGTAAGAAAACACCGAATATCTGTTAAGTGCTAGTAGTCTATTATAGTTCAAATGGTCACCTGCGATGCCGAACACCCTGCAACTCCTCAGTCAGTGTCCTTGTTCGAGAAGCTGATCGAATCATTCGCCTTGTCGGGTCAACACAAGGCTATTGAAGACAAAACGAGATACTACTCAAGATTTTATTTCCGATGAAGAAGGGATGATGGGTATGTACGCTGCAACTCCTCAACGAGTGTTGTATCTCGGGGAGCCGAAAACGCTTCGCGGACCACGTCGAACAGAGGCTGTTGAACAGTGACTGATACTAGTTGGATCAGAATGTCTGTCTGATGGGGGCAGAAGAGGTGGTGAGGAGGGAACCTTGATCCCAACTGTTTGCTTAGGAGGGGGTGAGTCCTCCTTGTTCTCCTGTTGAGTTTCCTTGGAATTGAAAAGTGAGTTACCAAAATGTAACAAGTAGTAGTCGTAACTGTTGTTGAATTTACCAGCTTAATCTAGTACGATGAATCCAAGTACATTATACTTAGAACAAACATGGCACTGAATAGCATGTAAGGCCATCTACTTGGAGATCTTACTGAGAGATACACCATGGTAAAGTGGATGACAAGTGCTGTGCATGGCCTATTTTATACCTAACGACACTAAATGTGACCAATAGGTGTTCTTTTGTCCATTTCAACAAGTCAGATTCACAGAAGTAACATCCCCTCCCCTCTCAGACCAACACTACCATAGATCCTTCAAAGGCTACAAATTGTTGAGAATGGTTTTGCTGGAAGTGTAGGCTTCTGAGTTTCTGAAGCACAGTCTGTGTGCACTAGAATACAGGAGATGGTGTATCTGCAACAGCTCCATCTTTCTGGGCCTTACTGAATCAATTACTGTTGTCTGAAGCTCCATTGTATTGTTGTGCAGTAGGTGACCAAGGGTTGGCTACAGGTTACTGAGGAAGGCTTGACTCCATGTGTACCTCGACCATGTACATCACATGTAATCAATGACAATGATTATCTAAGTTACAGCGTTCTCTTTTATAGTGTTGCTAAGTTACAATACCTAGATGACTGGCCTATAAACCAAGTTTGAAAATCAATGTTATAGATAATATTGTGATAAATTAATTTAACTGCTGCTATTAAGTAGATACTCTATGTACTGCATAATTCTATTTGTATGCATGGGCTCTGGTGAACAAAATTAAATATTTAAAAATGAAGAATAATAATATTATTCTTGTTATAATTTTTATAATGATATTTACATTTATTATTTACCATTGAATACGTGTGGAGGATATTATTATGGTTATATATAAACTCTTGTTTATCAATGTGCTTGCTCTTGTCATACTTTAGACCTAGCGATTGTCTATCAGTCTTCCAGTGATCCTTGCTTGTCAAAACAAGGGGAAGAGGTGGGGTGGGAATCTTCACCAATGATGTCGGCTGGGGAAAAGAGGAGGGGGTGGTGGGGTGGGAAATTCCACGTCTTGATCCTCCTTTGATACTCACTTGGCTGAGAACAAACATGACACTCAATAACATTTTGAGCACTCTACTTCGTGATAAACAACGGAAAAAAAGGCTAGCAAGTGCTGTACGCAACCTCTTTTATACCAAACGATACTGAATCCAACCAATCAGAGTCCTCTTGTTCATCTCAACCAGTGAAATTCACAGAGAAGCGTCCCTTCCGCTCTTTGACCCATAGAACATCAGAAACAAGCGTCCCTGGACTTGATTGAGTACCACAGTGAAGAGACCTCAGGATCGGAGGACTACATATGGCTAACACAGCCGTAGTTTTGGGACTGAACCGTTTGCCACTGGCACACAGGGGTACTATAGTACCTAGATCCTCAATACAAATTGCCAGCATCCTGGTGTAACTTATATGGTGAACTTCAGTACATTATTATTATTATTTATTATTGTATTGTTAATTTTAATATTGTAAAAAGGTATAATATATGTTTTTGTACAGTAATAATACAGTATTGTGATATGCATATGTACTGTATATTGTGTCACGATAATAATAATTATTAATATTGCATGACATAATATTGGCAATGCATTATATAAATATTATATCACAACTTGCAGGAGGGCAACTTGTGGTTCCAGCTGTTCGCGCGACGTGCATGAAGGGACGAGTAGATGCCAATTATCCTCTGGTGTTGAACTTCCTTCGTTTTATGAAAAGTAAACGATATCTTTAAAGTATAGGATGTGATAACTGGCTAGTCTTAATCATATAAGTGTTGACTCAACAATACTATAGACTCCACTTAGTATTACAAGAAGCAACATGTTGGGCCGTGAAATCAGCTAAAAGCGGACACACACTGTCTGTGTGCACGATCAGTCGGACAACTCTACAGTCAACAAGATCAATTTATCAACTCTTTCATTGATATTGCTATATATTATGTATCATTAGTGTAGTATGTACATTTTATAATGTGTATTGTATGCTTAATAAGTTTGAATGCAATATAAAACTTGTACAATTACATGGAAACGTAGGTGCAAATGATACACTTCATACAATTATAAGCTACATTAAGAGAATTCATAGGCAACTCTGGCTGTACATAGTATTGAATATGTATGATATATAGTCTTGTAGCTAGGATCACGTGTATATGTATGATCAGAGGCCTGAATTGGGTGCAAGTTCACTGGTTGATGTATAGGTTTGAGATGGTGTGTGACTATACTACAGCTCTGGGTGCCTTTACAATAGCCTCAGGCTATTGGTACCCTAGATTAAATAAGATATCCGATCCAATACAGCTATCTTTACCTACAATACAGTGTAGTAATATAATTATATTTGATCATCATTTGTATAATATGGATGGCCTACACTGCAATGATTTTATCACACTTGAATAATAATATTATTAAAATAGTATGTTTGATACATACAGTAACAGACATGCAATTAAAATTAATTGGTTCTTTAAGTATATTATGTTTAATATGTTGGTTTATTCCTTCAGTCCTCCCATTCACTGTCAGAATCATCATCTTCATCACTTGACGGTTCCAGGATGTGGCGTCTTTTGGCCATTGCATTGGCAATAGCAGAGGACAATACATCATGGCCAGAAGGTCTCTTTGTGTCAACTCTGGAAACCTGTACATGACAAGGAAATGGGGAGATATGGATCATAGGCTGAACAACTCAAACATGAGAACAGCCTGTGGGAGCTGTACATGATAAGGAAATGTCAACTCAAAGGCTATAGCAAATCAGATGATATGTGGGAACAGCTATTAGCAGCAGAAAGAAAATCATAGGCCATAGACTGGTCTAAAATGTACATATACACACTATTATATAGATATAGTTCAAATGCTAACCTTACGAAGCTGTACATCTTGTAATTCCTCCAAAAGTGTCCTGATTTGAGGAGCTGAGAATGCCTTGCTGGAATCAATACTGACACAGTCCATTTCTGATAGGATAGGGTGGGGCGTCAGGGAGGCAATTTGAATCCCATCGTCTTGTGGAGGGAGTGGTGGAGGGGGTGGTGGGTTGGAAATTTTGCACCCAGCTGTGCGTGGAGGAAGAGGAGGAGGGGGTGGTGGGGTGGGAACAGCTGCTTGCAGAGGAAGAGGAGGAGGGGGCGGTGGGGTGGGAACAGCTGCTTGCGGAGGAAGAGGAGGAGGGGGTGGTGGGGTGGGAACAGCTGCTTGCGGAGGAAGAGGAGGAGGGGGTGGTGGGGTGGGAACAGTATTTTTGCTTTTGAGCTCTTTTCTTTTATTGAAAGAGAGTAAGCCACCAAATATCTGTAAAATGCAAATAATAATAATAATAATTAACCTTATACATAACTTGCTGAATCAACTAGACTCTACTACGATAAATGCAAACATATTACAATCAAACCTCTTCAAAACATCACTGGTTACCACTCATTCAACAACATTACAATTATAACAACACAATGTGGATACATCTGTGGCCACAAGGCATACTGCTATGAAGAGACTGTCCTTGTAAAACTGCTGTTGTAAAGAGGTCTGAATGTATAATCATAGACCCTAGATATCTAGGGTCTATGGTATAAAATTAAATTCGGAAATTCTATTTTTACAACTTCAGTTGTGTTTGAAGTTGGAAATACACGGGTAACAAGTTTTCCCACGTTACCCTTCTTACCCGATAATGGGGATAATGTCTTGGAACCTAAAGTTGTAGTCATTTGAAGTCACATTTCTAAGCTACCTCGTTCCAAAAGTCTCCCTATTTTACCTTACTCACCTGGCTATAGCTAATAGCGAACATGGCTGTTAGCAACATGATGGGCCGTCTATGATAAGAACACTTGCCGTCTATGATATGAACACTTGCAAAGAGGCTGGAAAGTGTTGTGTACAACCTCCTTTATACCCCTCTCGGACCAATAGAACATCAGGAACAAGCGTCCCTTCCCTTCTCGGACCAATAGAACATCAGGAACAAGCGTCCCTCGATTTGATTGGATGATGAATCCTTAGCCCTTGGAATCTATTCTTCATGGGACCTGACCGACCACCGCTGGCTTGGGAGGGACCAATACTACTGGCACTAGGTTCGTCTTCCTCGCCGCTCCATTTTCGAGTCGTGTGTCGACGTTTACGTTACACGTCACGTGACTAAATTCAGCCCGTCCTCCAGCGGTCTGGCCGCTACGACCGTCCCGCCAAGCGCCCTGGGCGAGGAAAGGGAGGGACGGTCTAGCGGCACTAGAGAATAATTCACACCTTGCCGTTATCAGCATGTGACAGATCAAATTTCGACCTATTTTATACAATATTGGCAATTTATATTGTTTGAATAGCTTAATATGCCAATATAAATTCGTCAGAAATTCGGGCTTTCGCTTTTCTAATCGTCTCTAACAGAGCGTTGCAATAAGCTACGAGGATCTTACTGAGTGGAAAACGAATACATGTAATGGCATATCATTGTAACAAAGTTTATTGGGAGTTGATAGGTTTTATAGTTTTCGAGAAATTTTAGATGACCGAATATATGTACATGGGATCTCGAGGGAATGAGTAAAAAATGCTAGGTATGCATATACCTCGTATATGGCTTAGCTCATGCATAGCAGAGAGTTCATACCGTGCCAGCTAATATCTAGATCTGTTCCTGACCTACGTAGCTGGGCATGGAGGCCTGGGCTATAAAAGGCTCTTTGCTTCTGTGCATAACCAGCAACAATGAGGTTCTTTGTCAGGTTTAGCTTGTTCAAAGTTTGGAAGAAAGGTCAACTGTTATCATTGATTTCTTTCATTATGTAGTCATCAGTTCACAATGATCATATCTTCTCATGAAGTAAGATAATATAGACAGTGTTTGTATACAACATCTGTTGCAAGTACTGCATATGCATTATAATTTAACAGTCAGTGCAAATATTATATGCATAACAACCAGTGTAAGTACATAACATTTACCATGGATGAGTATAACAGCTGATGCGAGCACATAATTTAATTGCAATATTAGTAACAGTCATAACATACATAGTAATACAGTACAACAATATACTCTAGCTGTAGCTATGAAAGTTCTGATAAGGTCCACATGTAATACATCTAAAGTCACTTGGTAAGTCTCTCTTCTAACATGCGAAGGGCACCTAATGACAGTACCAGCGTATCCCTGAGGAGAATACTGTACACATTCAACCCTAGACTTGGCAGCACATCACAATTGGGAATATTTCGAGAAGAAAGAGCCAGATTAGTTGACACTTGGCCACCATCAACCAGGAGGACGGATGGCCAGCCACGGGCTTTGAGGATTTCAAAAACTGTATTCGTCCTGTGTGAATCCACTTCCAGTGAGTCCACAACATGCAAGTCTCCCTGGGTATACTTTATTGACAGGATTGCACGAAGCCCCATTGCCCTGATCTTCTTCGGTAAAGCATAGTCGTAAGAACGTGGTCGAGGACCATGAACCACACCACCGCCCTTGAAGATGGGAGAACGCCTACTGCCATGCCGAGCGCGTCCGGAACCCTTCTGTCTCCAAGGCTTTCTTCCTCCACCTCTCACTTCTCCTCTTGTTTTCGTCTTTGCTGTACCAGCTCGTCGTTTAGCCAGTTGCCACACAACAACACGTTGTATTATATCCAGTCGAGGGCTCTGTCCAAAAACAGCATTGTTCAGTTTCACAATATTGAGCCTTTTACCAGTAGTAAACTCGGTGACCCAGGCCTCCAACTCGGGAGGTTTATAGGGCTTAAGAGGAAGATTTTCAGAGATTTTACTCTCATGTGAGTTAAAAAATCTTTTAATATCTGCTTCTATGGATAGAGGCCTCAATCGTACACAAAAACGGCCACATGAGACTCCATAATGGGGCACTTTCCAAATCCTGCAAAATCTACCTAGAGTAACGGCCATTTTTGTTCTCTGGAAAAGTTGCGCAATTATTTCCAATTAACCCAGCATCGCCTATACGTAGCTTGTTCACTGAGGACTAAACACCACACTCAAGTACCACGATGGCTCATGACGGTGAGTATGTCGGCTGCATGCCTTGATTTGCAACCACGCTTGTTATTTGTATGTAGATTTTCAAACTTAAGATGATTTCCCCAGTACGCGATGAGAAGTCTTTGTCTAACAGGATGAAATTATATCACTATCATGTGTGATCTAGTCTGTGTTTTGACCATTTATTCGCAAAATGCTTTTTGCGTTGTACACTATACGACATTTCTTTGTTTTCATCTTGTAATTTAGCCACAGCTAGTACGTAAAAGCCTTATGCCCCTACCCTAATGTGAATTGGCCTCCATTTTAATTTTTTTCCTAATTTCGTACGTATGGGCAGCATTATCTGCAAAACTTCGTGAAACAGCAGAGAAACTTAAAGGGATTGAGTGAGTACACAGTATATATTGTATGTGTGTAATGGTGTGTGTGTGTGTGTGTGTGTGTGTGTGTGTGTGTGTGTGTGTGTGTGTGTGTGTGTGTGTGTGTGTGTGTGTGTGTGTGTATTTGTGTGTGTGTTTGTGTGTGTGTGTGTGTGTGTGTGTGTGTGTGTGTGTGTGTGTGTGTGTATTTGTGTGTGTGTTTGTGTGTGTGTGTGTGTGTGTGTGTGTGTGTGTGTGTGTGTGTGTGTGTGTGTGTGTGTGTATTTGTGTGTGTGTTTGTGTGTGTGTGTGTGTGTGTGTGTGTGTGTGTGTGTGTGTGTGTGTGTGTGTGTGTTTGCTTGTGTGTGTGTGTGTGTGTGTGTGTGTGTGTGTGTGTGTGTGTGTGTGTGTGTGTGTATTTGTGTGTATACAAGGATGTCTGTATATCGCAAATTCAATGTAATTCACTAGCCAAATAATTTTTTACACCAAACGTTTTGACAGCTGACTGCTAATAATAAGTATTGGGGGACTAAAATAGTTGTTGGTATGTGGTGGGTAATGTTCCAAGTTCTCTGTTTAATGTGTGTGGTTCTTTCTATTTTAGTCCCCCAATACTTATTATTATTCTTACATCATTGCACCACCCACCTTATTATTATTCACACATCATCTTATCATCACCTGTCACCACACGCATAAAAGACGCACTCACACCCTGTATTCCATACCACTGAAGAAGACAGCAGTCAGCTGTCGAAACGTTTGGTGTAAAAAATTATTTGGCTAGTGAATTACATTGAATTTGCGATATATGACTACACCTAGCCGTTCAACCATTTTCGCAAGGATGTCTGTATGTGCAAATCAATGTACTCAACTTCTATCTCTTCTTCAGGTCGGGTAGTGATAATACACCTGATGATGAAGAGTTTGAAAAGGACCTGAAGGAAATGGTTAGTGTGGAGTGAATACAATAAAACCTGATAACCCAACTTCTCTATAATCCGACATCCTTTGTAATGTAGCCACACTCGGAGACACAGCCATTTTGATAGATTGATGAATTCCATTATTCATGATGTTGTCCATAGTCCAACATATTGCATATTGCCCAAGTTGTATCAGATTATCAAAGTTCCATTGTATGTATGCATGTGGTCCAACTCTGTTAGTAAGTACCTAGAAGGGCACACGAATTCTGTATTTCTTACCAGAGGTACTTACTATCGGTACTAGTCGATACAGTGTACATTACCTAGGGACTGGATCAAATGTATGCATTAACAGAGGTACGTATGTACTAGCCAGGGTACTTGCTAAGCACATTGCATTGTATATAGTATGTATGCATTAACAGAGGTATGTACTAGCCAGGGTACTTACTAAGCACATTGCACTGTATATAGTATGTATGCATGTACGTACGTATGTATGCAGTATAAATATTCCATTCCTTGTGTATGGTACAGTGCTGCCAGAAATGTACAGCGTGTCAACACTCACATATTTGCCAGCAAACAGCACTTTATGATGTAATATGTATGCATGCATTGAACATTACACAGCTGTGTGTGGTGTGAACTTGTGTTCACCCAGATTCCTACATCTCTCCATTGCAGAAAGAGCTCATGACCTTCCATGATAAGGAAAGTCCTCAAAATCAGTCCGTACAAACAATGTTAGTAAAGTGTGTTTGATGATCAGTCATGTATGCATGTTGGTGTGCGTTTTATAATTTCTTATGTATGGAGAGTTAATCTTAACCCTCATAATGATCACAAAAAACATAATATAACTTCAAAGATGTGGAGTTTATTGCCTTTTCCACAGATGGCCTGCAGTTGAGCCAGGTGTGCCCTGTACGTACTGTGTGTTGACACACACTACAACAATGTGCCTCTATAGTGACGCACACTACAACACTGTGCCTCTATAGTGACACACATTGTAGCACTGTGCCTCTATAGTGACACACATTACAGCACTGTGCCTCTATAGTGACACACATTATAGCACTATGCCTCTATAGTGACACACATTGTAGCACTGTGCCTCGATAGTGACACACATTGTAGCACTGTGCCTCTATAGTGACACACATTGTAGCACTGTGCCTCTATAGTGACACACATTGTAGCACTGTGCCTCGATAGTGACACACATTGTAGCACTGTGCCTCTATAGTGACACACATTGTAGCACTGTGCCTCTATAGTGACACACATTGTAGCACTGTGGCTCTATAGTGACACACATTGTAGCACTGTGCCTCTATAGTGACACACATTGTAGCACTGTGCCTCGATAGTGACACACATTGTAGCACTGTGCCTCTATAGTGACACACATTGTAGCATTGTGCCTCTATAGTGACACACATTACAGCACTGTGCCTCTATAGTGACACACATTGTAGCACTGTGGCTCTATAGTGACACACATTGTAGCACTGTGGCTCTATAGTGACACACATTGTAGCACAGTGCCTCTATAGTGACACACATTACAGCACTGTGCCTCTATAGTGACACACATTGTAGCACAGTGCCTCTATAGTGACACACATTACAGCACTGTGCCTCGATAGTGACACACATTGTAGCATTGTGCCTCGATAGTGACACACATTGTAGCACTGTGCCTCTATAGTGACACACATTACAGCACTGTGCTATGATGTGACAGTTGAATGTAGTCACTAGCTACCGTTAGCATAAGTACAGTAAGTTTGATACACTGTTGTTTGCTAGATATTCTTTTAAATAAAGAGTGGACATGCTTCCCGGTACCGTGTACTGTATCCTATACAATACGTATGTGTAATGTTGCACGTGAGTATGTATAGCTTGTTTGAACATGAATTGTAATTGTTGGACAGAATCTGCACTGTACTATGCAAGCACAATGCTTATGTACATGTATGCCATACCTAGCACCTTGCAGCATGCTGGCAAACAGAGATGTACGTATGCTACAAGCTGTATTTTCCCGCTCCAGCGAACTGCTTGGAAAGGACCAGTATGGGCATTCCTCCATATTTGGATACGAAGTGAACATTCACAGTAGTCCCAGTGCCTCCAGGCAGGAGCTGTTTTCCACTGCAAGTAACAAGGTTACTGTAGCAACCCTCACCAGCCACAACTTTGATGCCAATGATGCGGGTGCTAATCAGATGGTTGCCTGCAACGACAAATATGTGGCATATGTGTTGGAAGGTGGGAGTGTGTGTGTGTGTGTGTGTGTGTGTGTGTGTGTGTGTGTGTGTGTGTGTGTGTGTGTGTATGTGTGTGTGTGTGTTTCTAATGTTCTCGTATATATGTATGAATTCCATTCTATCCTTTGTACATGGCTAACAGTTCCCCACGTTAAATAAGAATCCCTGATACCCTGATACATAAGCTCAGTGCATACATTTATTGTTGTCATGTGTAGCAAAATGATATAAATCACATTCATATGTATGTACATGTAATACAGATGCATATACAGTATGGTAAGTATGTATATAAATTGTATGTATGGATGTGTATTATGTGTATATATTTATTGCATGTACATAGTGCATATGCATGTACTATACGTATGTATACAAATCGAATGTTTCACGTAGTGCATGCATGCTGTACACGTGTATGAGCCTTATGTACTTATGTATGTATGTACGTAGGTCGCAGTGGTCACGTCTTGAGGGTTTTGGATCAGTCCAATGGAAACCGAGGCCTACTCAAGGGCTTTGTGGGTTCAGTTGTAGATGTTTCCTTTGCGCACTTCACCTCCAACGTTCTGGCTTGTGTGGACCAAGGAGGGAACGTGTACGTCTGGCAGATTTCAGAGAACAACAACAAGCTGAAGTATCCTACGTATATTCATGTGTATACATCAGTGTAATGTTACTGTTACAGTTGGTGTACTTTCTGCATATTTACTGTACATTTGTATGTACATATGTATTTACTGCAACTGGTCCCTCATGAGAGTATGTACTTGCCTATATGTGGTATGTACGCATGTAGTTTTAGGTTCATGAAACTTATTGTGTGTACAGTTTACTGAAACATCTTCAATCTTTAATCTTTACGTCCTTTGTAATTGCATGTACGTACGTTAGTATGTATGTACATGTATGCATACGTATATACATATGTGTACAATAATGTAGTGTACTGTATATGTTTGGTATGTGTGGTTTGGTGAGATATTCACTGTACATACATACGTATGTAAATGGGGTGGTCTATGTTACCCTCAGTTGACCTTCAAACTTCAACAGTTCAGTTTTCGACATCATTTATGTCTGTGTGTGTGTGTGTGTGTGTGTGTGTGTGTGTGTGTGTGTGTGTGTGTGCATAGGCGGCGGAACAGGAGGGGCCAGGGGGGCCATGGCCCCCCCACTCATCACAAAGGTGGGACCAAGAATGTCTATGTAGAGTATTGCATACATGGACACAAGTGCAATATTAATCATGAGTTCAGCACCAAGGCCCCCCCACTTGCCAAACCATTCCTCCGCCTATGGTGTGTGTGTCTTTTCACACCAGTGTACACATAATATTATGTCAGCATTATCTTTTATGTTTTGATAAAAATGTTCATGTTTTGATGGTGTGTGTATCATAACTCCTCCTATGTTTTCTGTTCTCTTGATGATGTGTACATGTAAGGATATGAAATTGCTTATGTTGTTATTCGCGTTGTGTCCTTGTTATTAAACATCAAAGAGATGTGGTACAAATGTTTAGTGTTCTGTACTCTCATGGATATATACTGACATCAAAGCTTTCACAAACAACTTGACCAGTAACTCTAATGAATATTATGTGGATTTTGCCATGTATCAAACAGATCTTAAAATCTGTACATCATCAGATGTTGTCTCAAACACCACCTATGTACTGTAGCTGTTGTACAGTACTGTTTAAAAGTACTGTTATCATGGGAAGATTAAGGTCTATCATGCATGTACATAATTTGTTAGTGGACTGTTTTATGGATATAAAAGAACATGGAACTAGGTATATGTCTATACTATCTGAAGCTGAAAATAGATCTGCTGAAAGTAGTTAAACCTTACGATTTCTATGAGTACATACCATAGGTGTATGTGTGTATTGTTCACCTAGAAGATATGCTAGCTGTATACTGTACAGTATATGTAGTTTCAGTCCATTGAGGGTCCTCTACACAGCACATGTATACATATAGCCCTTGACTGCAACAGTTGTGATCAAGCACAACAAACACAAAATTGTCTTTTAGATTTGTCCTAAGTGAACCACCACCACCCCTGTGCATGCAATGGTGTTCCCCTAAGTTTGTGTGTGCTATGCACCCACCAGCTACCTTCACCGACTCGTACTTAGGTTGTTTAAATCTTTGGAAGTCGCCAGTTAGGCAAGTAACTTCACAACTACCCTCATATGGTGGTATTATTCGTCCTTGACTATGTGTTCCAGCGGAGACATCATCATGCAAGTGGTTTGTGGGGGTTCTCCTGAGGCTATTCCTCGTCGGCTGGTGTGGTGTCCTCACGTGGCCAACGGTGACCAGAGCACTGGGGAAGGAGAGGAGGACAGTCTACTGCTGGCTGTCTCCCATGGTAGCAAGGTGAGTGCACACATCTTGAGACATTTGCTTTATCCACAGCACCCTTACAATGTATGTACAAACGTATGTACGTACATTGGTGGAATTTGTAGTGTGTATATGCTCTATCTACCTCATACGTGTATATACGTATGTACATTATACACATACATATTATATATGTGAATACAATAGATTCATACGTGCGTATATGTTCAGTCAATACATACAATTCAAGCATAAGTACTGTAGTTGCATATGATACAAACATATTTTATTACTGTACGCAATTGCATACATACGGTATGTATGTGTACGTACATCCATGTGTATGTGTACTTACATACAGTATGTATCTGTATGTGTAATATACATACCGGTATGTATACTAGCAGTGAATTGATGTGATTTATGTATTTAATTTGGATTTATTTAATCCCGGGTTTAGTTATACTGTTATCACTTGCAAATAATAATGTTGATGATAATAATGAAGCTAATGTCAGTGCCATTGCATGAGTAAAAATGAAATATGTACTGTATTTATAAAATTATGTCTTTTAGAAATAATGAAATTTGTCCTATCAGCAATTCATGTATTGTTGTGTTGTGTGAACCAATTGAACCTAGTTCGCAAGGAGCGGTTGGGTGTTGGAGCTCACTGCAGCTCACAGCCACATGCTTCCACATGTGCTGCGAACCTAGCCTCCAGCGACTTGGCCTCCTCCCAAAGAGCAGTAAAAATCTCCTCAGCATCCAGCTCATAACATCTGGTGTACTGTATGCACAGATCGGACATATAGATAATACTGTTGTTAAAACATTCTTGCACTGTATTACTGTATGTACTTTATGTACTGTATGTGATGTACATATGTGTGTTAATGGTTAAATATTAGGCCCACAGAAAATCAAAAATGCTAATCCATAAGTTCAGTGCTGCCATTTTCAAACTATTTTTTGTCTTGTGATTGTGGCTGTATGTCTACACTGCTTATACTGTGGTATGCTGTGTGTTGTGTACTTAGAGGTACGTATTTACACTGCAATAATTTGATGTAGCAATAGCAATAGCAGTATGTATACTGTATGTGTAGTTCTACAATATGGACTGTATGTACGTATGCACTGTATGCTGTGATTTGCAGTTGCAGAGTGTGTGCTAATGCAGTGAGTGTGGTCACCTACGGGCGCACTGCGGGCTATGATCTCCTGGACACTTGGTAGAGTCACAATGTTGGGGTAGTCAAGGAGCTGCAGGGACGGATGTACAATGCATACGTACAATACATTTATCACATACGGTCCCTCCATGTGTTTGTGTGGACTATTTACATACGTACATGTGTTTACTACGTATGTGTATATGTACAGTGTGTACATATGTACTGTACAAGGGGACAATGTAAAATGGATTGATGAGGTTGCTGTTAAATGTAAATTTTAATCGCTGTGTATGTTGTTTCAATGAATATTTGTGTCTGCTGATTTGTATGAAGCCATCACATACATGTATGCTACGTACTTAAACTCCTACAGTAGCAACACTGACTGTGGTGCATACTCTATACATACCGTACATACATACTGTATGTACAAAACATGTACGTAGCCAAATGAACAATCATGTTAAGTGTCTGGAAAAAAGATTATTCAATTTTTTGCTGTATATTCTGTGTTGGTGGTCTACGTACGTACTAGTTGTATGTGTGTACAGTACATGTACAGTGCAATATAAAGTGGAGTGCTGACATTACTAGTCTCGTGTGGCCAGACCCTCGCTGTGGCTCTTTTGCTTTAAGATGGAAGGAGCATTGTGGGTCTGGCTATGTGAGATCATGACATCAATACCATAGTGGTGAGTGACTCACAGAAGCCCTCAGAGTTGAAACTGCTTGGCTGAGACTGATGCTTGTTTGGTAGATGTAGGCCACAAATGCGTTTAGAGTACTGTTTCCGATCAGAGGTTGCTTGATTGAAGTGTTGAAGTGGTACTGATACAACACGAGAATTTGGTAGTCTTGGGCGAACTCGTGCAAGTGTTCATTGCACTTTAAGGATGGAAAGGGGGACAGTTTAAGCACAGACATGAAATGCTGTATCACTTTAATGTACAGTACATCGTATGTGTTCACAGCATTCAAGGAAGTGGGTAATGTGCACTCTGTGGAGTAGCACAAATTGTGTGTGTGTGTGTGTGTGTGTGTGTGCGCGCTTGTGTGTGTGCTGTGTTGTGTGTGTGTGACGTGTGTGTTTATGTGTGTGCGACGTGTGTGTTTGTGTGTGTTGTGTGTGTTGTACCTGTTCACGTGCGTGTGTGATCAATATCGAGTACTCACGTTTCCATCATCACTGCTAGCGTTATTTGTTAGCACATTTGCACATGTCTTGTTGGAAAGTTCTGTTTGCAAGCTCTGTATTTGAGAGTGAGAGAATGAGCATCATTGCCACATGTACATACAATCAGTGGTACAACAGCATCTACGTACATGTAAAAGCTTTAGCTAGGATCTCAGCTAAACACAGATCCACCAAAGGAACAGAATTTACACAAACTCCTTGGTATTACAAATACATTACTTTGTACTCATCTGTCTCAAGGATACCTAGCAATTATGCAGTCTTACTCTTAAGTGTATTGAGGTGTTGGTGGCCCTCAGTAGGTCCTCGACCCTCTGGTAGGTCTGGTGTGTGTGATCGTTGTCATCTCTGCAACTGAAGCTTCCTACTACTAAAGCGAACCCAATGATGGCGAGAATCTTGTACATCTCGAACTAGTCCACTAATGTAACGAATTGAAAAGGTTTTCTGTAAAATACCACTTGAAACACTGGACAATATGTCAATTTGCCTTTACTCGACTGAGATGCTGACTGCCCTACAGAGCTTTTTATATACCCCACCTCTGGGTGTCGTACAACAGATTGTGTGTGCTGTTCCAATAAGCAGGGTATCCCCCCTCTTCCTTGGAAATTTGCAGGAGAGAGCAAGTTCTTGTTGCAGTGATGGGGCTCATCAGAGGGCATGTAGTTAATTGTATTCATTGACAGTTTGTAGTTATAAATTTAGTTTACGTAATGGTCATGAATTTCATTAGTGGTTGCATTAAAGTTTAGAAACATCCCTTTCGGATCAAACTTACAATCTAAATTGTTCCTCGAATTATTGCCCAACTGTTTAGTCAGCTTGTGGTCTGATCGTTTCTCAGTAAACCTCCATCCGTTCATCACTGCGTCGTTTTGCAGACCACGATGCTTACGGATTACATGCACATGCTATCCTTCCTGTGTGGCTTGGTTGTGTACTAGATTTTTATGCAAAGGTTACTACTTTCCCAAGGGTAGAAATCTTTCCCAAACTGCCACACAGCTTTATGTGGACCCCACCCAAACCTTGGATTACACTATGTGCATGCAGTGAATTTGCCACAGTTTGTGAAGGGAGAATGTAGCAGATTATCAAGTTCTGCAGATTATGCAATCATTGTTATGAACACAAGTGTAATTGTGCACATGAATGGTAGTTGATGGCAGGGAGGGAAGGGGGTTGTAGATGAAACAGTGGAGGGTTGGCAAAGGCTCCCTGTACGGTGGAACCTTACTAACCTCACACCTCTCAATCCGGCATCCTGTCTCATCTGATGACCACATTTGAAGACACAATGACTGCATTCCTGGTGGCTATGCAACGTAACATACTGTAAACACTACAGACTCCAACTAACTTTGCAATCTGACATCAAGGATCCACTAAGTTGGTACTGTCATGCTAGTATGGTACTGTATGCAGTTTGTATTCATTATCAATGATAATTTCCTCTGACATGTACACTCACATATATACGTAGGTATAATCATCGTGTGTCAATCACCTGTTCACTCTCTTTTGATCTAGGCCGAAGTGATGGATTTTGATATCTTGTGTGAGGTGTATGGGAAAGGACAGGTTGTGAACAGGTCTGACATCACTGAAGGCGTCAAGGTGGTCGAGGGAGGACACTCGGGAGTGGTGAGTGGTCTCATAACTTGTTTGGGACTTCAACTGTACAGATGGCACAGTACATACATTACTGTAGTGTTTCTACTGTATGTGTTAATGTACATGTATGTTTGTCTGTGTAGTGTGTTCTATACTTGGATGTCTATCCTTTTTTGAACTGTGTACGTACGTAAGTCGGAACTTTTCGAGTATTAAACTACATTACATGCATGCATCATCCTCAGTAAAGACCAACCACAAGCACTGAGTTACCTGTTCACTCTCCAGTACAACCTGTTCACTCTCCAGCACAGCCTGTTCACTCTCCAGTACAACCTGTTCACTCTCCAGTACAACCTGTTCACTCTCCAGTACAACCTGTTCACTCTCCAGTACAACCTGTTCACTCTCCAGTACAACCTGTTCACTCTCCAGTACAACCTGTTCACTCTCCAGCACAGCCTGTTCACTCTCCAGTACAACCTCTTCACTCTCCAGTACAGCCTGTTCACTCTCCAGTACAACCTGTTCACTCTCCAGTACAACCTGTTCACTCTCCAGCACAGCCTGTTCACTCTCCAGTACAACCTGTTCACTCTCCAGTACAACCTGTTCACTCTCCAGCACAGCCTGTTCACTCTCCAGTACAACCTGTTCACTCTCCAGTACAACCTGTTCACTCTCCAGTACAACCTGTTCACTCTCCAGTACAACCTGTTCACTCTCCAGTACAGCCTGTTCACTCTCCAGTACAACCTGTTCACTCTCCAGTACAACCTGTTCACTCTCCAGTACAACCTGTTCACTCTCTAAACAACCATATCATATGGACTGACCATTTATTACAGTGTTTATACTATATACATTGCTGTTGTAAATAGAATGTATATATTGTGTAAGTATATTATTACATTTGTATACTGAGTGATCGTAAGCAGTTATTGTTTTGCCTGGGTTCACACATACAGTAGTTGTCCTCAATTCGCTCACAACTAGGGCATTCATTCATACATACTGTAATACCCACACTACATGTGTGTACGTACATACCAGGAGTACCAGTAACAATAGGTGTGAGTGTGAGTATTTACAAAATGCATACATCCCACTGGAGGTGAAAGAATCCAACATTTGGGATTGGAAGGTATAATTGTGAATTTCCTCCAGTTCCTACTGTTAAGGCTACTCTACGTCAGGTGGGAATCACATCAGTTATTGTTGCTTGTGGTCTGGTCTTGAAACTCTGTCCATGGGAGTGTTTTCACTTCTGTATTCAATTCAATTATGAACAGTATGTCTCTCCAACTGCTAAGGATATTCATGATATTGCTTTGGCTCCCGATGGCAATGTCATGGCAACTGCTGGTGGAGATGGGATTGTCAAATTTTGGAATATTGCCTTTGAAAGCACCGATCCCATTCCAAAGTGAGTGTGTGCATATTGTACAGTGTGTCATACCAACCTGACATGTTTACACTTCACTGTAGTGTAGTGTTTATACATAATACCAGCTAAACTAGCAACATTGTAGGGGAGAACCTCACAATTGATGCTGCCAACACATGGAACCAGTCAAAGCAGTCTCAATTGCGAGGTGGTCCTAAATCTGATATTAAAAGTGTAGAGTAATGCATACATTTTTGTATTGGGGATCAGTTGTCCCATTACTGAGGTGGTCTCGTTAACCAAGGTGGTCTTCAAGAGGGGTCCCACTGTATTCGTGTTTCAATGTACGTATGTACACTGGTGATGGTAAGACAGTTAGTGGGTGTTATTGTTGTACATTGTGTAACACACACGCTGACCACATCTCCCGTGATCACATGGGAATACAACATACACACTCTCTGCTTACTGTATACACATACACATAGTATACTGCACATTTTTTAACTCCTATTGTGTGTATACTGTATATACAAGTACGTATGTACAAATGTCTTACGCGTTCAAGCACATGAGAAGCTCACTTGAATTTTTTCTTGTGTGTACTCTGTATGGCCCACAGCTGTCTTCACAGTTGGACTCCCCATGATGGTGCACCAGTCACACGATTGTTGTTCTGTGATGATCAGCTTCATCCAGACCCATCGTAAGTACTTCATACAATGCATGGTCCTCACACTGCATTTCTGTGCATGTTTGAATAGGTGTGGTGGTGGGATGGTGTGCTAGTGGGATGGTGTGCCAATGTCACATTCTTCATACTGGACACACCATCGTTTATGGTATGGGGTTGTGACTCTCATAATGTTTATATTGTACCATGTACATATAAAATTATGTAAGTGTAGGCTGATAACAAGTACATAATCTGGACTGTAGTTCACGCAGAACATGTGAAGAAGACTTGGTAAGCATGTGCCAATTTTTTTTTAACTGTTTCATCTGCATGCTGGTAGAACACAGACCTTTTGGAGGTTTCTTATCACGTCTGCCGAAGACACAGCCGAAGTGAAGATTTGGTGCACTGTCAGTTGGAGCTGTCTGCAGACTATCAGGTACTGTGTGTGTGTCCACTGACCTGGGTGTCTAGCTGTGTCCACTGACCTGGGTGTCTAGCCGTGTGTCCACTGACCTGGGTGTCTAGCCGTGTGTCCACTGACCTGGGTGTCTAGCTGTGTGTGTCCACTGACCGGGGTGTCTACCCATGTCCACTGACCGGGGTGTCTAGCCATGTCCACTGACCTGGGTGTCTACCCATGTGTCCATTGACCTGGGTGTCTCACACTACAGTATGATACTGTATCTAATGATGCAATTGATAAAGTTATACTGCTGGCTTTGGATTTTAATGAGGGATTTAATGGGGGGGGTCTTTAGCTTTGAAGGCCACCTTTGAAGGTGTCCACGAGCATATGTACTACAACTTGAACACGTATAAACACATAAACACATTATGCTATGTACATGTCAACTATTAATGTGTACAATCTGTGGATTAATTTGCACATTTCTTATTTTATTGTAGATTTCTGCCACCTTTATCAGCCAAGTGAGTGTTGTGTGTGCATTGGTGTTACTTGGATGAACATACACACACACATACATACCCACGTGTACAGTACGTACATACACCTACCGTAAGGGCATATACATGTACATGAGCTATAGTGCTGTAACATTTGTACAGTGTGCATACATTTGCATACGCATAATTATGCAATTGTATTTAGTTCCCTAAAAATGCCACGATTTACAGTGGGTTTATGTGTGTGTCTTTGTGTGTGTGTGTGTGTGTGTGTGTGTGTGTGTGTGTGTGTGTGTGTGTGTGTGTGTGTGTGTGTTTATGCATGTGTGCTTGTGTATGTGTGTGTGTGTGTGCGTGTGTGTGTGTGTGCGTGTGTGCGTGCGTGCGTGTGTGTGTATGTGCATGCATGTGTGTGAATGGAGTATGATGTGATGTATCGCCTTTTCCCAGGGATGACTCCACTCCCAAATTGTTGCTGAATCTTGACCTTTCAACTCGTTATTGTGTTATAGCTGATTCAACACGTTTGGTAGGTGCACCTTCACTTTTACATCCACTCTATCATTGTATGCGTGTATGGATTGGAATGTAGATACTTCTCCTGTTCCACACAACACTGAACCCGGTATTGAACACACTGAGTTTATTGAATCCCCTAATGCATTGGAGAAGGATGACGTTCTACTATTCACTTCTAGTGTACATACCACATGTATGTGCAAGTAGCTACCGGTAATTCATATTATCATACTGTACGTATGTACATACAGAGGTTTAACAGTTTTACGTATGTGTGTACTTGATGTACGTATGTACGCATATACTGTACGTATGTACGTTCTGTGTGGTGGACTATGTAAACCTGTTTAGTGAGCATCTCTTGATATAAAGAGCTGTACAATGGCTGTGTACTGCACAGTTTCTATAGAGGTTGTATGATTTACAGCTCTATGTGGTGTGTGTGTGCTGTAGACCACTGTATAGTGTGTGTGGGGGGGCGGGGGTGCTATACAGTCTGTACAGTGGACATGTGCTGTACAGTTCTGTATGCACGTTTAGACTATTTCACCTTACAGTAAGCATATTTCTATCTCTTTGTTAGGCTGTATATGTTCTCCAGCTTCAAAGAGACGTTGCTCTTGGCCAAGCCAGTTTCACTAGCATTCGCGAATACATGATGGCCCATCCAGTGCTGAGTTTTGTGATATCCGGCCCGGTTAAAGCCGTTGTGGATGACCTGTTCGAGATGGATGGCTCCAACGACCACCTGCTGTCTCCTCCGGATAAATTGGATGATTTTGACAGCAGGCGCCATGTGGTGAAGATAAAACTATATGCCGTACAGCCAACGTTAGTGTTGAAATATCTGTACATACTGTCTATGTACTGAACACACTGTGTTAGTCGCACTGTGTAGACACACATACTGTATGTATGTACATGTATTCAGGAACTGTTCATACATACATCACAATTGCCTTGCTGATTGTAGTGTGGGGATGTAGAATAACTCTAGCTTTGCCACTGTACTCTCCTACACACATGTACAGGGGCGTACATTTTCACTTCTGCATCTAGGTCATATTGTGTACTATGTGTATATGTGTGGGATCAGTTACAACATATTATCAACATATTACGTATATGCAATAGAAATGTGATTACTAATTTCCTGCCTTGTTCTAACACAAATTAATCCTAACAATGAAACCTGTCTGGTGACCTGAGCTATATACATGGCTTATGTACACACAGTTTTTCCTTTGATCTACCCCTCAACCAGGATACAATGTATATTACAGTGTGTGTGTGTGTGTGTGTGTGTGTGTGTGTGTGTGTGTGTGTGTGTGTGTGTGTGTGTGTGTGTGTGTGTGTGTGTGTGTGTGTGTGTGTGTGTGTATGTACTGTACACAGGTGAGTATGTGTACTATACTATATGTATATATGATAATACATGTACATATGCAATGTGTGTATACTATACATAAATGAGTATATGCACTGTACCCTGTGTTGTTTGTACTGTACTGCATATACTACATGGACAATGTGTGTGTACTGTACACAGGTCAGTGCGGGAGTTGTGCATACAGCATGAGCCTCATGACTTCCTCACACACCTACCTCCACCTCCCAAGGCAGAGAGAGAATTGGATCGTCGATTCGAGTTGCTGTCGTCTGATAGTAAGTATTGGAGAAATAAGTGCATACTGTGTGTACTGCAGTTTGTGCAGTGAATACAGATATATGTTATTGTATGCTTAGTACATATGTCTATGATGTATCTTTCATGCATAGAGTATGTAGAAAAGTGCTGTTTCTACATACTCCATATATGCTCTATATGTACATGTATAATATTATACTCAATACTTACAGTACATACATATAATGTATAAGGGACATGTTTGCACAAAAGTATGCTTACAAGTATTTATTGTACAGTATGTGCACTTAGCATGTCTGAATCCTTAGTTTGGGATACAGTTTCCACTTTGATGGAAATTTTGACAACAATTTGTGAAGCAGTCATTATTTAAAATCAAAGTTTTACCACCAAACTAAGATTACGGTATGTACATGTACTTGGGCTATGTACGTACATACTGTACTTACGTTTACTGTAGTATCATGACAGTGTGGTTGTGATGAATTTACATGCTATGTACTTGTGTACATGTATACTAGGTGAGAAGAGGGCTGTTGAGAATAGTACAGATCTGGATGAGTCTTTCCTCACCGATTTCACGAAGACATCAGATGACCTCGATCCTTTGAACCCCGACCTCACACCCCGCCCCCTGCTTCAAAGTACGGGAACTTTATCAGGTGTCACACAGAATTGGACCAGTGACCTGAAGTACGATGAGCAGTCGGGTAATGATGATTCTGAAGGTGAGCGAGTCGCTTCTGGCCAGGGTGGATTTAATGGGAACGGAATGTTAAAGGAGGAGGGGATATCCAGCCAGGAGGATGTTGTGTCTGAAAAGGAAGAGGTCAGGAACCCTGGGGAAGTCCCTTCTGAAGAGGTCACGCTTGTTGACCTTGGGGAAAGTCCGGAAGATAAAAAGGATATGAGTGAAAAGTCTCCAGTTGATACACCAGTGGATTCAACAATTCAGGAGCTAATTCAGCCAATTGAATCACACGATACTGACACCACTCTCACATCCATCACTTCAACAAGTGTTCCCACACTCAGTGGTGACTTTGGAGATTCACATACACTGGAAAGCACCAAGCCTACATTGTCTGCTGCCGAACAGAGTTTGAACAGCATTCAGCAGCTGCTGGGCTTGCCCCAGTCACAAGGTTCATCGCTAGTTACCTCCTCAGGTGTGGGCTTGGGATCATTTCTGTCCAGGTTTAGTGGACCAGCTGTCCTCTCTTCCGAGGACAAGACCAACACTGCTACTTCCGAGCTGTCAAGTGTGAGCGAAGACATCCCAACAACTACAGGGGGTGAGGGGTCAGAGCTGGACCATTTGGAGCAGGTGTCGTCTTCCAAGATCGAGGACGACAATGACCCCACAGGGGATGATGACCACACCCCTGACAGCTACGATGAGTGGCCTGATATCACAGACTCTGAGAGTACAACAGTAAAGCAAGAAGAAGAGTCTGTTGTACATAGTGTTTCTTCACCCGAAGTGCAGGAATCAGAAGAAGCCAAATCTCTCTTGTCGTCTAGTCAGGAGCAGTTGGTCCCTGACCAGACACATATACCTCAGACTGAGAGTCGTGTGAACGATCCTGCGATAGACGAGGTTCTGTCCGTGGAGTCAAGAGAACCTCAGTCCACCTCACAACTGGAGAAACAATCACCTCAAGGCATCAGTGGGGGCTGGAGCTCCACTGCAACCCAGCTACCTAATCCAGTGGAGGACACTCTACCAGTATCGTCATCCCCAAAGCTGCTTCCCATGATGAAAGGAGTCAAACTGGGTATTGTGTCCAGACAACCCGAGGAGGTGAAGGAACCCAACCAAATGGCCCAACCAACGCTACAACCACAGAGCACAGATGGTGTGGGGGATCGGGTGGATCCCGGGAAAACAGTGACCACTCTGCCAGACTCCAAAGTGATTGAACCAGAGGAAGAAGAGACCAAACACAGCGAGGAAAACTTGGATGTGTTGGAACCCAGCAGAGAGCATCATGGAGTTGTCATGCTGACCAGCACACAGGTGAGGGCAGCTACCAACTGTACATGTACACTCCTTCTGATGGGCCACCTAGTGGATCTTACCATGATGGGCAACATACAGACAGTGAAGCCTCTATCAAAACCACTCCTTCCTGTTGCCAGCATAACCCCTTAGGTACTTTGTAACGACCCCTCTGTGCTTCAGTAGAAAACTTGTGGGATATTTCCAGTCCCTTGGATCAGGCGACCTTTGTACACAAGTGTACAGTATATACTGGTCACACATGGCACTTTGCATTGCTGTAAATGTACATACACATACATACTATAAGTAGTGTACTTCTGTACTGTACATCCTATAATTCTACATACATTTCGCATACAGTAGATACTCCATACACTACAATAATTTGGTACTCTACACAGAATGATCAGCCACCAGATGCCAGCACTGATGATAGCTGGCAGAGCCGTGTCCGTCATGTCCTGTTGGAGCAGCAGAGTGAAGTGACACGACACCAACAACAAATGGAGGAGCGTATGTTCAAGAGAATGGAGGCTCTGTTGGAACAGAATGCAGAACAGCAACGTCAACTCATGTCAGAGCACAGTCGACAGACACGTATCCTTACTAAAGCAATGGTTATGTTGTGTGAACACATGTACACAAACATGCACAGACGGACGGGGACACACACACACACACACATACACACACACACACACACGCACGCACACACACACACACACACACACACACACACACACACTAACCTATGCCATCCGGTGTCTCAACATACCGCCCTATTACGGGTTATTCTGCCTTAACTGGTGTTAACAGAGCAGCAAATAGACAGATTAACTAGAGAGCTCAAGAATCAGGAGAAGCAGAAGTTGGATCGACTGAGCACTTCCACGTCTGGTGCAGTGCAGACCAAAGTGGAGAAAGTCGTCAAGTCAGAAATGAAGAGTGTAGTTGTCCCAAGTATGGAACAATGCATCTTGTACCACATGCTCACCTTAATATGCTAGTTTATGTATGTGCAGTATACGTACGTATGTACATACGTACGTATATACCTTTGTATACACATGGTATGGTAGTAGCTACTGTATTCACATACTGTACAAAATACATGTGAACAATACAATGGATGTATGCCGTACATACAGTAGGATGGGCTCACACGATGAGAGGTGCAATTCAGATAGGCCATGCACACACTGTGTGTATACCACACGTTACCTGTGCACTGTACATACTTTGTTCAACAGTGAATGTGTTGTATGTCTCACTGAGTGTACATACGTACCTCTTGTGTATATGACATACATACATACCTCCTACTTGATAGCCCTTACAAAGTCCATTGGTGGTTTGGCTGACCAGGTGAACGTCACAGTGGCCCAGGTTAGTTATCAGTTCTGGTGAAGCATAATCACGTGATTCAACTCAGGGAAGCCACATCATCGATGTTGTCACATCTTGTGAAACACACACACGCACGCACGAACGCACGCACACACACGCACACACACACACGCACACACACACACACACACACACACACACACACACACACACACACACACACACACACACACACACACACATATGCACAGATACACATACATGTACACATCTACGTACACCAATTGTACACGTACACATATACATGCATCCTCTCTTATTTATCCTTCAGAAAGTGGAAGCAGGTGTCAGGGACACTGTATCCAAAGTCGTCAAAAGCAAAGTAAGTGTCCGATCATCCCAGTACATACATAAATGTACATATGGTATAGTGTATGTATGTTACATTGTACTGTATGTATGGTACACATACGTATGTATAATGTGTGAATGAATGTTATAGTGGATGTTTGTGTACTCTCACTAAAGGCTCTATCAGACGCCATTGCCGCTAACATTTCAGACACACTCCAGCCAATGGTCCAAGCAAAGTTTGAGGAATGCTTCACACCACTGTTTACCAACATGGCCGGCTCATTTGAAAAGTCATGTAATGCCATGTGTCAGCAGATAAATGCAGTACTGAGTACAGGAACAGCTGAATGTGTGTGTGTGTGTGTGTGTGTGTGTGTGTGTGTGTGTGTGTGTGTGTGTGTGTGTGTGTGTGTGTGCGTGTGTGTGTGCATGCGTGTGCGTGTGTGTGTGTGTACACGTGTGCATGTGTGTGTGTGTGTGTGTGTGTGTGTGTGTGTTTGTGTGTGGTTGAAGGATTTACACTATGTACAGTAAAGTCTGTATCATTTTGTAAGCATACATACTGTACATACTTGAATCCCTGTTTTACATATCCTCTAGATCTTGAACACCTCCAGCAACACCTGGACACACACCAGCAGACACTTGGGTCTGGTCGTGATGTGTGGATGGCACAGGTCAACACTACTCTGCAGAAGTCCAATTCTGTTGCTGTCGAGAGCCAAAAGAGGTTGTCAGAGGACATGCGAACTATGGTGCAGACCGAGGTGCAGAAGATGATGCAGGGGTGAGGTGTGGGAAGGTGTGGGTGAGGTGTGGGAAGGTGTGGGTGAGGTGTGGGCTGGGTGTGGGTGAGGTATGGGCTGGGGTGGGTGAGGTATGGGCTGGGGTGGGTGAGGTGTGGGCTGGGTGTGGGTAAAGTGTGGGCTGGGTGTGGGTGAGGTGTGGGTGTGGGTGAGGTGTGGGCTGGGTGTGGTTGGATGTGTGTTGGGTGAAGTGTGGGCTGGGTGTGGGTGAAGTGTAGGCTGGGGTGGGTGAGGTGTGGGCTGGGTGTGGGTGAAGTGTGGGCTGGGGTGTGTGAGGTGTGGGCTGGGGCGGATGAGGTGTGGACTGGGTGTGGGTGAGGTGTGGGCTGGGGTGGGTGAGGTGTGGGATGGGGTGTATGAGGTGTGGGCTGGGGTGGGTGAGGTGTGGGCTGGGGCGGATGAGGTGTGGACGTGGGTGAAGTGTAGGCTGGGGTGGGTGAGGTGTGGGTGTGGGTGAAGTGTAGGCTGGGGTGGGTGAGGTGTGAGCTGGGTGTGGGTGAGGTGTGGGCTGGGGTGGGTGAGGTGTGGGCTGGGGCGGATGAGGTGTGGACTGGGTGTGGGTGAAGTGTAGGCTGGGGTGGGTGAGGTGTGGGCTGGGGTGGATGAGGTGTGGACTGGGTGTGGGTGAAGTGTAGGCTGGGGTGGGTGAGGTGTGGGTGTGGGTGAGGTGTGGGCTGGGTGTGGTTGGATGTGTGTTGGGTGGGCCTTGTTGGGACTGGTGTGGGTGGTGTGAGTCTCTTGACAGATTTTGTACATATTATCTGTCATTTGTGTATTTGTACAAATCTATTGCCAGAATACATCCTACATATGTACGTATACGTATACGTATGTGTGCAATATATGCATACGTATACAGTATGTGTATGGACATACGTATGTACATAAGTGAAGATACTTGAATGGACCAGATGTACTATCTTTATGTATCATTCATGTGGTTTCAA
This sequence comes from Chondrilla cf. caribensis, assembly GCA_964020155.1. Lineage (NCBI taxonomy): Eukaryota > Metazoa > Porifera > Demospongiae > Chondrillida > Chondrillidae > Chondrilla > Chondrilla cf. caribensis. The sequence continues at coordinate 3,611,863 of OZ026554.1, forward strand.
GATTTCTGTATTGACACATAGCCAGTACAATATCGTGTGCTAACTACTGTGCATGCATACAGTAACCTAATCACTTAAGTACATCCTCAGTGTATTCAGTCGTGTATACATAAGTAGTGTAGTGTGCTACCTCAGGGATTGTGACCACTGGTTCACTGTGTGGTTCTGCAGAGTGTCTGACATAAGTAGTGTAGTGTGTTACCTTAGGGATTGTGACCACTGGTTCACTGTGTGGTTCTGCAGAGTGTCTGACATACGTAAGTAGTGTAGTGTGCTACCTCAGGGATTGTGACCACTGGTTCACTGTGTGGTTCTGCAGAGTGTCTGACATGGTGCAAGGGAGCCTCCCTGGGCTCGTAGCTGCCAAGGTCAACGAGTGCTTTGAGCACAATCTCCATCGTTTTGTGATGGACATTGACCAGTTGAAGGAGGAACAGAAATCCAAAGCCAGAGACAAGGCTAAGGTATGCAGCATGGACCCTGGACATGACCAGTGTACACTACTTGTTGTACATTTGTATTGGATGTACACACAGTGTGTATTATTGTGTATGTGTGTTAGAATACACATAATGTGTGTCAAATGTACTGTATGTGTGCTCTGCATTGCAGTGTGTGTATGTTTACATTTATGTACATGTACTTAATAAATCAAGTGAGTGGACGTATTGTGTTAAGATTGGCAAGGGTATTCCGTAGTTTCCTTCTCAGGCCTATTGTACTTCCCCTGACTCTCCCCTTGTGACCGCAGTATCCTCACCTTTGCACATGTGTGTATGTACACTGCATTCCAGTGAACTAACCAGTGGGATGTCATCAGCTGGGGGTTTTATCAGCTGGGGATTTTAACAGCTGGGGATTTGATCAGCTGGGGATTTGATCAGCTGGGGATTTCATTAGCTGGGGATTTTATTAGCCAGGGATTTCATAGTGGTTGTCCATGCACGCAGCATCCCTCACTCACACCACCACCCTCGGATTGACTGACATATGCTTCAAGCTAGCTAGCCAGGCAATTATCGATTTGTTTTGTCCTGTGTGAACTAGAGTTGTACAATTACATTTACTGCATGTACAGTAGTGTGCGGTATCTGTGTACATGGTGTAGCTTTGTACATACTGTACATCAATGTACCATATCTGTGTACACTGCATGGCTTCACACGCATGCAGTATTATGTTTACATGTAGGTGTTTTGCTCACTCCCACGTACACCACTGTTACTGATAATGACGCTTCATTCTTACTTGTTCCTTCTTCACAGAGCGATGTGGATGCTTGGATTAGTGGCGAGCAGTTTGGCAAGGCATTCGACCTTGCTCTCACCCGCTCTGATCTTCCCCTGGTGATGTACATCTGTAAGCAGATAAACCCTGAGGAGCTGTTCGATCAGCAGCCCCCTCCAGTTTCTCAGGCCATTCTTCTCTCTCTTGTGCACCATCTGGCAGCTGATTTCAGTGAAGATCTCGACTTAAAGCTAAAGTGAGTTTACACATTTGTGTGTGTGTGTGTGTGTGTGTGTGTGTGTGTGTGTGTATGTGTGTGTGTGTGTGTGTGTATGTGTGTGTGTGTGTGTGTGTGTGTGAGTGTGTGTGTGTGTGTGTGTGTGTGTCTCTGTGTGTAGGTGTGTGTGTGTGTGTGTGTGTGTGTGTGTGTGTGTGTGTGTGTGTGTGGACGTGCATGTACCTACAGTATGTGTACATGCACACATACAATATTATTTGAATACATCAGTAATTCTGCCCATTTTGTTTCAAAATTCGCTCTTACATATATTGTTACAATATGAGAAGTGTGCCCAGCTGGTGGAGTGGGTAACACTAATTAGTCACCTGTTATCACTCCTGTTTGAAGTTCTTAACTAGTTTGTTGACATGTACATACATGGACACTCACTCAGTTACTTTGATATATTCTCTTCATCACAGGTACATAGAACAGTGCTTACTCGCTATAGACAACAATGATGGGACAGTCCGTGAGCACATCCCTGCCGTATTGGGGCATCTTGCAGAAGCTCTCACCACCAAGGAGAAAGATACAACACAGCCTGCAAAGGTGAAGTGTGTGCGTATGTGCAAGTGTGAATGTGTGTGTGTGTGTGTGTGTGTGTGTGTGTATGCACGTATATTATGTGTGTATGTGTGTGTATAATGGACTACAGCAACACAGCTATATGTATACTGTATATGCAGTACATATGTATACATACGTACATACATACTGTTCTGTATGTGTTAATATGACATTGTACTGCATGTACTGTACTGTAACCAACCACACATGAAGCATCAAACTGCACCTAATGTATTCCTCCATATCCCTGCTAACCCCATACAGGCAAGGCAGATAAGGAAGTTGCGAATGGTGACTGAACGCTTGTCTCAGATGAAGTAACCACCCAACATTACATTAGGTTTAGCTACCACTTGATATGATTTCAATGCAAAATTGATTGATGTCTCAAAATTGTTATGACAATTTCTACATCAAGTATGCATTTGACTGCTTTTTGTAAGAATATCGAGTAATTTTTCAAATTTGAGATCTACATTATCAGCTACTCTACCTCAATTAAAATTATACAGCATATTTCACAAACTGTTTTAAATAATTCTGGTACATATACATACATAATACTATATTATTATAATATATAATTACTATATATATATATACACTGCTCAATTATTATTGTTTTAACATTGTATTCTACACATATATACGTACATACATATGCATGTTGCATGGACAACATTCATATTATAATAGAATCTATATAAAATCATGCAATACATACAGTATATCTACACTCAATTAAATAAATATTATTTAGTCCAATTGCATGCATGTGGGGCTGGGCCTATATTGTATAAAGATCTTGGGGGCCTATATATGTATATGCATATTATGACATTTTAATTGTATATGAAGCATAGCAAGTCTCGTTTAGGATTGCACTTGTTGCATGGGATCATTTGCTCTATAATAGTCCATTTAATTTGTCACTGTCCTCAAAGAAGAAAGAGTTGTTGTCTCAAGGGCTAATCAGGGAGTGAAGCAGGGGTAATATACCATAAGTTTGCTATCACCCATGTATTGTCACGATTACCATAGAAACAACATGTTTCCAGACAGGAATCATGGAATTTTCTGGAAGATCCAGAAAAGGATCCATGAAGCCTCAGGAGACTCGAGAACACACTGTCATCTCCTTCAACAGTATGTGGCAGTTTAAAGGGCAATGTAGCCAGTGTGATTGGCTCATGCACTAACATGTATATGTAAACCTTAGAGTTATTTGCACATCTACATATATATTGTTGTTGTTATTTGCATTTGTATGTACTATCATTATAACATAATAATATTATGACATTTCATGTTATGTATATCAGATCATACTATAGTATAATCCACTAATTTCAGTTCGGTAACTAATCCACAAGTTATTCGGTCTCAGTCTTTGTTGAGATTGCGCCTGACAATTTTGTTGAAAGAGTGAATGTAGTAAAATGTGGACAATCTCATGAGACTCATCAGAGCCACCTGAAGTGATCAAAAAGAGGAGATGGGACTAACAGCATGAGATACTCATTACCATAGAAACAGCACCATTACACAGGAGTGTTATGATGTATTGTAAATTCTCGTTAATCCATCATCGCTATATCCCTCAAATCTTTCAATCCAGCACAATTTCCCAGTAATCTACAATTACTGATGTACGTATATCCAGCTAATCTGCCAAACCTGTTAATCCACCACATTTTTTCTCAAACGGATTGAAGTGGATTAACGAGTATTCACTGTAGGGACCAGCCCTATGGATAGATGCATGCATACATGTTGTTCCCATATACGTGTAGCATATCAAGCCTGAGCTGATATTCATAATGTTCCCAGACATGTTCATCTACAGAAGCTATACTGGTGAGGACATGGACACTTGTGCAGTGAGATACATAAAACACACTCACCCTCAGGACTCGCAGTATTATACAGTACGTCATATTATACGTACCATCCCCATGCTCATGCTATAACACTAACACATAATGTAATATATACTGTACATTTAGTAAATACACTTCTCCACAATAGCATGTACTGTCATGAGGATAACTACAGTACAGTATATGATCTCTTTGAAACAACACCCCTTGAGGGAACAGACTCATAGTATGCATTCAAATAGATATGTAATATAGCAACAGCAATCTGGGTATGGTGGCAGGGAAGATGAGGAACTAAGGTCGTAAGAGTGCTCTTGTGAGGAGAGATGAAATGCATACCAAGAAGTGAGTACAGTTGGGAGGATGTATTGCACATGTACTGTAGTTAAGGTGGGTGTGTGCTCGGTCAACACAGCTACTCACAGACTGTGAGTTGCCGGTCCACTGTGCAGACATGCACACATACGTACAGTAGTATACTGTATTCACTGCGGACATCTACTGTACAACACAGTACACGTCTACACACATGGAGGTCTCGGGAGTGAAATGTTGGGAGATTCCTCCCAATAGGATTGTACGTACATACAATACACACAGTACATACAGCACATACAGTACATATAATACAGACAATACATACAATACATACAATACATACAGTACACACAGTACATACAGTACACACTGTACATACAGTACATACAGTACATATATAGCATACAATACATACAATACATACAATACATACAATACATACAGTACATACAGTACATACAGTACATATAATACATACAGTACATACAATACATATAATACATACAGTACACAACGTACATATAATACATACGTACAATACATACAATACATACAGTACATACAGTACACACAGTACGTACATATACACTGTACCTGGATGAAGCCTTCCAGGAAGTTGTGAATAGGACTAAATCCAGCTGTCACTGCGCCAAGAAGAACACCTTCAAAACCGTGGACTATGGAAAACTGCCCTCTCTGTAAAGTGCATGTATGTTTAGTATACAGTGATGTGAACAAGAAAGTCAATAAGAGGATTAGAATGACCATAATCAAAGCGATTAAACTTTACCTTGTGACAATATCAATAAAAACAAAACAAGAACCACCACAACAGATATTAGTGTAAATACACTTACTTGAACCCCATTGAGGATATCCTTGGCAATCTGCGTGGGCTGGAACACGCCTGAAGCAGCTGCTATCTCATTGGCAATCTTAGACTGAGCAAGAGAGGGGAGTGTTGTGATGTGATATACAACACTGACACTCGTGTAATGTACTGTATTGCATAGTACACAGTCTCCAACACTGTATCTGATATTACTGTACAGCTACAGTACAATGTACAGTACATTAATGCAAACCCTTGCACAATATACACGTATGTGTACAGACAGTACAGAGTTAACATTTAGCTATTCATCGAGCACCATATTATATGTACATACTGTACATGGTCAATAGTATGTGTTTGTGCAGATCGACAATATGGTTTTCTGGTATGCCAATGTGTGCACATGTACATACGTACATACCTACGCATGCAGTGTATGAGAGTGAATAATATAAATGATCTGCATATAGCTATATGCATACATGCACAGTACTGTATTAGTCTTGCTTAGCCATACCCATGCCCTTTGTGTTCATATTGGGGTGTCCATTCAAATTCAAAATGGCAGTTGCAGTCCGAGTCACAACAGACCATACTACACTGTATGCTTTTCAAACTATTGTGGTACCAGTTCACACACAGCAGCACTCACTCTGGTCTCCAGCTCCTCTCTCAGTTGTGGTGTGTCCGTATCAGGTGGGAAGGACACACTCACTAGGATGTTGTAGGGTTTGACCTCCATCTGAAGACACTCCGCAATGCCTCTCAGAGCAAACTTGGTGCCAGCATAAGCAGTGTACCCGTGGAGAGCACATTGGCCAGCTTGAGAGGAGACAAACACGACTCTACCTTTCTTTTTTTCTATCATCGTGGGAAGTACTGCTTTAGTGATATTAACACTTCCAAATACGTTGGTCTGGTAGAGTTTCTATGCAGTATTAATAAGGGCAAGAGATTTACAATAAGTAGGAAAACACACACACATGCAGTCTTACACACACACACACACACACACACACACACACAGACACAGACACACACGCACACACACACACACACACACACACACACACACACACACACACACACACACACACACACACACAAAGCACAGAGAGTAAATGCAACATGCCCATGCATGCATAAACATGCAACACAGAGGTAATACCTTGTACACTTCACATGATGTGTCCACAAGTGTACCACAGTGTGTAATTCCAGCACAGTTTATGAGAAGATCCACAGGACCTAAACCATCAGTTGCCTGCAAGGAGTGGGGAAGCCTCAATGGTCATAACCTGCTCAGAACATAGCACTCCAACAGGTGTCTGTGTGGTGGGTACCACTCAGCGCACAAGTACCTCTTTCACTGCCTTCACGACATCATCATAGTCCTTTCCAATGTCAACTGATACATACTGCACTTTCTGGGGAGAGAATGAGTTTGCATCACAGTGAGTTAGTTTTCTGCTGGAATCATATAGGTTATATTATTGTTATTGATATGAACAAATAAAAGTAAACTCACACACGGGACATACACTAACACACTACACACCACACATACACATGTGTATGAACAGGTGTGGACACACACATCCACACATATACTTATACATACATACATACCAACACACGTACATACATACATACATTCACACCTGTTTGTTTTCTGATTGTATAACTGCTTCAACTTCATCTTTAGCTGACTTCAATTTCTCCTATTCATTAGTAAACCACACATTGAAACATAGGCACAGTAGACACACATACACACAACACAAACACATGCATGCACGCACACATACATGCATACACTCAACAACAACATGCACATACATACACACACACACACAACACACACACACACACACACACACACACACACACACACACACACACACACACCACACACACATTCCATACACACACATGCACACACACATGAACGCACGCACGCACACACACACACACACACACACACACACACACACACACACACACACACACACACACACACACACACACACACACACACACACACACACACACACACACACCACACACACATTCCATACACACACATGCACACACACATGAATGCACGCACGCACGCACACACACACACACACACACACACACACACACACACACACACACACACACACACACACACACACACACACACACACACACACACACACACACACACACACACACACACACACACACACACCACACTGTGTACTCACCTCATCCCTGGCTACCAGTGTAACAGAAGCTCCACGCTTTACTGCTTCAAATGCCAGGCATTTTCCAATCCCACTCGATCCACCAGTGATCTACCAGATTAGGAGAATTCAGTTACAATGTTACAGCATTTGGCATGTTTAATAAATTATGGAACCAGAATGACCAGATGGAATTAGATTGGGATTGCAACTAAACCTGCAATCAGGATACTGGTTCACACTGGGACAACAAGAAGCTAGGTCCAAAGGAGTGCTGTTGCAGTTAAGATGTCCACTATCAGCGACACCAATGAACCTCTCTATTATGACGTTCAACATCAAGATACTCTCTCTATTATAGCATACTTACACAAACACCAGGTCAACACTAGCTATATCAGCATCAAATCATTAGTACAGCGGAATCTCTATCAATGGAAACTCGGAATAAAGAAGACCATAGAAATTACCTCCCTACAAAGGACATTTTCTAAGACACCAAAAATTGGCTTTCCTATGGTGTTAATACATTTCCCCCTTGAAGAGTGGACAACCCATCTCTCCACAGTGGACAAATTAACTGGTACAAATGTATCCTTTATAAAGAGGTCCCATTGTACTAACAACATGAAGGTTTGTAACCAGAGAAGATCCTATTGTTTGATACCATGCAGCTGTGTGGTGCATGCTGTTAGAATTAGGGCAGTAAAAAGACGCTTGAAAAGGCATGAGGATGTGCTGTAGAATAAAACGTACAGCACAGTGAAGAACACACGATGTTAACAGGTGTGATATGAACCAACATTTTCAGGACTTAAGAGCAGTTAGCGAATGTTTGAGCTATAGTGTACGAAAGCAGTTTTTAAGGTCATGAATGTTGAAAGATTTCGTTTTCATTGTAAAAGTCTATAGCATCAATTGTGTCTATTGCACTCCATTGTCCACTGTGTTTTGAAGCGACAACAGTGAGACATATACAGGCGAACAGAAAGATAAACACGAACGAATATGAGAATGATGGAGGGAAAACACATCACTGTTCAAATCAGGGAGTAATGTGATATCCAACGGAAGGAAAACTCCAGATCAGCAAGTGGAGGTGTTGCGTTTACACACAATGGGACAATTTGGAAAGATACAAAGGAGAGGCGCGCTGTGGTACACCGGATTAACACACTGCATTAACATGAACAAATATGGACAACGTACGAGAACATGTTGTCCCTTCAGGGAGTAATTCCTGACTCCTAACACGCGGTACAAGAGGAAGATTCCTAGTAAGAGGAGCAACCCACCGAACAATACACCGAAACCCCACATGTCGAACAGGGTAGATTTTATACAGTTAGACCATGTGTAAACAATATAAAAAGAACGGCTCTAACGAAAGAGCGAAGAATGAGGGAATCCCCTAATTCTTGGTAAGACTTCCGCGAAATTCTCATTCTCCCATGGTCATTGCTCAGAACTTGACAACCGATTTGACAGGAAGTTTAGGCCGGCATTTACGTCTTATTTGTGTAATGAGCTTCGACTATGGCAGGTAAGGATAAGGGTTTGTGTGAGCTGAGGAATAAGCTGTTTCGTTTTTTTTTCCTACTAAGCTTAAGAATTAAATTGGTCCTTAATATACTTAGTTCTTGTTTTTTTTTACAGGCAAAGATATTGATATGGACCTTCCTTCACTACCAGCATTACAAGAGAGACCTACCACGGGAGACAACCCACAAAGTCTCGTTCTCTCTTCAAGAGGCCCTTCCGACTCGCAGTTCTATTTCTCGGAGCAGCTACGGGGCTATCAGATCGAACTGGCCAGACCAGGCGTGGAAGGTAGGAACTATATCATCTGCGCACCTACTGGATCTGGGAAGACGGCCGTAGCTGCTTTCGTTATATCGAACCATCTGCGACAAATGGGCGGTAGGGGAAAAGTTGTATTTTTGGTGAATAAAGTTCCGCTGGCGGAGCAGCAGAAGACCGAGGTGCAGCGATACATTAAAGACATCAAGATTGCCGCCATGACGGGAGAGATGTCCGCGGAATTGAAGACCATGGTTAAAAACCACGACGCTGTCGTGTGCACGGCTGGAGTGTTCGTGAACGCTCTTCAGGAAAGTCAGGATGCAGCCCGTGTCAAGATGAAGGAAATAACTCTCCTCATCATTGATGAATGCCACCACACGAAGAAGAATACCCCCTACGCAATCATCATGATTCACTACCTGAAAAAGAAGTTTGGGAAGAAGAGGTACAACCTACCCCAAGTGGTTGGACTCACTGCCACTCCTGGTACAGGGGATGCCAAGATTGGGGACGTGGTGTCTGCGGTCGACCACATGATCAAGTTGTGTGCACATGTGGACGCAAACGGAGGAATAAAGATTGTTGAGGAGGTACCCAATAGGGCTGAGCTTCTCCAGCACACGCAAAAGACACCTCTAAAGATGATTCCTGTTCCAGAAAGAAGTGGAGATACACCCTTCTTTACAATGGTGACAAAGGCCATGGACAAAATAGAAGCCTGGTTGGATGATCGCTGTCCGCATCCTAAACACGACCAAAGTTATGAAAATTGGGTAGTACAGAAAATCAATGATATAAGGCTTCACGATCATGATCCGAGAAACAAGCTATCAGCTCTTGAGCATCTTCGATGGTACTCAGTAGCTCTCACCATCTATGCAGATCTCAATGAAGAACATGCCATAAGGGTCCTTGAACATGAGCTAAAGCCTTTAGACAACAGGGCCACTGAGGTTGAAAGGATGCTTCACTTCTACTACCAGAAAATAACTGAAATTGGGAGGCAAAACCCAACTGAGAGTCCATTGCTTGGGGAGCTCAAGAGAAGGATTAGTAGTGTGTTTTTAGAAAACCCAATTTGTCAAGGTATTGTTTTCTGCCAAACCAAACACCACGCCGCATGTCTGAGTGAGTGGGTGAATGGAGAACCGGAATTACAGAGAGCTGGTGTAAGAGCTGGAGTTGTCACAGGACACATCCGTGACGGAAACGCTGGAATGAACCGGGCAGAACAGCAGCAGAAGATTGACGAGTTCAGACGACAAAAACTGAACCTCATCATCGCAACTACGGTACTGGAGGAGGGATTCGATGTGCCTGCATGTAATCTAGTCATCCGTCTCCATGTGACAAATGAAATTGCACGTAAGCAAGCCCATGGAAGAGCAAGGGCAGATGACAGCCAGTGTTTCACTATTCTCACCGAGGGCTCTAGGAAAGAATACCAAGAATTGAAAAATAAAGAGCTAGAGAAACTTGCCGAGCTTGCATTTGAGTACTTGCCGAGAGGTAAAGAACTTTTAGAACAAATTCAGCCCATTCAGCTTAGTTTACTGGAAGACAAGAAGGCTGAGAAGGAAGCTGCTCATGTGAAGAAATCCCAGCATGACCCAAGAAATGTCAGACTCTTGTGTGGAAAGTGTAAAGCTTTTGCCTGTGAAGCAACAGATGTGAAGACCATTAGCTTCCACTATGTCGTTCCTTCTGAGGTCTTTCGTGACAAATATACTTCAAGGCCGCACAGCAAACCGAAAGAAATGAAGGGTATGCGGAAAGACGAGAAAATAGCTTGCGCAAAGTGCAACACTGACTGGGGAGTCCAGTGTACCTGGAACAAAGGATATAAGTACCCTGTGCTGAAGTGTGAATGCTTTATATTCGAGATCAGTGGTGTCAATCATACCTTTAGAAAGTGGTCCAAGGTTACTTTCCCAATTTCTGATTATCAAGGCCCTAGAGACCTGCTGGACACCAGTAGCAGTGAAGACTCGGATTAACTTCGTACATTTTATATTATTATGATGTATTATAATTTTTTGTATTATAGTGTGTATGGTTTATGTACATTATGTAGTATGTATAAAAGTGTATTGTACCTAAGTTGCATTACTGATTGCTTAAAATCTCTCTATACATATTATGTATGCAATATTTTTGGTTGTATTCGTCTTCCTATTGATTGCAAGCTAGCAACACTGATTTGAATCCAGTCAGATCTGGTTCTCTTCACAACAGCACTTTTTCTAGTTAAGGGCAGTCTCTATATAACATGTTTTGTGGGTACACAGACAGTAATTGTACGGTACAACCATAATCTGGTTATAATGGCTGGGAAAGTGCTCCCCAAGGGTGATGTAAAGAGAGCGATCGTACTGTATGAAACTACTGAAGGGGGTGGAGGCGGAGTTGTGTCACGTGATCATACGACGTCACAAAAGTGTTTTCGTTCGGTGAACTCCTCTTCAGTCCTCAGTTTAGAGAGTTTCTTATTGGTTTCAAATCCAAATTATATAGTATTTGCAAGAGCTTTGTCCTATCGTGCACAAGGTACGTCCATCCTCAAACAGAGCTGTTCACATGTTTAAAGTGTTTCTATATTGATGATCCTCTAAACCCTCCTCATAAACACCATTGCATTTGCAACGTTACTCCTATCATAGATACTCTATACCGAATATTTGTAATGGGCGTACATTATGATAGCGACAGTAGGTATTTTTTCAGAAAATTTTCTGAACCTTATCCAGTTGACAAAACTTGTGTTTAAATCATAATCTAAAGTTTGTGTCATTTGTTTTATTATCAACCAGGTTATTCATTACTTTGTTTCTGTTTCCACTAGTTTATTATCTGTTCTCTGTCAATTGAATCATTTCATCTTGTAGAAAGAGAGTAAAATGGCCGAAGGTCCAGTTCCAGCTAATCAGTCCTCACAGGACAAGTTGTCTCATCAAGAAGAACTGGTCATCATTGAACCTGATGTGACATGTGGTCACTGCAAGAGAGAACTGAACAACCCTTATCTGTTGTGCTGTCTGCATTCAATATGCAAGGGATGTCTATCTAATTTGGAAGTAAAAGATGGCCGACTGAAGTGCACCCAATGTGGAGACACATCCACTCACTGTAACAACAGAAAAGAGTTGGAGAGTGAGTGTAGAGTGGACAGCCTACGATGTATTCCAGTACCAAATGGTCCCCTAGCTTGGTATATCAAGGGAATGAAGATCGTACAGAAAGCAACTGATAACATCCCCATTACTTGCGGCAACAAGCGATGTAGGAGTGGTGACTCACCTTCCACTGTATTCTGTACAGACTGTGCCAAATTTATGTGTGAACGTTGCTATGGCGGACATGAGGTGGATGATGCCTATGAAGACCACACTGTGAAGACATTAGAGGAAGTTCGCTCCCTGACTGTTCGGGAACTTCAAACCCTTTCTTCAAAGAGTGCCACACCTAGCACTTGTCCACAGTACAATGGAAAGCTTCTCGAATATTGCTGTGAACAGTGTAACATGCTCATGTGTCAAGCTTGTGCTATCGCCCTGAAACCTCCACACCACCCCAAGCACATCAGTACCGAATCCAATTTAGCCCATCGTCATACTCAGTCTGTGGAGATCGCCCGTCAGGCTGCCATCTGCTATGAGAAGAAGTACCAGAAGATCGAGAAGGACTACCAGACACAGCTCAGAAATGTCGATGAGATGAAAGAAGCTGCACTCCACGATATCCACACAGTCTTTCAGGTTGTGAATGAGAGGAAGGAGGAACTTTGCAGACAGGTTATAACCACGGCAGAAGAGAAGAAGCGTACCATCAATTCGAAGATCACAGCCGCTAAGAGAGAGTGGGAGATGTCAGCAAACACCCAATCTTGCCTTCAGTTTCTTCTCACTTGTGGTGGCAGTCATGATGTGATAGCTAGTAAGGATCTAGTCCAAACACAATTATCCATTCTCACCTCAAAATGGTGTCAGAAAGAACTTGAACACACAATGTCTCAGGTGGTGACCTTTGACCCCACCAACAAAGCTGCCCTTTTGAAGGCAATCAAAGAATTTGGCGTTGTAGAAGACGGAGCCTGTCCTGTCAACTGTACAGTGGAGCCCAAACCAGACACTGTACAGTCAATTGGATCCGACCCAATAACACTGAAATTGAACACACATGACAGCCAGAACATCCGATGTACAAGAGGAGGTGATAACGTTGAGGCATTTCTTCGTCCCAGATCCCCACTCCCAGGTCCAGCCATCAAAGCGAGGGTCGTCGATGATAGGAACGGACAGTACACTTTATCCTTCCCTATCACATACCAAGGAGAATGTGATCTGTCCATTTTAGTGAACGGGAGTGAAATCCGAAATAGTCCATTTGCGGTGAACTTCCTTCCAAAGACGAAACTAGGCAAACTCAATAAGAATGTTGAAGAACTAGCAGAAACCAAGGGATGTCTCAACTTCTCTCAAAAGCCAGATAGTCTTTATGATATTTCCGTGGGTCCAAATGGTCACACATTCATTGTCGACTATAATGGCCATAAGATTCATGTGTTTGATGAGCAGAGGAAGCACATCAGATCATTCGGTCGAGAAACAAGTGGACATGAAAAGCTCTGTAGTCCTTGTGGTGTAGCTGTAGATGCCGGTGGGCTAGTGTATGTTTCTAGTTTATCTGAAAATTGTATTGAAGTCTTCAAAGAGGACGGAACTTTTATTAGACGGTTTGGTGTTGGGCACCTTTCCTCCCCCTGGAGGGTGACAGTACACCAAAAACAAGTTTATGTTGCAGACAATGGGAATAGAAGGATATCCACCTTTTCCTTGGAGGGTCAACTCATACGTACCTTTGGATCACTAGATAGTGGTCCTGAACAGCTTGCCAGTCCTAGCTTTGTAGCCATCTCACCCAATGGGGACCTGTATGTCACCGACTACGACAAACATCGCATACAGGTTTACAATTCAGATGGTATATACCAAAGACAGTTTGGTGAACAGCAACTGAAGAATCCAAATGGCATCCTCATCACTGCAGATGGTCATGTGTTGGTAGCCGATTCCGCTAACAGTCGCGTTGTCATCTTTAATACAATGGGACAGGTAATTTGTAGTTTTCAAGTTGGAAGGTGGCCTATGGGTTTAGCAATTGACCGCAATGGAGATCTTCTTGTCACACTGAATAAGGATAAACAAGTAGCAATATTTTGATGTTTGATATTATACATGTAGTTTTAACGTTATAATTATTATATGTATACATATTAATAGTACTATTTTATAATTCTTTTGTATTATATACATGCATACTGTATTACATTGTATGCATGTACTCAGGTAAGTATAATTATGCATTCAAAAAAATTATGAGAACTATGATCAGGAGTACATTATCAGATATAGACATAAATATGTACGTATATACACGTACTGGATATGCTTGCATGACTTTATGTATTATGTATATGCACAGACTGGATGTTTACTCACAAAAACAGAACATGTATAATTGTATATAATATACAAAAGGAAATAAGCATAAGACATATTATCTGTATGCGTTTCAAAAAATTGCATAATTATAATACTATATTGAAGTGCCTCTCCTGAGACTGTAGATATAGACACTCTGGCATCCATGATTGTTCACAAGGGCACATGCTATTTTGTTCTTTTGTATATATATTCTTGTTTTCATAATATAATACATACACTAACATAATTGTATACTAACTCTCTTACAGCATTGTAGCTGAACCATGAACTGTTAGGCAATTAATATTGGAAAGTGTGCAATAGCAGAGAAGTGTACAAATAACACAGACATCTGCACATTTTGAACTTTGATCCACCCCTCCACAACACACCACATGTAATGAAATAGCATAAAAAATAATTACATTATTATATTATTATTTTTTATGTCAACATTGTAATATTAAAAACAAAGCAGGTGAATGTCAGAATCATGACCCAATGGATAGGATGGAGGGAGGTAGTAACAAATGGAACTAAACAGAAGATAGTCCATAGAACTCTCTCTCGTGTGCAGTTGCATCAAAACATTCGTAAGAGCAAAGTGGAGCATAGAAGGGGATTTTCCCTTGTGAAGGTGTCTTGATGCTTGGCAGTGCTGTCTTGATATCAACAAACTTGACACAATCCAACCAGGAGTCCAGAAAGGGTCCCTGACAGAGTGCACACACACCAGCACTCTGAGAAAACTCTTTCAACCATCTGTCCACACTTGGAGATACCAACCTCAACTGTCTGCAAAGTATACAGTACAATACGTACCAATTAATATGTACCAATTTTCAGTGTGTATAGTAACATTAGAAAGTACTTACTGTACATAGTATTACAAAACATTGTTATGTACAGGAACATATCTACACTTTCTATACAAATAAAGTATGAACTGCAAGTCTATGAGCAGAGGATGTGGGTCATCCCTCACTACACTCTCAGGTACTGGATATCCAAAGCGGTCTGTAGCCTTGTTAAGGGGTGAAACAAAGGATTTCTGAAGTTTCATCACTCTGTGATGTACCACAAGTCTTCCACTTCTCAAATCGCTACCCCAGGTTCTGAACACTGCCTATAGGCCTGTACCACACGTATGATGGCTATGCAGACATGGTGCTACACCCACCCCTGGAATAGGTTGGCCAATAGGGCCCTTCCTGCTAGCTCTTTTAGAGTGAGGACTTCCTGTACTAGCTCCGATGGTATTGGTATGAAGGGGATGAGACGATTACCCTCAAAGTGAAATTCTGACAATGGAGTTTCCAGCAGCTATTGGTTGAAAAATAAACTACCCTGATGATAGTAGTGTGTGTGCGTATGTGTGTGTGTGTGTGTGTGTGTGTGTGTGTGTGTGTGTGTGTGTGTGTGTGTAAGTGTGTGTGTGTGTGTGTGTGTGTGTGTATGAGCGTGTACATATACATGTGCATGTGTAAGTGTGTGTGTGTGTGTGTGTGATTGTGTGAGGGCATACTTGAAGCATATGTCTGAACTACATAGTGTACAAACAAGTAAGGGCTGAGAAACGGCGTACCTGAAGAGGGAACATCTCCATTTTGTTACAAGACACGTCCAACACTGACAGTGAGGAACAACCATCCATAGTCTGTGACAGGAATGATTTACAGTAGTAGACTATTTAGTACTACACAAAGCTAATATGCTACAATACATCCACATTCACATGCTCACCACATAATATACAGCATACATAGCAAATGGTACACACAATACCCCATGCACAGTACATCACGGGTACATTGACAGTACGTTGAACATGGCATACTTTGGGTAGTCTCTTTAGTCTATTCTTTTGGAGAAATAACTTCTTCAGTTTGTGTAGCATCCCCAGGCAATAAGGTAACCTACAGTGCAGCAACAACTCTGTGTGTATGTACATACAGTACTAAGACCAATCCTGATGTATTGTATGTACATGTATGTATGTATGTATGTATGTATGTATGTATGGTGCAGCAGCCAGATGTATGTATGTATGTATGTATGGTACAACAGTCAGATGCATGTATGTATAACTTATGTGTGCAACCAGATGTACTATGTATCATATGTATGTACCATGCACAAACAAGTAACAACATAAAAACATATTCTGAAGACCTACAACAGTTCAACATGTACAGTTTGGTTACAGCATATATGTACATTGTTACAGTACACACATATACATACAATATATAATTAAATATACAATACATGTGTATGTATGCATACATGTACCATGCACAAGTACCAACTGTGGGAATGGACTGCAATAACAATCTAAACAGTGTCCGACAATGTCACTTTACCGTTCTATGCTGTTCCCCTCCAAGTTTAGTTCCACCAAATGAGCCAGTTCGCCAATTTCATCCGGTAGCTGAGAGATCTTGTTGTTGGCCAAGCTCAAATGAGTCAAACATTTTAGACTGGAAAGTGGATATGAATTTACAATAAAATCTAAATACATCAATACTGAGTGATGTATCATTCTGGCTCACTGCTTGATATCAGGTGGTAGGAAGGACAATAAGTTATTGTTCAAATTCAGGAGCTTCAAATTGAGCAGACTGCCTGAGATTGAAGAATTCAAAGTAATTGATTGCAATACCACACAGTAAAATCAGTGGAATCATTGCTAATGTTTACCAGACAAGAATAGCCTCAAACAGCCTGACCCATTCAGTTCCTAATGTATGTAATATCTGCATTATCATAAAACAATCCAACTCGCTTAGTCAGTACCTTGAAGGGAACACCAAATCCTTCTTATCAGAGATACGTATTATCAGTACTGTTTGACACAGTGTACATGAGCTAGAGCCTTAGCGAGGTATACTCATTAACCAGGAGTATGTACTAACCCAGGTACTCACTAAGCAAGTTGTACTGTACATAGAATGTCCAGTGCCATTTTGACAGAATGGAATTGGCTTTGTGAGACTGGATATTAACAATATGAGTGTCCCCTGGGGAGTACCATCCAAAGGAGGATGGATCGCACCACAGATACTATATACTATGGTCATGCCGTACGGTTACACATGATGGAACCATAGACACACATAGACAAGTGAAGGCCTGAGTTGAAACTTGCAATCACACAAGCCAAATATGTGGTATCAGTGGAAGAGTTCATTCAGGGACTCTTGGGCTCCCGCTAACTCACGAAGGACGTCCACGTCTAGGTCAGTCAACTGATTCTGGTAGAGGTGCAGTGCCTCCAGCCTCCATAGATGAGCCAGACTCTTGTCTAGACACGTGAGTAGGTTATTGCCCACATTCAGTGAAGTGAGCTGCGGAGAATAGACGTACTCGTGGATACACGGGTGCATGGGTTCGGAGAAAGTTACAAACGCACATTTCTAAGTAGGGCCAGGTCGTGTGGTAACCTCGTTATGTTATTCGTCTTCATGCTCAACGCTTCCAAGCTCTCCAGTCGTCCTATGGCTTTGGGAACTTCTTTTAACCGTTTGTTGTCCAGAGTGAATTGCTTCGCTCCTGCTGCGCCTGCTTTCAAAATCACTGCGTCCATGTTGACTGGTGTCACGTGATGTACCTGTCATGTGATATGAAAAACGTAGAAAATGGCTACCGAGTTGTATTTCAACATCGACAATGGTTACTTGGAGGGGCTTTGTAGAGGCTTCAGAGGAGGAATACTGACGAAAGCAGACTACTTGAACCTTATACAGTGTGAAAATGTAGATGGTGTGTTCATTGAATGGTTGATTGTAATGTTATGCGAAGGATATGAAGACTATTCCATCGAATTGTCTTGTCGTAGATTTGAAGGTCCAACTCCAGGGGACAGATTATGCCGGTATTCTACAGAACGAGCCATCTCCCCTCGCCGTTTCGGTGATAGATGAAAGGTTGAAGGAGAAACTAGTGACCGAATTCCAGCACATGAGAAACCACGCCTACAGGCCTCTCAGTACTTTCCTCGACTACATCACGTGAGCCAATCAGCCGTCACCCGCACCGCCATTCACCACTACCACTCTCACAAGTACTCACCCACTGTCACCTGCACAACCAGTCGTGAATGTCAAACGTGATACTTGCCCGGTCATACTTATCCATGCCACTTCGTGGTTGATTTGTGTCACACATCATACCACCTGATTGTATTCTCCTTTGATGTTGATGTGTTTGTAGAGTACGATGTAGGATATAATTCAGTTTGGCATGGGGGACTTTTGATTTGCAGTGGGACCTCTCTTTGGGACCTTAATTCTGGTCCTTAATACAGAAGTTTCCTCAATTCAGGGGTCACTTAATACACCACAGTACTAAACTGGGACACAGAATGGTGTCCTTATTATAGTGGTTTCCACATTTCAGAGGTTTGCAATAGAGAGGTCCCACTGTATTATGTTAGGTCTCAGTACTGTATACCTTGCTACCTCTGTACACATAACTCCATAGTACTATACTCTCAGGCACCTCTATCCTGCACTTGTGTGTAACATGCAAGCTTTGTGTATGGACCCAATCCTTTGTATATGTACACTTATTATGTACAGTGAATTCTTGTTAAACCGCCACAATTCTTTTCAGAAAATTTGGTAGGTTAACGAGTTTTGCAGATCAACTGGGTACCCATTAGTAGTACATCATACATGGTAGTGGAAAATTGTGGTGGATAAAAAGGTTTTGCAGTTAAAGTGGTTGCAGATTAGTGATAATTCACTCTACTTGCACTCCATGACTCGTGTGCTCTTGCTGTTCCTCTCCATCCCCCAGGTACAGCTATATGATAGACAACATTGTTCTCCTTCTGACTGGATCCCTTCACCAGCGCCAAGTGAGCGAGCTCCGGAACCGCTGTCACCCTCTGGGGAGCTTCGAAGAGATGGGGTCCATCAACATTGCCAACACCCCAGCTGAGCTGCACAGTGCCGTCATGGTGGACACTCCTCTAGGTATGTACAGTGTGTGGGTAGATCACGGAGGGGATCACATGGGAATGTAGAGCCCATGTGGACATTGGGTAGATGCTCGGTTTTGTAGGAAATGTACCCAAGCCTTCTTTTGAGAAGACTCTGTAGTGAATACAAAAGATCGTGTTGTTATTTTGGTGTGCCATATGCAGTGAATTCCTGTTAATCCGCCACCGCTTTATCTGCCAAACCTTTTAATCCACCACATTTTCCCAGTACCAATATAATGTACAAGTACCAATGAATATCCAGTTAATCTGCCACACTCATTAATCCACCATATTCATTGATAACGAATTGCGGCAGACTAACCAGTATTCACTGTACTTGGGCTGGGCTGGGTATCTTGTGTATACAGGGAGTGGCTCTAGTCACTCGGTCACTTCACAAGGCAGCCTGTTGGTTGTAGTGGTCGGTACTTAATACCATAGATTTAACCATAAGCATACAGAGTGGCATTGTGTAGGGTTGGCGAGGGCTACTGGCAAGTAATGTCATTGGTACTGATGTGTACGATTGTCTCGAGACCTCCACTACATGGGAGACCTGCCGTGGTGCCCCTCCCAGCTTCCCCTCCACTGTCCAAATGACCGTCCTACATCATGTGCTACACCCACTCTATGCGTGTACTCAACCAGGTACTATGCCTACATACTGTATATGCCTACTGCACATAGCAGCTATATGTGTACCTGTTGATACACCAATCCTACATTGTGAACAATATTACATCTACAGTGTGCACTGTATGTATGTAGACATTTTAGTGTCTCCCATCATTGCTGTACTCTGTGGGTCCCACAGCTCCCTACTTTGAGAAGTGCATCTCAGAGCAAGACCTGGACGAGGTTCACATTGAGATCATCAGGAACACGTTGTACAAGGTACAGCTGCAGCTGGTTCTGTGTATGTATTGATACAATATGTAACAGTACATGTATCATATGTGTACAATGCATACATCATTCATGTACACTACATATGTCATATATACGTACTTACATACATACCGGACATGCATACATACATACATTTGGTATATACAGAAATGCTGCTTTTTGTGGATTTGGTGATGTAATGACATGTACAGGTATGGTGTACGTGGTGATGGGTTGTCTGTGAGATGTGTATGATGGTTGTTTTAGGCTTATCTGGAAGACTTTCACAGATACTGCAAGGAACTGGGTGAGATCACGGCCGATGTCATGTGTCCACTTCTGGAGGTTAGTGATCCCACTACTAATGTGTGTAGTGCATATATTGTCCCATGGGGTGCACCATAATACAGTCTGACTTGCTTAGTAGGTACCTTGAACAGCACACCAAACCTGTATATGTACTTCTTATCAGAGTGTACTTACTGTCAGTACTGGTTGATACAGTACAAATGAGATTGGGACTGAGTGCAGTGTACTCACCAGCCAGGAGTATGTACAAACCGTGCTACTTATTAAGCATGTTCCAGTGTATCATCATAGTACTGTCTACTTGTGTGAGTTCATTTTGCATTTCCCCACAGTTTGAAGCAGATAGACGGGCCTTCATCATCACCATCAACTCCTTTGGAACAGCTCTGAACAGGGACGACCGTGTCAAGCTGTACCCTACAATAGGGAAGCTTCACCCTGATGGTCTGATCATGCTGTCCAAGGCTAGTGACTACGATGAAGTGAGACAAGTGGCAGATAACTACAAGGTACAGTACACACTGTATGGTTTATTTCACCTACATACGTACGAGGGTCTACATGAGACTTGGTACATACGGTGTGCATGACATTGTATGTATATTTCCATTAAATCATATTAATTCGTTGTTGTATGGCTTAACCGTACCAATGTTTATAAAGTGGACCAGCTGAAAGGTGTGTAGATCCAGTGTGTACGGTGTGGTCTCCCCTTAGGACTACCAAGCCATATTCGCCGAGGCTGGGACCAATCCTGGTGAGAAAACACTGGAAGACAGGTTTTATGAAAGAGAGGTAAATGACTCCTTGTGCTCTGTGTGTCTGCATGTGCTCCTTTGGCTACTGCCCAGCTAGTACGTATTACAAGTGTTTGTATACATACAGTATGTACTGTGTACATGTATACTTAGTTTAGTTGGTTGGTTAGTGTTCCTTGACCTTGTCACACACACACACACACACATACACACACACGCACGCACACACACACACACACACACACACACACACACACACACACACACACACACACACACTGTGTCATATAAATGATATTCTTGTCTTGTTTCAGGTGCATTTGAACAAGCTCTCCTTCATGCAGCAGTGTCACTTTGGTGTGTTTTATTCGTATGTGAAACTGAAGGAGCAAGAAATCAGAAATGTGGTGTGGATTGCTGAATGCATTGCCCAACGCCATCGCACCAAGATTGACAATTACATCCCTATTTTTGATTGATAGAAACATTATCCGTAATGCTGTGATTAATTGTGCTATACGTATGTAAGAAATTAATTATGCTTATTGTGCTCATGATTAGTTTGAATTAGAAGCATGCATAAGCTAAAAGACTATTATATATAATATACGGACTAAAATTAATTGCATAATTATGTATAATTACCTCACGGTTTATACCGCAAGGTTATCTGTTTCCGTCGCATAGGGCTGTCCAGAGTTGGCGCCCACTCATTTGATTAATTTCCAGGTTACAAAGTCTAGATTTTGTCCCATTTGTGCTTTCTTTTTAGGGCATCTTTTTCAAGCAACCCCTAAAAATTAATTTTAGAGTACCCAATCAGCGATAATAATCACTTATTAGTAGCTACCACAAGTCTATACATAATATTGTTGTCAATCATTCCTGCATTGCCGTACATATGTTCCCTATAATGCTCCCCATTTGTGTGCTACATTATGCTGCCTATATATAGTGCTCGCCATTTGTGTGGTGCATGTAGTGATTGTATATTGATGCATACAACATACAGTACATTGTAATGATGGTTATGGGTGGTTTATGGCCTTGAGTTGAAAAAAAAAATAAAAAAGGTCACCCACTCGGGGTCGAACAAACCCATGGTCGGTTTTATAGGGACTTTCCACAGATACTGTGTACTTGGTCATTCCGCGAATGCAGAAGACACTATTCTAGCTGGGAGGTCAGCCGCGAGTCCCAAAGCTCCCCCCTACGGTTCTTTGTAGAGAGTATTGCAACTGACCACCAGGAAGTGAGCTCTTTTTTTTTTTCAGAGAAAAAAAACCGTCCTTTTGAGGTTTCGAACCCGCGACCTGGAGCCTAGAATCGTGTCACCTGACCAACCGGCTACCGTGACCTATCTATTTTAGTATTAGTATCTGCGCTATTTATAGTTGCCCTAAGTGTACAATTTGATAAAAAATGATAAAAGTGGAGTCGCAGAAGCCTTCACCAGCACTCAAAATACTTGGACGTCTACTTTAGGTTTGGAAAAACCTTCGCTGGAGATATAAAGTTCGGCGAAGCCGTTTCGCTTGAATTCTAGCCGAATTTCTAATTCTCGGCCTTTTGAAATCGGCCATCTTTTTGCGCAATATGAAATATTATAATATAAATTCACTGTTTCAGTTACGTGTGAGAACACATTATGCCATTATGTTACCTGAAGACTCGTGACAGATTCTAATGATCAGTGCGTACTGGAGATAGGTGCAATGGAAACGAAGTTCTTTCAGTTTTTACTAACCGAAGAAGAACGGAAAGATGACAGTAAGAAGGAATCCAAATGGAAATTACCTGGAGAAGAAGAGATCCTTCGGAAAATGCAGTCTTCGGAATCCGATATGTCAGCCCACTTAAAGTACAGAAGAACTTTAATCCTAATAAACACATGGTACCCAGTCCTTCCAACGACACACCTCTGGTATAGGCAGGTTCGAGCACAAACTTTTCCTGAACGAATGCCTTCGATTTGGCGGTGACCCTTTCGTAACTAACGCCAATGGTCAGACAGCCTTTCATGTAGCGTGTGCTTCTACTAGTTCGAGTCAGAGAACAGACAAAAAGAGAAAGGAACTCCTCCAAATGCTCTTAGACCAGCCTGTGAAGAAAGAATATCAACTACCGTTTATCAATGGTTCGGACCGCGAGAGGAGAAATGGAATGGACAAGAGTTATGTTTATCATCCGTCTGTGTATCTGTTGGACAAGCTTAAGGTGTGGTGGTGGTGGTGGTGGTGGTGTGTGTGTGTGTGTGTGTGTGTGTGTGTGTGTGTGTGTGTGTGTGTGCGCGCGTGTGTGAGAGTGTGTGTATGTAGAGTGTTGTGTGTAGTGTGTGTATGTAGAGTGTCGTGTGTAGTGTTCTGTGAGTGTGTAGAGTGTTGTGTGAGTGTGTGTATGTAGAGTGTCGTGTGTAGTGTGCTGTGAGTGTTGTGTGTGGTGAACTTACTTGTAACTTGCAATTTTGACATTTTTTCTATCCCAATTCTCATTTGTAGCCAACAGAAAAATCAGAAATGGAAACAGACAATGACCTCTCCTTCAGGGCAAGGGTACGTCTGATCCTCATATTTGAATGGCGAGAGTTGGCTTTACTCCATTATTGTGTGGTGGGAATGTGTCTTGTCATCTAGGAATGAGTCCATTTATCTCTATTTGTGTGTGCCAGACCTACACAATGCAGCACCCAGAAGGATTGCATGAGATGAAGGAGGAGCTTGTGAAGGAGTTGAAGGCAAAACTGACGGTACCCACAGACGTGCGGGCTTTGCTATCCATGTCTGTACCTAAATGTGGAGAGATCAAGCTCCGTTCATTTGCAGCTGAGTTGCTGCTGGTCCTGGCATTATGGTGAGGAGAATATGTCCGCTATTTGCTATATATCATGTGACTGTCACATGACTTCTTTCACAATAGACTGGTCCATAGAGAAGGTACGTACTTGAAGTATGGAAAAAGTATCCTTTTGAAACTTTGAAAGATGCAAAACTTAAACTTGATGAAAGTTTATGTAAGGGTCACACACACACACGTGCGTGTGCACACACACACACACCACACACACACACACACACACACACACACACACACACACACACACACACACACACACACACACACACACACACACATGCTCATGTGTACATATGTACCATTGTGTAGTCACATCAATTGCAAGTGCAACTTGCACTTCAATGTGCATTGTCTAATTCTTTATCTACTCTTGCAGTTGTAGTTCATGAACATCTCCCTAAGCCCTTGTCAACACATTATAATGGGAATTTTGATGATGAGCCAGAGTTCAGAAGTCTAGAGCCACCACTGCAGAGCCTGCAACCAGCAGGGAACTTCGAGGTTAGTGAGAGGGTGATTGATGGCTTCCCTCCAACCTGTCCTGTTCTGAGCACACATCCTCTCTGCTGTGCCTCACCTGGGACTTTGTTTGCTACAGTACATACGTAGAACAGAGAAGCTTCACCCCCGATGGTCTGATCATGCTGTCCAAGGCTAGTGACTACAATGAAGTGAGACAAGTGGCAGATAACTACAAGGTACAGTACACACTGTATGGACATAAGTATGCAGATACTTATACTTATGTATGCACTATACAGTATACTCTATACATGTACACATACTTTGTACTGAATGTGTACTGTGTGTATGTGGTGTGAAGGACATACAATGTACTGCATGTGAATAGTTTCAGATCTGTATACCCTCCGTCCTGGTTTATTTCACCTACATACGTACGAGGGTCTACATGAGACTTGGTACATACGGTGTGCATGACATTGTATGTATATTTCCATTAAATCATATTAATTCGTTGTTGTATGGCTTAACCGTACCAATGTTTATAAAGTGGACCAGCTGAAAGGTGTGTAGATCCAGTGTGTACGGTGTGGTCTCCCCTTAGGACTACCAAACCATATTCGCCGAGGCTGGAACCAATCCTGGTGAGAAAACACTGGAAGACAGGTTTTATGAAAGAGAGGTAAATGACTCCTTGTGCTCTGTGTGTCTGCATGTGCTCCTTTGGCTACTGCCCAGCTAGTACGTATTACAAGTGTTTGTATACATATGTACTGTGTACATGTATACTTAGTTTAGTTGGTTGGTTAGTGTTCCTTGACCTTGTCACACACGCCACACACGCCACACACACACACACACACACACACACACACACACACACACACACACTGTGTCATATAAATGATATTCTTGTCTTGTTTCAGGTGCATTTGAACAAGCTCTCCTTCATGCAGCAGTGTCACTTTGGTGTGTTTTATTCGTATGTGAAACTGAAGGAGCAAGAAATCAGAAATGTGGTGTGGATTGCTGAATGCATTGCCCAACGCCATCGCACCAAGATTGACAATTACATCCCTATTTTTGATTGATAGAAACACTATCCGTAATGCTGTGATTAATTATTGTGCTATACGTATGTAAGAAATTAATTATGCTTATTGTGCTCATGATTAGTTTGAATTAGAAGCATGCATAAGCTAAGACTATTATTATATATAATATACGGACTAAAATTAATGCTTTCTATGTGAATCAAGTATGACATTGTAGCAAATAATCATGTTATGAGAAAGTCCAGATTATTATAACACAGTTCAAACAGTCAAATTTCTTTGAATTTCCATACATTCAAGATATACATATTACAATGCTATACAAATATTATCATAGTAATAAATAGACATTATGGGATGTACAGTGATCACTATTTTTGCCATCAGTAGGGCATGGATGATGCTTTACGTTTGATCTTTGCTTCTGCCAGTGATGAGATCTACAGTAACCATAGCAGTTATGGTGTCATACATGATGATCTGGAGTACACATATGATATACTTTACTCATACCACTACATACTGTACAGTGTAATTACTGTACAAAATATATACATGTATGTACATGTATGTATGTACATATATACATATGCATGTACATGCACCACACAGACATATAAACACATACTGTACACACACATGCACACGTGCACAGATACGTACATGCATGCACACACACACACACACACCCACACGTACACACACACCCACACACCCACACGTACACATACACAAACACACACACACACACACACACACACGTACTGTACACAAACACACACACACACACACACACACGTACTGTACACATACACACACACATGTACACATACACACACACATGTACACATACACACACACAAACACACACACACACACACACACACACACACACACACACACACACACACTTTTCTCATCTCTCCACATGGCTTATCTTCCACAACAATGTCTTCTTGTTGCCAGTGACAAAGAAATCCATCTTCCCCTCCACTAAGCAGTGACCCTCTCTGAATGGAGGTATAATCAGTGAACAAGCACACTGTGCTCAGCAGATGTGTACTATACACAGGTACTGTATGCCCACTCAATAATGAACAATGGGAGCTTTCTAATGTGGTCACCTATAGGACAACAACTTCTGGACTGGATTAGACAGGAGGCTGTTCTACCAAGACTGAAATGTACATATGCAGGTAAAACATGGCAGATGTGTATTTTTGTGCTCTATCAGGCACCACTTCAGGCAGGTGACAATTCTAGGGAGGTGGGTGTTCATAAAGGTTTCACTGTAGCTTCAGTGTATCAACAATGTTGTACGTAGGTACAGCTAGTACCATATGTTACATCTGGTCACATTGCAACACAGTCAAACTAGACATTAGACACAATTATGCACAATATGATCCATACATATGGACGTATATTCCTACTTTGATACTATCAAAAACGGAATTCAAACAGAGATTAATTGGCAATAACAGTCATACTAAAGTCATGAACAGCATCAAACAAAGTATTTGTGTGTGTGTACTTATCCTGGTGTGGAGTCTACAACTGGAGATATATGTACACCTACTAAACAGGGTACATGGGCATGCACTAGGTGTTGGGAGTAGATATCCTTGAGTTGCCCTCAGTCATCAACTCCTTACAACAGGTTGTATGTACGTAGGAGTTTTGCATATGCATTACATGTAAAGTATATGTAAGTACATACAGTATGTATGTAGTTGAAACATAGTGTACTCAACCAACACGCACCAACACACCTGATGATCCCAGTCCACACAACGTATCACCGATGAATGTCCCCTAGTAAGAGCCATTAAGGGTGCAAAGCCACTAACACCAGCATTCAGAATGAAGAGGTTACCTCTATTGGGGGGAGCAATACCATGGTGTGCATACTGACATGTGTGTGTGTGTGTGTGTGTGTGTGTGTGTGTGTGTGTGTGTGTGTGTGTGTGTGTGTGTGTGTGTGTGTGTGTGTGTGTGTGTGTGTGTGTGTGTGTGTGTGTGTGTGTGTGTGTGTGTGTGTGTGTGTGTGTGTGTGTGTGTGTGTGTGTGTGTTTGTGCTTGTGTGTTGTGTGTGTGTGAGAGTGAATGTGTGTGCATGTGTGAGTGTGTGCATGTCCGTGTGTGTGTGTGTTGTGTGTGTGAGAATGCGTGTGCTTCCAAGTGACAGCCAAGGGTGTACTGCACACACATCACACAAACAACCCACTGGTTGTCTCCTCCCAGCACAAACAGTCTTCCTGACTGTGAATGGAAGCTACAGTCCACAAAGTAGTCCACTTGTATATGATAGGTTTCCTACAGTAAACACACAAACAACAACACAGAACTACAGTGTATTCACTATGCAATGGCTCTAAACTGATTGTAAGGACAATAATAGGATTATAAAACCAAGGTTTTACACTGTAACACACAGTGGGAATATTTAACAGTTACAAAATTTGGTTCATTTGCCTAAAAACAGTTTTGCTGGGTTCCACATTTAGTGGGTTTGCCCATAAAGTCACATGGACTTCACACTGGACTAAATATCAAAAGTTGTGAATCTCTGGCGAAGTTCCTAAAACCACCAAACTACTTCTCCACTAATATTACCAGTCTTTTGGTATTCAAACAATCCAAGGATGTGTACCGTCCTACTTGCTTCATAAGTACCTTGAAGGGCAAGGTTAACCTGTACTTCTTATCAGAGATACTTACTATCAGTACTGGTTGACATAGTGTACATAAGCTAGGGACTGAGGGAAGTATATTCACTAGCCAGGAGTGTGCTCTAATCAGTAGTGTGTTTTTAAGCAAGTTGCACTGCAATTTGCTCTATTTCATCTTGCTGGATTATGCAAACAGGACGATTTTAACCATACCACAAAATGCACTGTACTATATGTACTGTGTTAGGTGATCCTCACAAACTGGTTATATGTAATCTCAAAGGATTTCAACGATAACACTCTTCAGTTGCCACACAGCCACAAGGAGGACATGGCATTGGTCACTGGTTAGTTTGACCATGGTACAGACTGGCACAGCATATCACACACTGGCTTCAATACTTTGTGAAAACGATATGTAGAGTCACCACACTATAGTCACCACATGTACACTCTGCATGCATTCTAAACTATGTGCATGCAATCTTTCTATAGAACACAGATATTGTCATCGGAGAAATCACTAGTCTGAAGGTCCTCGGCTCATGTTGTACACTCACTGTCAACACACTAAATGACAGCTAGAGATTACCTACACATGTACACACTTCCTCACAAGTGTGCTTCCAGTCAGTGGACACTACAAATGTAGTTACCTTGATAGTTTCTCTAATGTTCAAGAGTTGTGAGTGCTGAGAGCCCTGGGATAGAAAAAAAGTGTGCAGAATTCATACAGCAACTTCAGTGATATTAGCAAGCAGACACACATGTATATAGCATCATCATAACCATGTATGTATGTACAGTATCTAGTGTGTGCACACGACAGTACTGTGGGAATAGCAAACATCTTAAAAAGGTCTGAGTCAGTAGAGCTAGGCAGATCCAGTGGAAACATGTGGACACAAACTGTAAGGGACCCACAAAATCAGTTCTTGTTATCAGATGTTCTTCTTTCAAGATCTGCTTACTACATTCAGACTACCACAGGATAACCAAATAATGTGCAAAGATTGGTTTGTGTTAACCAGTAATTTGTCTTAAGGTTGTTCGCAATAATGACTTTCTACTGTTAGTGCACAGTGTAATGTGTGCATACATACTTCTTTAGCATGCCAGAGACTGAAGGTTTCAGAGTATGTTAGAGCATAAACAAACTCCTCGGATGGTCCAAAGAACCCAATCTTAGCCTGTCCGGCAGGAAGTGAAGATAGTAGCACATTTCAGGAAGTACATACATGACAATCATGATACGGGAAGTAAATACACAGGAAATGAAGAGAGACAAAAGCAATGTAGGACTACAACACGCACAGTACCAGGAATTTGAGTGAATGAGATTGAGTGGTAAGAAGGCAAATGTGTGCAGTCATGTGTGCAAGTCTTCATCCTGTTGGAGATGACATGTGCATGCATACGTATGTCCACACATTCGTTCACCAACACACAGATACAGCATACACTGGCACGGATATATCCATAATAGCACACATACGTACATCCACAATGGCACACATATTACATCGACAATGGCACACGCAGTACATACATTCACAATGGCACACGTACATACATACACTTACACATGCAATAGACATAATATACACAAATGTTTGTTTGTATGTACTCCACATTTCACAGTGCCAGTGAACATGTACACATGTGCACTGTATGACAGGTACAGCTGTAGACAATGTGTGGGAACACTGGATGCTTTCCAACGCTACACAACCACAACATGCGTCGGAGGTTTCAGAGGTTTAAGAGGTTCAAACCCCCTGCATGCCATGCAGACACAGGGCCATCCATGTGGGTGTACTTCATGTGATGCACACACAGTGGAAAGGACAGCACACAGCACTCTACATCAGATTGCACACGCCAGGCCTGCGCGATAGTGGTGAAAAGTGGATATCACAATAATAATTAACATTTTCACCACGATTATCAAAACAATGACACCTGTTAATTGACAAGATTCCAATAGTGATTAACAATGAACCTAGAAAAAGGGAATTTTAGCATTCTCTAACAGCCTGTACTCATTTACAGGACTATTAACTTCAGCTGCACACTCTGTCATCAGTCACATCACCCAATGTGTGAATGAGCTAAAAACACAACATACAAGACCCATACAGTCCTACGTATATGTCAACGTGTAGTGTAACAGCAATAAATCTTAAAGGTTATCATCATCCAAACAATAAACACAGCAAGAGATAGTCATTTCGGAGCAATTGCACAGACCTAGCCAGTATATTAACACTATCCATTCTATGTGCACCGAACACCCAACGAGTGTTTGTACCGTACATGCACCGGGTGCATGTTAAAGTATACATACGTATGCAAGATGGAAAACAAGTATGTAAAAATTTACTATCCATACTTCAAAAGCACACTACAGCAGATTAATGTGCATGTACTGTATGTGAAAGATAGACTGGCTACACCATATTATATAGTATCATGCATAGTCGAACTAAGGTTGTGTTAGTGCATAATGTGAAAATAATATAATATACATATCTATTGTGAAGCTCTTATATATCTATGTCTATAGTGAGAAGGGGGTGGGGAGCGAAGCCTATCAGTCGTTGGTGCCCTTGTGACAACACTGTCAACTGGTACTTTCGTCCACTGATGAACAAGTCCATGGATTTCTTCCCTTGACCTCCATAAGTCATGAAGTAATAACGATCGCGTCTCATGATATTTTGTGAATCCATTGGAGAATCCTGTAGATATGTGAATGGATTGTAAATGGAATTCTGTTGTGGATTCAACACACACACACACACAGTGTGCACGTGTGTTGCTCACATGGACAAACAGATAATAGTACTCACCAGGTCCACTGTAAGGAGTTGAAGTCCATGATTCCATGACCGATATCCAAGCAAGTAATGTTCAAATGCATTCAAACTGAACACAAAGTGCATCCCAAAATCACCAGAATCCCATGACTTCATAACTCGATGCAAGCACACTAACAAAATCATTTTAAAATACGTACATAAGTTCACAGGCATATGTATGTGCTGTATGTGTGTACATTACACATAAATGTAAGCTAGAATCTGTATGTGTGTATGTACGTATGTTGCATCTGTGTACTGCATGATGTGTATGTGTATACTGTACACACGAATGCCTTATTGCACGTACGTACGTACGTACAGTATATATTTCTATATATTATGTGTATGTACAGTACATAAGCACACACAATGTGTAGAAATATACATATACGTACTATGGCACGTGTGTTCAGTACATACAAGTACGTAGTAGTCACAGAAACTGTCGTGTTTGCTTGTGCAGACGTACGTGTTGTGCAGTTGCCAATGTACAAATGGCCCTTGGTGGCGTCCCTGCAGAAGTTCTCAGACGAGCCGAGGGTGAAAGCGACATTGTTCACATTCATGTCATTCATGACAACCCCATAATCTTCAAGCTTGTTCAAAATGTCAACTTTTGCCTGAAATGAACACACAGATGCAAATCAAACTACATACATACGTACATACACGTGTACAGTATATTATATGCAGTATTGAATAATTCTCCACAATAGTTATATGTATGTACACATCATGGCTGACTTGTGCAGGAAAATGATTGTACATAAAGGTTGTACAGTGAATACTCGTTAATCTGCCACAATTTCTCTTTCAAAGAACACGGTGGATTAACAAATTTGGCAGATTAACTGGATATTCATTGGTACTTGTACATTATATTGGTACTGAGAAATTGTGGTGGATTAAAAGGTTTGGTGGATGAAGCAGTGACAGATTAATGAGAATTCCCTGTACATACAATTAGGCCTGTGCAATAATCGGGATAATTAGATTATTGTTCTCAATAATTATCATCTGAATAAGGATAATAATGATAGCGAGTTAATAATTACAGCGATAACACTTCCTTTATTTATTTCCTGAAAATGTGCATATTATGTTGTGATGGTTATGGAATCCCAGTCAATGTGGGTGAGCCTTTAGCCCTGGGGCTACTATACACGCCCACCAAGCCAAGCTCAAGCCTTGATTGGCTGAATTGACTTGTATATTGCACAACACACAATTTCATTAGTTCATATCATTTACTTCTAAATTAGTCTTTTCGGACTTAGTGTGATGTTCCAAACTTGAATAATCATAGGAAACTTGAAATTATGGTACCAGTGTTGCATAAATATCATGATAATTGCAATAATGATGCCGTTTGCCATGATGTACAGTAGTTTTGTACCGTTATCGCACAAGGCATATGTATCTACAATCCAGCATGTACTGTATGAGCTCTGTCAGAACTTACCGCTCTGCAATGAGTGGCCTTGTCTGACTGTCTTGTTTGAAGTTCGACATCTCTGAGAACCCTCGCTGGCGATGGTAGTGCGTTTGATGTCCAAATCCCCCAGAACATCAAAGACAGAGAGAATACTACGATCCACATGATTTTCTCCTATACCACTTTATTACTCTGTAATCTAAAAACTGTATAAATTACTGTTCTTTGTCGAGTGAAACTGTTTAATGCTGGTGGTATGTAGGCAGGGAGGTAGGCTTTTATACCATCGGGCTGTCATCCAACCGCGAACCACATTATAAGGGATTCAAACAGTTTGAACACAATGGGGCAGAATCGTCAATTTCAGAATGCAACTGATTAAGTTGAGCAATAGGTAGGGATTACGTGTGTAGTCCACGTTACTAAAAATGAGCAATCTTATTTTTATGACATCATGAAGCAGTACATCAGGTCAACTCGCATACCCCCTTTGATACAATATACAATACATACATACAATATATACGTACAATACATACGTACAATAATACATACAATACATACATATAATACATACAATCCACACATACAATACATACGTACATATAATCCATACATACGATACATACATACATACAATCCATACATACGTACAATCCATACATACAATATATACGTGCAATACATACATACAACCCATACTTACAATACGTATATACGTACAATACATACATACAATACATACATACTGCACCTTGTCATCCATATGTACATACAGTATACACTGTACATACGTATATGTATATGTATATACGTACATACTACATGAGTTTGTTAAGTACAAAATTTGTTGTCAGAATAAGGAGGTTGTACATATGTACAGTACATACGTACATATAATGTATGGGAATAGCTGTGACTCATAAAATACAATCCACATAGTACATACCTACAGTACATACAATATTATGAGTACTCACACTTATATTATGTATTTGTGCAGTATTTCAGGAAGGATAGAAATTACAGCTACGTACATACATGAGTACAGTACATACATGCTGCAATACAAAGTTCCCCCAAGAGATAAACACACTATTGTGATCATAGATGGTTTGGTGTGTAGTACACACATTGCACACACCACAAGATATGAACAAACATTACAATACACCAGAGAGAACACAATGTACATACACACGTATATACACCATGCAAGGCTCCATATCTTTCCACATACATACACTGCAAAACACAGTACAGCTCCTAGGCTCTGTACATATGTATATTCCAAGACCCTAGAAAGTACACAACCTATGCAATACAGTGAATTCTCGAATCTGCCACATCTTTATCCACCAAACCTTTTAATCTGCCACATCTTTATCCACCAAACCTTTTAATCTGCCACATCTTTATCCACCAAACCTTTTAATCTGCCACATCTTTATCCACCAAACCTTTTAATCTGCCACATCTTTATCCACCAAACCTTTTAATCTGCCACAATTTCCAGTAATGATATAATGTACAAGTACCAATGAATATCCAGTTAATCTGCCTAACTCGTAAATCCATCATATTCCTTGAAAACCAATTGTGCCGGATTAACAAGAATTCACTGTATAGTACAGTAAGGTATGCAGTGAGTTGTGCACACATCCTTCTACATACACACATCGTGAAACACAGCACCTATGAGACTCTACAAGTACACAATGGCCATGCACAACACAATGGGTTGTGTGTCCTCTGCATACACAGAGAACAAGACCCTAGAAAACCCACCAAATACTGTACTTATGTAGTACACCATAACAGTGAGTTGTGTACACCACTGGTGAAGGGAAAACACAGAAATGGAGTCCATTACAGGGGGGTACTTTTTCCACTTCCAACAAATTTTACAAAAGTGGACCTCGCATAAGTCAAAGATTTCAAAAGCAAAACAAAAACTACACATGTATGCATGTGTGTATGATAGAAAAACATGACATAATCTCCATATATGATACATTATTGTGCACCAAAAGACATACTGCACATTTCATGTGTGTATTGTACATACTGTGTGCAGCAAAGGAGAGTACTATTCATACTTTCAACACTGGGTGTATGTACACCGCTGACACATACAGTAAATGCCATACATGTGAATATAGGAATATATACTGTATGTGTATGTACATCACACATACAGTATATACAAGTACTCACAACGGAAGCCTCGGCATTGAGGACCGATGTTAGCGAGTCGTCTTCGGACAAGTGTCTTGTGTCGAAAATGCACACCAAGCCATCCTGGGTGGTCACAACAGAACAGGAAGTAAAGAGCACCACAGAGATGAGCTAGATGATGAAATCCAGTGTTGTGTGGCTACTGATATGTACGTAGCTGTACATAGTGTATGTAGGGACACGTTATGACATCCTTTTAGAATGAGTCACAGTGAGTGAATTGACATTATAGTACAGTTGAACTTGTACATAAGTTGGACTGTATACCCCTTCAGGACCTTGAAGCTTACAGTAAATCTGCAATTTCCATATATGTGTCATAAATACTATCAGTACAGGTATACATACGTACATAGTCCATATGAGCTAGGTACTGGAGTGCACACACCAACCAGTGTACTTATCTTACCAAGCAAGTTAAGTGCATATGTACATACATACATATATATGAAGCAGTCTAGGACAAAATTAACAGCAATACACCCACAGTAGACCTGAACCTTGAGGACAATGACTACTCACCACATCACAGAATACATAGTGAAGTCAAAGAAGTTAACATATACTGACTGTACGTATATATACACTAACTGTGTGGGTGTATATACTGTACATATGTACATTATAAGAAGTGCTCACCAAATCTGTACCTCTTACCAGAGGTATTCACTATTGGTACTGGTTGACATAGTGTGCATGAGATAGGGACTGAGTGAAGTATGTACATGTACTAACCCAAGTACTTACTGAGTTGCACTGAAATACAATTAAAAACATGTACCAGGATTTCATATTGAAGGAGCTACAAACTGACAT
>OZ026554.1:3652826-3710326 GCA_964020155.1 Chondrilla cf. caribensis
GGGTTTCCAGCTGTCCATTCAGGGAGACATCCAATTCTCTCAGTTTGCTGAGGCACCCGATGCTGTGTGGAACCACTCTGAGCCCAGAATCCACAAACGTCAGCACTTCCAAGTTCACAAGGTGATGGAACTACAACAACAAAAGGACAGATGGTTAAAAATGCACACCATTAGCTAGAAATATTTGAATTGATCACAACTAATTTAGTTCATTCACATAAGAGAAAAATACACAAACACATATAATATGTTGTACAGTGGGACCTCTCCGTTAAGGACACTTTGGGACCTTAAATTTAGTCCTTATTATGGAGATGTCCTCAATTCAGAGGTTAATTTATACACCGCAATATTACACTGGGATACAGAATAGTGTCCTTAATACAGAGGTTTCTGCAATTCAGAGGTTTGCAATAGAGAGGTTCCACTGTACAATATTATACTTGCTACATTCTTCATGCAAATAACACACTGTCCTACTATAATATATAGCCAACATTACATCCCAATTACTCCCATCTAATATAAACTACTGTATAGCGGGAAATTTTTGTGGGACAATATTTTTGTGGATGGCTCCAAAAATGAAAATTCGCAGATAAAATTTTCACAGATGCTGGCCACAGTCATGTGATAGAACGAGAACGCCTAATCTGCGAATAAATTTTTCGTGGATGTTAAATCAACTACGAAATCTGTGAAAACTTTGTCCTGCGAAAATTTCCTGCTACACGGTATGACTAACAAGAGGTTTCAAGGTATAATTTTGGTGTATTTGCAAACACGATGCACCAAAATGACAACACATGCAACGGCTCCAGAGTGTGTCATATGTAACACAGAGTATACAGTTTGTGTTCAGTAGAGTGTACTGGCTCACAGATAGTGTGTTGCCTTGCTGAAAGTAGGTTTTCAGATTCGCATTCCTCACTTCGAGGACTGTGACTCTCCTCAAAAGAAGCAGTGAACTAAACAGATCATTTCCTGCAGAGGTAGTAGGGTGAAACAAGCAAGTATCACATTATGTCAGGTTAGGCACAACATTGGATAGTCTTACTTAGCCAGACTCATTTCACAACAGCTTGAGGAGCCAGAATGAGGGTCTGGCTAAGCTAGACTAGGTATTGTCATACAAGACAGCACATTGCATCACGTGAGTAGTTAGCCTGACGTCACAAACGTGTAGTTAGCAGTGCTTTGGAATCTTTCTCACTTTTAGCAATGGCCAGCTCCCTCGTCTGAACTGTATCGTCATCAGTTTCTGTTTCTGTATCAACTACATCCACTTCACTGACAAAGTCGTATATTTGCAGTTCACTTGGCGAATAATTCACCACCATACTGGGGTCATTCAGGAACTGCTTGGTCAAATGGTCAGGCTTGCTTACATTCACCACTAATCTGTCCTTCTCCATTATAACTTGAAAGTAGCCAATCACTTATTATAGTTGTATAGCAGAAAATGAAATGAATACGGTGAATCATCTCAGTCGGAGCTTCTTATACAACGCTCTGTTGTTCGGCGGACGTAGTGCTATTAATAGTAACATACTTCCCTGGTTTCCTACTATATATAGAACATGCGCTATGCTTTTATATCTACTATAAATAGTTTGATCGACGATGACTCGTAGTACTATTTATAGCTACAGCGCATTAGTATACAGTAATAAAACAATGCATGATAATAATATGAAACATACATTGGAAATCAAGGGCATAATTATAATTAAAATATCCATAAAAATCATGCATGATAAAAGTGCATACCTCAAAGCACATGGACAAATAAATAGGTAAAGAAATTCACAACACAAATCACACAGCAGCATCAAAGCCGCTAAATCCAGAAGTCATGGTTGGATTAGGTAACACTATGTAGTCAAGTTGTCCCTCCGGAGAAGGTCGAGGTATTTCAGAAATCGGGGTCAAACGATCATGTTCGAGATTTCGTATTGGTTCCTCGTGCGATAGAGGGTCATCCGGCATCAGGTCATCTGGCCTGTACTCTGGAGAGGGGGTCCGTGCACTGGTAGTGGTCATTTGTACATTTGGAGGATGCATCACTGGACACACATGTTGCACTGGGTGTAGATCGGATGAAGGTTGTATAAGAGTTGAAGTTTGCGGAGGTGTGAATATGTGAATAGAGGGCTCTGGGACATTCAAAGTTACAGGAGTTTGAGATTGTGGCTTTGAAGAGTGAACAGCAGATGGATATTGTCCACTCAGCAAGTATTTGGAGCTTCCATCGGAACTTGAACTAGAGTTGGAAGATAAGTCCTGAAATCTTTCCATAGCATTCCCAGAGTGAGAGGAGACATCATCTAATAACGATTGCTGATCATCAAAATCTATCACAGATCCGAGTTCTGATGATTGATATGAACTATTCCCGCGGCAAGGATGTCTAATGTAAGGATTTAAGTTCTGTCTGAGTCTTTCACGATACCGAGGTAGATCACGAAGTGGTCTCGGTCTATGGGGGACAAACAGGTAAACATAACAGCTATAATGAAGACTCAATGTGTGTATGTACGTACGTAGATGCATACTGATCCCAATCCGATGTATGTACAGAAGGATAACACTATACATATACAAGCACTACTAATGTTATGTATAATACTAACCTCACACATATGTACATATATGTATGTATGCATAGGCATACAGATGTTACAAATACTACGTTCGAATGAATACTACAGATGTTATGAATACTACACTCAATATACGACGAATACTAACCAACACTAACCAATACTAACCTCACACATAGTATGTACAAATACATATGTATGCATGTATAGGTTACATGTATGTAGATACTATAAGTGTACGCTTGTACATATTCAGTGGGCATCAGCTCTGTACCTGTTTCTCGCCCTGCACACAATTGCCAGTACAATGACAACGATCACAATGCACACACACACTAGAGCAACTGCGACGGCAATAGCAATAACATCAGATTGGATGCCTACAGGAGAATGAACAGCAGCAATAATGGAGACATGTTCACACATGCCCTCCTTATGTAGGGGACAGACGTAATAAGAATGTCAGCCATTTTATTTGGACAATTTAAAAGCAACGAACATGCTGTATAAACATCTGCATGTTGCATGTGCATAGCATATGTACATACAGTGAAAACAGTGTATGACGGATTAGTAAGTTTGGTAGATTAATAAGATATACATTACTGATCATAGATTGGTACTGGGAAATTGTGGTGGATAAAGTGACAGATTAACAAGAATTCATTTGTACATATGTACATGAATAGTAAATCAGATAACACAGTAAATTGGAAAATATCTTGGAACCAGTATAATAGCATTTTGTATGTATGCACTTGGAAGTAGGTCAACATTGCACAGTATTACACCAAATACATCATCGTTTTGCAGAAGTACACTGTACGTGCATGTGTGAAAATCAAATGTACGTATATCCTC
This sequence comes from Chondrilla cf. caribensis, assembly GCA_964020155.1. Taxonomy (NCBI): domain Eukaryota; kingdom Metazoa; phylum Porifera; class Demospongiae; order Chondrillida; family Chondrillidae; genus Chondrilla; species Chondrilla cf. caribensis. Next base: position 3,656,291 of record OZ026554.1, read on the forward strand.
TGAACACACTACATGCAAGGTCTGCACTTATGGACATACATGTATGTACAAATGCATGCAGACCTGTATGTGTAGTACAAACATGTATGTATATACATGTATGCATACATGTATTAGCACATGTATGTACATGAACAGTTCACACAAACACAAGAATTCTATGTAGCACTCAGGTTGCTTACTTTGGGGACACTTTGGTACTTTCATGGTAGCAGTAGCTGTTGCTTTGATCTCCACACGTCCATTAAACGTTACAACCAATTCAACAATGTACTCAGTATTTGCATCCAAGGAATGAGTTGTGATGTCCATCTGACTTGCTCCTGACTGTGGGAACACCTTGTGAAGGCGTTTGTCCTTCCCAGCAGGGTAGCTGACCTCCGTAGAGTACACACCACATGTACTGTTCGCAACAGTCGTCCACAATAACGTGACGCTACCACACGGATCGTGGAGGCTGGTTGACACCCAAATACTCACATTGGGCCCAGATTGGATCACTGTTGAGAAGATACAGTAAATGAACACAACAATAAAAAGTATAAATATGCACAGCTAACATAAACAAATTCCAAATACATTGCGATATACAAAAATACATACGTACATATGTACATACAGTATGTACACACACACACACACACACACACACATACACACATACACACACACACACACACACACACACACACACACGCACACACACACACGCACGCACACACACACACACACACACACACACACACACACACACACACACACACCTTCATCATGCGTCAATTTTATTACATCGGATTTGGGACCAGAAGCCACTGATGTATACCCTCGCACAGTGATATTGTATTCTAAATTTTCAGTTGTGTTCACTGGGATGAAGTATTCTGTCTCATCATTGGTGACATTGGAAGCAACCTGCTTGTACGTGGTTAAATCCCCGTGTAATCCAGAATCCACATCCACCGTGTATCCCTCAATGTCACCATACTGTAGAGACCTCGAGAGCGGCTGCCATTCGACACATACTCCTTGTCCCAGTATGGTGGAGTGCTGCACTAGTGGTGCCTGAGCTGGAGCTGGAATGGCAGAATGAAGGAAGATACAGTTACTACAGGTGCACTGTAATCTGACCACTAGTGCTGTATGAACAGTTATGCACATGCACGCACGCACGCACACACACACACACACACACACACACACACACTCACCTCCATCTGGTGTCTTGAAACAATATGGATTAGTATAGGGTCCATATAAAGTACCACCTCCAGTAACACCCCTCACTTTGACTTGAAATTTTGATCCTCTTAGTAAGTTCAGAGATACAGAATGCTGCTCAGTTTTTTCGATGTGCTCAAGTCCTTTTGAGCACCATTCACACTTTTCCTCTTCATCTCCACCACACTGGTCGGACTTGATGTGAACTTCGTACCTCAGGTGTCCCCCTTGCTTCTCGCTGGGGATGGGATCCCAGGAAATGTTGACCGCGTCACTATTGTTACTAACGACCTTGATTGGTCCTGGAGACACCGAAGGGGCTGATAGGAAAGAAGTAAAGCAGTCAATCGTTTCAGTTTTTTGACATACACAATTGTCTATTAGTTGAGGTCTTAATGTGTGTGTGTGTGTGTGTGTGTGTGTGTGTGTGTGTGTGTGTGTATGTGCGTGTGTGTGTGTGTGTGATAGACTGTACAACTGAAGATTAGTTGTGAAGTAAATACATATACATACACAAACACAGCGGTAACACAACTGGAAACATGGGATTAGTCACAAGATTACCCACACAATTAAAAAATCTAGGTGATATATATCCAAAGTTTGTGTTAAAATGTCCCCAAAAGGCAGAAAAGTCGACAACACTAAGCAACTCCAGTATTATTAGTGCATACATGTACACAGTACATGGATAGCTATGTATGTGCATTTTCATTCAGTACAGCCCTGCTGTACCAGTAGTGTACAACAAATTCTCGTAAATCCGCCACAGTTAAGATTCAAAAACTACGATGGGATAGTGGTATATTCATTACAGCTTGCATGTCACATTGAGGGTGGGAAATTGTGTGGGAAAATGGTTTGGCAGATAAAGCAGTGTTGGATTTTTTGTTTGTATGTACAATACACAAAGTCTTGTACAGTACCTACTGTGAAAATACTGTGTACACAACTTGGACAACACCTGTTGTACATGCACAATGCACAGCATACATACCTGCTTCCTTGGTTTCACAGGGAGTGCACTGAGTTTTGTTGCTGGTATAGCCAAGACTGTCTTCTAGCTGTAGACTGAACTGATAGGCAGTTCCCGGGTGCAATCTGGTCATGTTGAAGGATGAAGAATCCAAGGAGATGTTCTTCAGCAGAGTCTCCGCGTGCGAGCCGGTGACTAGCAACCGCATGTCCAGATCCTTAGTACCAGGAGCTACACCATTCACCTACAAATGTAAGTACATGCACAAACGATATCAAGAACTACAGGATAACTTTCCATGCAGATAAAACAAATGGACATACAACCTCTGAAGTGAAGTACAACTTGCTTAGCAAGTGACTTGAAGGGCACACCAAATGTACACTTTCTATAAGAGGAATCTATCAGGCCTGTACACAGGGGGGGTTGAGGGGGTTCGAGCGAACCCCCCTTTATGTTTATACATTGAAATGAAAAAATGCTGTTGTCCAAGTGCCACCATTGTCTAGGGCACAAATAATCAAAATTTCACAGTAATTCAATCTGATACAAAGGTGATGCAGCCACCCCATTATATGATGTAATGATTATGTAGACTGGAATCAGTCAATTTGCTATTTGATTCAGCACAGTAGATATTATTGAGCTCTGTGTATATATGTACGTATATTTGTGACATGACCAGACATAAGCTGCATGTTATGCTTAATTAGTATTAACCACCAACGATGATCTCTATAATTGTGATGGCATGCATGTGTGATGACAGATGGATATGAACTGGACTAAAAATGTAACCCCCCTTTTGTGAAGCCTGTGTACAGGCCTGTCTATGATCAGTGGTTGACATAGTGTACATGAGCTATGGACCGAGTAAAGTATACACACCAACCAGGATCACATACTACACAGGGCATTTACAATGCATTGTACTTTAATTAGTATGAATGTAAGCTCAATACATGCAATTCATCCTATACAGTACACAAGTATGTATGTTTGAACAATGGTGTCTGCGAACAAGATAAAACTATAGACGATATAGACTGTCTACAATATCTATGGTGAAACTGAAACTAGCACACATTACATAAAATCCAAGTTCTGTTGAAAGATTTCCAAGAAGACATGTGTCTGTTAACAAAGATTCACTATTTCATAGAATGGGGTCTGTGTGTGTGTGTGTGTGTGTGTGTGTGTGTGTGCACGCGCACAGTCATCCTCGCCCACATTTTCCTACAATGTATCTACATGTCTATCCGGGATTAGGTTTCTGAGGACCTATGTGTTCAGGCTGGATAGTTGGGGAGGAAGTGAGGTACTTTTACTGAACCACAAACACATTTTTATGGAGTGACAAACAGGAATTCAAGAACCCACAATACAGTGAGGGCATAGTACAATATCACCAGAAGGGCTAAAGGGGAGGGTATATTGCAATGTGGGAGGGGCAGAGGGGGGAGTGAGGTACAGGTGATACACCTGGTATTACCTTCCAATGGAGTAGGATGGTGTATCCTGAGATTGGTTGACACCGAGTACATTGGAGAGTGAGACCTGTAGGAAACGTAGGTAAATAATACATTATTCATAATATTCATGACAGTAATGTGATACTAAAAGGTTCACTGAATTACAATAGATAAATACACGACACACACACACACACAAACTATAGACAATATAGACTGTCTACAATAGGGACACACACACACACACACACACACACACACACACACACACACAGCCACGTAATACACAATTATTGAATACTTATAGCTATCTGCTTACTACACAGTGTGGTAATTTACTACAGGTTAATATGATTAGTATCCTGTATTAATGGGTCATAGCATATCAGTGGCAATACTAGGTATTCCCACACAACACACAGTACAATTCCAAGAATTCAAAATTTCCAGGAATATCACATTCAAGGATACACACAGTGCAATGTGTTGGAGTTTGTTTTCATGTTCACTGTAGCACTTATTAATATATCTTCATAGTTTTTGTATGTACCAACTTTATGCCATTCAGTCATGAGTATGATCCCATGACTTCTTCGAAGCTCATTATTATTCAAGCATACAAACTTCAACTGAATACTGATATAAGAACCTACGTATATCGTCACTACGTAAGAATAGCCAGAAGCATGTGTGTGGCTAACTAAGTGTGTGTGAGTTCACTAGTAGTGGGTTTAGTACAAATGCAACTTGCATGATGTTTCTATGGAAGTGGCCAGTTCTATGAAACAGTAGGAAGTGGGTAACCTCAACCTTCCTGGAACTGCTCCTTACTTTGAGCATCTGGTGGGACCAGGGCAGTCCGAGGAGAGCTGTGTCCTCCTTCCAGGCTCCAACTACCAGAGCTCTTGCCCTCCCTTGCCACAACATAGCTCACAACAATGGTGTATTCTTGCATTTCATGTATGCCTTCAGTTAGAGTACATTTCGTGTCATTGCAAGTCATTTTGGCAGCCAAGGCAGGATCAAATGTGTTGCCAGAGGTGTAGTACACATGGTAGTGGTTAACAACCAGTCCCTCCTGCAAGATTGGCGGGTCCCACTGAACCGTGAGATTGCGAAAACCGCCAAACACCTTCACATTCACGATACTGGTCAGATCTGATGAGAAGTGAAGTACAAGTGTGTACAGTACATACACATGTACGTATGTCTATCAGTATTGTAGTGACGCACAAGACTAAAACAAGTCAGTAACAACTTGTATGTTGATAAACTGAAACCACTAGAACTTCAAGAATAGCATCAACCAGTTCGTGGCTTGAAAGGCATTAGTAATTTTACTAAAATATACCATTACAGTTATGTTGGCATTGTAACAATCAAATAATTTGTTTGTGTAGCACAAGTCAGCAGGCCATGTGCTGCTTTGGTACACTGATTCAGGTTGTACAGGCCAGGCTGATAAAATTGATGAGGATGGATTGCTTGTATTCAAGACTTACTTGGAGTCAAAGTGGATCCGTTCACCATGTTGGAGCAGATACTCTCAAAGAATGTGGAAACCGAAACGCAAAAGTAGTAGGTCTGGTTCGGATTCGGCATGGGGACAGTAAATGTGTGGACCCCGGACCCCTGAAACAATGCGTTGTTCTGATACTAGAGAGCAATGAAATTTACATACAAACCATTGTCAATACATAACCTCAATCCCAGACAACCAGCTGCACATTACAGACAAGTACATGCATATTCATGTACGTACATACTTGAACATTATAGGCACATCAAAAAATCAATAGTTGGTCCAATGTACACATGATCAGCCAGCATGTACACAGGTTGACCTTTTGCTCACCATAATCTGGGTGGGATCTGTACTCCAGTAGATGTTGAACAATGAAGGCTGTATGTTTGCCGATTCCCATTGAAGGCTTATACTGAAAAGGTCTTGTTTCGTTACTTTCAAATTGTAGGGAGGTCCAGAGGGACCTAGCTGACCGATGATAGTGTCTGTGGGGTTTGAAAGCGAACACATTCCTCCACTCACAGCCGCTACACGAAACCTGTATTGGTGAAACTGTTCCATTGGAAACAAGCAGCTCAATCGGTCTCCTGGCAAGGTTATCCAGACTTCGTAGCTGCCCTGATTGGTTGCTACCTTCACCACAAATGTCAGGTTGTCAACCAGTTCCCTTGGTGAGATCTGTAAGTAGTTATACCTCCAAGTGAGGTTCAAATAGGTTTTGTTCACTCCGTAAATTTTCAGGGAGATAGGTGGTGGTAAAACTGCAAAAAGTTGAAATTACAAATGTACATTCGTATGTGTCTATCTTGATAATACAGTACGGTGTGTACAAAGTGCAACAGCCTGATACAAATATTAGGCATTGCTTTACAGCTACAAACAAGAATATACCCGCCTAGTACAAATAAGAAATAGTTAGAGGTTTACAGTTGCAGACAAGAGAGAAGTGTCAAACTCACAAGTTTCGTTCTTTTGGTCCACTTTGTTGGCTGTAGTTCTATCTACTGACAAACCAGTTTGTGGGAGATGGGTATTGATGATTGGGGATGGCGAGCTGTGGGGGCTATGTGTGGCAGAACCAGGAAGAGCCGTACCTACAATAATGTGACAGAGGAGAAGAAGCAGCTTGAAGAACATAACAGGGCATTCAACTCTCATGGCTGAAGAGTACGGAGGAGGTAGAACGGTAGAACAGTTGAGAGAGTGGACACTGACCAAGGTTCAGGTTAATACTCCTTTTATCCTCCTCTTCTAGAGAATCCCAATTCTTCACAAAGAGAATCATATACTTTTCACTCCACTACATTATGGTAATATTCTTGGAATTTTTTCTGAACTAATGAATATCATTAGTGGTTATGAATCTAATTAAGGATGTTCCTAGAACATTAATATCTTAGATAGATATATTTTACATACATAAATTTACAAGCTGTGTGGAATGCTGACACTGCAGTTTTCATGTCTCCATGGGGGTGTACATTATACAAACATTGCTACAAACATTATTACAACAAAGGACAAAGTACAAAAGTATCATGTGGTGTCATATTTATGTCTGGAATAGTATTAATAATAACATCAACAATGAACAACTTTACCACAACACCTATACTTAGGCAATAAAAGACCTATGTGCCTATATTATACAGCATATTTATGTTATACCATGATGTTAGAGGATAAATTTACATACATACCAATAGCGCAGTACATATACTTAGAAACAGCCGGGAATACCCACAACCACACTACGAATGAATATTGTAGAGCATATCAATATGCAGGTAGTCCTACAGGTCTTACGTCATACACCAGAGTGGGAAATGAGGACTACTGGCTCTGAATCAGACACACCGAACATGTGTTCAATGCGCCGATTGTGAGGAAGAACATTAGTGAACACTACCAAAGACATGTATGTAGGTTAAGATTAGTCCATCACTGGATATGAGGTCAACCAGCTGACAAGACCAATGCCTGTGATATCCAGTGATGAACTAATCTTAACCTACTTATATTCTAGCTCCGGCCTTGCATTAGTTATGTGCAGTGGACCTCTCTCAATATCAAAAGAAGTGTCTACATCCACTCCTCAAACAGTTTCCATGCATGTATCTACAAGAGCATACAATATCATACATACAGTATGTAGGCTACATACGTACATATGTATGTACTGTACACATGTGTGCGTAACATGTGAATGCAATAATTATGTACATATGTATGCAGCACATATGTAGCCAATGAGATTATTTCTGTAGGAGTAGTATAAAAATTCACTCTGTAATGTACTTAAATGCATTATTCACGGGCTGAACAAAATCATAGAGAGGGCATTATTATACGTATGTACCCATAAACTCAGTTGACAAACACACAGTGAATAGATACAAATTATGTATGCAAGTAATAATATTGATTGTACAGTGAATATTCATTAATCCACCGAAATATGGCGAAATTCTGGCAGATTAATGATATGACGGATTATACTGATCTTCTTTGAGATGTCTCCTACCATTTTTTGCACAATTTGTACATTCCACGTCTTTGAGAAACGGTCCGTGAGTATTTTTTACATTGTCGTCGGATTCCTCTTTCTGCACTCAGAAATCTACTTCTTCTGCCTCATTGGCAAGTCAATTTTAGAACGCTTTGCTGCTATTTTGCTCTACACTAAGACAACTTCTTAAAAATTGGCAGAATATCTGTAACTGAAGTCCATACAAAAGTGCAAATTGGTACACAGAAGAATGGTGGATGGTGGAATTGTGAGATGGCGGATTACTTGTATAGTATAGCCATACAAACGGATTCGTTTCATAATAATATAAACGGTTTTACAGATTAATGAATACAGTGGAACCTCTCTATTACAAACCTCTGAATAGCAGAAACGTCTATAATAAGGACACCATTCCGTGTCCCAGTGTAGTACTGTAGTGTATTAAGTGACCTCTGAATTGAGGACACCTCTGTAATAAGGACTAAAATCAAGGTCCCAAAGTGTCCTTAATAGAGAGGTTCCACTGTATTCACTGTATCAGACTGTCACATATGTGAGCTCACAACATAACGCTGTAACGCATGTAAACAGATGTCACATCTGAGCAAATCATAGATGAACAAAAGGGAGAATTCCTGTTCAACTTAACATTATTCCACCCTAGATATCGGGTACTCGTATACACTCAGTTGACAAACACACAACAAGATATGAACTACGTAAACTAGTATTACATGTACACAGTCTGACATTCATATGGGCTCTACATATGCATGTAAACAGATGTCAGGTGTCACATTCGAGTGACTTATGGACAACCAAACTAGAGATTGCATAAACTTCAAACTAAACCTTTGCAAACATTTACACTATCCTCCGGACCAACTGCCCTGAGTGGCTGTGCGTCTGTCTACCGTCATACCTGAATTAACACACCACAATTTTTCCCACAAGCTTCTGAAAATACCTGTGACTTGATACTGAAATGTACCAGATCACTGAAAGTAGACAAACTGATATCTACTGCACTGAGCCGTATCTCATGTCTCCCAGGTGAGAGAAACTACATAGTCAGTGATCAGCTGGAATACATACACATGCACTTTCATGTACACATAATTGCACAGAAAAATAGTTTCAGTTAGAAGTGGCCTTGGGCAATATATCAACTGGTGAAAGGTACTCTTTGAAACTGGAAACGTTGGTGTGCACTGGACATGATAGACGGGTTGTATCTGATGGGGACTACACTGAGCCCGTGAGAGTCTCCGATCTGGTCAACCCACACGGTGACAATAGGGACTCGATGTCTGCTGCACAGACCAGCTACACATCATGATGATGTCATAGGTAAACAGGTGGAAACCATCCCAAAAATGTAAATAGGGGAGATATTTCAAATGATAATACAATAGAAGATGGCCGATTATTTACTAGTTCCACCCCTCCCTCCAAATATAATACACGCCTACTCTTGATGTACACTATAACAGATGTTACATAACAGAATACTAAAAGTGAAGATTTGAGAGGCTATTACAATATAATGTTCTTATGTTTGAAACAGCAGGTACATTATGCATACACAGGTACATCACGCATACACAGGTGCACATAGTGCATGCAGGACCATGGCATATGTGCATGTACATATGAACACTCAGGAGCATGCACATGTACAGAGTTGTGCAGATCTGTCGCATATACCATCACTGATAAACGTGCGTACGCGCACAAGCTGGCACACACACCACGCACATTAGAGTCCACCCGTGCTACCGGCGAGTGCATTTGAGGTTTACAGTGTAAACCACAGATAAGGACACGTAGCCAACATGCAGCAAATATAACACACATAAATACGCGGATGGTACTCACCAGTGTATCCGTTGAATAAATACAAGAAAATAAGAATCGTTAAAAATCGCACTTGGACGAAAGGGTGAGCTTCTATTGTACTTAATTTATACTGCGACATCGCATTCAATATTTACATATCTGCATCATGAAGAGAAGAAGGACACGCGAACATGTTAAAACGGGTCGTCACTATGCATACGGTGTACTTAAGAAAACAAGAAAGAGTTCACTGAAGTCGGCCTTTAGGACGAGGGAAACTCACATTTATCTTTTAAAGAAAACACCACCTGGCAACAGATTGTTGAAAGACGGATTCAAATGACCGTTCATAACTGACTTCTTCTTCCTCACACCCGGAGCTGGGCACTTGTTGTGATACTGCTTCACCTACGCAGCCGCGAGTTCCCAAACGCATGTCGTCTTCCAAGAAGTAATTTTTATACAGCGCCGCACGTTGTATAATACAACATTGTTACCTACGCGTAGAAATGTGTATAAATCGTTTCCGCGTTACCCGCGCTAATATGGGCACGTTAGGGCAGGACCCTGATGTGGTTAATTAGGGCAGGTTCAAATATATTCATGGTACTTCGTTGCCGTAACAAATAATAACAGTCAAGAACTCATAGCATCACAAACTCTTCCAGCTAATAGTAAATAAAGGACTATTAAGTTATCAAAATAATTTACCATTGTGTAAAGCATTTCCACGGCCGGTACACATGACCTTGAAATGATATTATGATGCAGCGAGGCCTATGCAACTCAGCATGCATGTTTGTTTGTTCCTTGTACGTAAAGGGAAGGATGTTTGATAAATAAGGGCACATTGGCCACAAACGACTGAAGAAAAATCACCAGGAAATGTTGAAGATTATAATGTTTAAAGTTTATATTTCGGATAAATCAGGTGCATGGGACTGTACATAAATCAAACTGAAGTTGTCTATGTATTATGTGCATACTGGAATTGATATAATATATATGAATGAATTAATAATATTGTACAATGCTACCGAATAATAATATAATATATATTGAGTCTTAGTACTTAGCATACACACAATATTAATAAAAATACATACCAGATATATTGATGTAAATCAGCATAGTAATATTACATAGTATGCAATATGTATTATAATCATAATTACACTTCCAGCTCCTATGCTGAATAATCTGCTCAAAACATAACTTTATCATAAAAGATGTAAAATACACTTCTGGATAAAGGGCTAAATACATGTCTGTGTGTAAGTGTGTGTGTGTGTTTTTGCATGCAGCTAAAGAACATTAGGTAGGTACAGAGAACACTAGCAACAGAGTGAAATAGACTGTCTGAATAAAAAAATCATGCAAAACTAAATAAAACAAAACATGTAATACAGGCTATGTTGAGAAGGTTTGCTGACTGTCACGACACGATGATTCTAAGTTTTGTGACATGTCGTAAAGTTGAGTGACACCTTCGGAGTCTTCCAGATTGTAGAGGAAGTCGTTTTCTGTCGGGGCTGGTGACACAGACAGCAAAGGGATTGTACCTGCGGCACAACAAACAGCAATGTGAATCAACGCTCAGCTTAAGACTCACATGTACTGTACTTCAGCACATACACAGACAACAGGGAAGGAGGAGAATGCATAATAAAATGTAAGTTGAGATAGTGAGATCAAGATAGATACACAGTGGAGTCCTATTATAAAGAACTCTATTATCAAGAATTTCTATGAATGTAACAGATTGTCCAAGGTACGTAGCACATTCACTGTACATTCACCATCGCCAATATAGTGAGCTGTTATCACTGGTTTATCATAGCAAAATTATACTGTACGGTATCATGTCAGTAGTAACCTCTACGCACAAATGCGTCTCTACATTACATAGCCACTTCAAGGTACTGCACATACACACGTACATGTACATAAACTCACAACCTCCTCACCTAATTCAGTCATTAATTTAGCTATGGATGCCGAATCAATCAAAGACATCACGTCTTGTTGTGCATCACATTGGCTGCTAATCCCGGTCCCTTCTGAAGGTCCAGAACCCACGTCCTCATGATTCTCTCCAGTCTGGATGCTCGGCCTGAACAGGTGCTCTTGTGTGCTGCTGGTAGTCTGCTGGGGAGTAGCTTCAGACAGTGTCTGCGGCATTGAGCGATCCTCCTCGCTAGGCTTATCCCCTGTGTTGAGAACCATCACACTGATGGGATCATGCACACTTCGAAGCTGTAATTGGTAATGACTCCCCTGTAAAAAGAACCAACTGGAGTACATGTACTGTACATACATACCTACGTATGTTCAGACCTATGTACGTATGTATATTTACCTACCTAAGTACGTATGTACATATGTACCAACCATAATATGCACACGCATACGTACGTACGTACGTACATACAGCACATATACGTATATATACATATGTGTGTGCGTCATATGGGTAAATTGCATAATATGTGTATGAAACCTTATGCAGCACATTGCTATACAAGCACTGATATGCATAAAATGTGCACGCCATTGTACTGATCAGGACTAATATCAATTCAGTACCTGGTGTAAAACCACACAAGTGTAATTTTGCCCTGTGGATTGGATTTCAGTGTACTATGATCTGCATACCTCAACAGCCAGCACTGGTAGATAATCACATTAACTCAGATTCAATATGAATTCCGAGAAATATACAATTGAGAGTTCGTGTTAATATGAACCATTAAGGCCAAGAATCCATTTCCTGTCATAATAAACTACAATAAACACGTACTTACGTGCACGTACTTGTACGTAAGTACATATGTATATAGACACATGTGATATTTGGACAGCATAAATGTGCGAACCATAGATGTATCACTGTCATAGGTACGTACAACATACGTACGTATGTATAACATAGTATTACCACTGGTTGCTGGTGCAAATGTAAGCATATCATGTGCATACATACATGTTTACACACGTGTAGGCACGTACCAGCAAGAAAAATTGTGATAGGAACCCATAGTAAGTGCTGGAATTGTGTGTCTTCACTTTCAGTCAGTGAAGAATGTACAGAGGTGCAATACTACACTTGCATGTCTTCTTCAGGAAGTGTGTTCGTGTTTGTGCATGCATGCGTGTATGTGTGTGTGTGTGTGTGTGTGTGTGTGTGTGTGTGCGCGTGTGCGTGTTTATGCGTGCATGTGTGTGTATGTGTGTGTGTGTGTGTGTGTGTGTGTGTGTGTGTGTGTGTGTGTGTGTGTGTGTGTGCGTGTGCGTGTTTATGCGTGCATGTGTGTGTGTGTGTGTGTGTGTGTGTGTGTGTGTGTGTGTGTGTGTGTGTGTGTGTGTGTGTGCGTGTGTGTGTGTATGTGTGTGTGTGTGTGTGTGTGTGCATGTGCATGTATTTGCATTTGTATGTGTATGTGTGTACGTGTGTGTGTGTGCGTCTGTGCGCGTATGTGTGCATGTACATGTATGTATGTATGTGCATGTGTGACCAGCCATCACGATACACAATACATACATTATTATGTACATGTACATCCATACACATCCCTGCAGCTGTCAGTGCGATGCACATGTATGTATGCCTGAAAGTACATGCAGGAGTAAATCTTCCAACCCTAGCTACAATCACATGGTCCATGTGCAAACAACAGTGGAATTTTAAGGTCACAGACAGATCCTGCATGTAAAAGTTTACAGACCAGGTGGAATTTGATACAATCACAAAATGACCTAGAGATACATACGTAGGTACGGTATGTATGTATGTACATTTAGCTAGTCACAAACATACGTACAGTACATGCAGATACACATAGTAATATGTACATACATATGCATGTACGTACTGTAGGTGGATGAGTACACAGTACACACATACTGATGATATGTACATTATACTGTACGTATGTGCGTCTCACCTCTGGTTTTGGAACAGTCACAATAGCACCGGGATGGGCCTGAACAGCCAATACAGTGCCTAACAACAGAAAACAAATTGAATATAATTGGAACTAGAAGTAACAGTTTGTTGGATTGTGTTAATACATGTGTTTTGCACAGGACAAACACACAGTACACAAATAAAGGTGCACATACATATGTAAACATGTATATAAATATGGACAGTAATTAGTACTCATTACAATATAGACACAAATGAACACATAGCACACCCACACGTACACACAAATGAACACATAATCACCCACACCCAAACCCCACAAACACACATACACACACACACACACACACACACACACACACACACACACATACACACACAAATGAGAACATAATCACCCACACCCACACATGTAACACAAAGGTTATTGAAGTCCTATACAGCATAGGGTGAGGGGTACATATGTATGTGGTGTCCAATTAGCACTGTTGAAATATACGTGGGTGAGTTTATGCACTCTTCCTGTATCATTTCACATGAAAGGGCCATAAATGAAGTTGGTGCAGTACATGAACATACGCACACATATGCATATAAGTACACAATACATATGTACAAAGGTAGGAAATACACAGTGTAACCATGCACACTGTGTGAATACCGGATGAGCATAGTGTATCAAATGACCCACTGTACAAGGATATGCTCACCAAAGAATAAAACAGGTAGTAACTCCCCTCACCCACCCACTTATGTATTGAGAAAAATGTAATTATTTTTTGAACAGATGGCATAATGCCAATCGGAATACATTGGTCTACCACTCCTCTATCATCTCAATTTCCAAGGACCATTAAGTGATCATTCAGGCCAATGATGCATGCACTCTACATGGAGTGCAAGCGTAAACGTACGCATGCATGTACATACATACTGCACATTGTATTGACGTGCATTGACACACCCGATAGCACCTGTTAACCATGCATTGAAACGAATACTGAGAAATGGAGCACTTACCGGGAAACTCCAAATCTCTGAGATCCTTGTATGTGACGTAGGCACACCTTAGATAGGCATGCATTAAGGATTCAACAACAAAGAGACCACAAGGTCCTGTGGACCCTGGTGAAGCTTGATTACTGCCACACAATAAAAATGTGATAATATGATCATTCCCGGAATTGATTAGAAGAATACGTATGTTCTTGTTCACTGCAAGAAACATTACAATTCACTATTCATGTGTCGAAGAAGATAAAGCATCAACAGGACCTCTCACTGCTTGAGTATGAAGGTGTTCTCACTTTGTAGCTGTTATGATGTTATGTACATACACCAGTTTCCTGGAAAAACCACAATTTTGAAAATAACTGGTAAATTCTATTATATATCCTTGAAAATGGATAGGTGTACATCATTCCAATCAAGTATAGTCACAACACTGCAATCAAAGGTGACCCTAATTTACACATACGTAGTTGCAAACAAACACACACATGCACGTACACAGGTTCATTGAGAGACATTACTACTGTCCCATCATCAGTGCTGACACATACGTACATACATATACATTGCTCATAGATAGAAGGATACTTTTCATCTGTTCCGCTATCAACAATGTTCTTCAGGCACTGCTGAAGCCTTTCTCTCTGAACATCAAGTTCTTTTTCCTCTTCTTCTATCTCCTTCAACCTCTTCCTCAACATCTTAAGCTTCAGGGACAATTCACCAGAATTGGAGCTAGGACTGGCACCTCTGCAGAAGGTACATACATACATGTGTATAGTGTGTACATGAAATGCCTTTACAATATGGTCTATTTAAAAACAGCAGTCATATCAACACCAATTCAACATTGCACGTAGAACACGGGGGGTTATGGATAGGCTTCATTGACTCCTGTACCTTGAAATAAGACCGGATGATATGTGCTATCAAGGAACAAATGTGAAGGCACATATACGCATAATGTACATGTGAACTGACACCGTCATCCTCAGTTAACAAATAGATTATGCATTTATACACAAAAGTAGGTTTAAAAATGCAAAATCACATTAGATACGTAGGTACGTATGTAATATACGTAACATACACACGATAGATACTGCATGTTTGATGTGTTTGTGAATGAATAGGAGGTGCTGTAAAGCATTGGTTATCTGGCAATGTACTATGTACATATGTGTGCACGTATGCAAATATTGCTTTAGAAAACAGCTCATGATGACCACAACGCACACACACACATACACACACACACACACACACACACACACACACACACACACACACACACACAGACACACACACACACAGACACAGACACACACATACACACACACACACACACACACACACACACACACACACACACACACACACACACACACACAGACACACACACACACACACACACACACACACACACACACACACACACACACACACACACACACACACACACACACACACACACACACACACACACACACAGGGTCATCACATCACAACATGGTTACAACTTCAACTAACGTCCAGCGAATACTGTTTTTCGACTCCTTCTCTATCAATCCAATGCCTTCCAACACATTGGTGATGTCATATATCCTTCTCTTCTGCCGAACCTCCAGAGTCTCAGCAGCCTATTCATGCAATGTACAATAACACGTTGTAACCCAATCATAACTATCACGTGTTTGATTGATGCAAATCAATACAAATTGTGATACAAAGGAAGATACCCATTGATAGGAAAGAATTGCCCCACAATACTAATGACGTTAACTTCATACATAAAAATTATGTGCATATGTGAAGTGTACTCTTGTATTAACAAGTGTAATGTACAGTACAGTACAGTAACTGTACAGTGGAACCTTGATAATCTGATGCTCTTTGGAGCATATGTCAGATTATAAAGTTTGTCAGATTCTAAAGGATATCAATACAATACATTTCAGTACAGTATGCTGGATCGGTATCAAGATGCTGTACATGATGTGGTACGTACTCTTGTATTAACAAGTGTACACTTCACATATTGCACATAATTTGTATTAACAAATGGAGATTTCAAGGAGCTGCACACATGAATGAAGTACATATGTACATAATATGTATTTGCTTGTTATCGAAGAAAGACAACCTGTGGTATGTATGTTGTCAAAGTGATGTATTAGTGAGAACAGAGAGGGTAATAGGTGCAGTCTTGGCCTATGACTGTACAGTGGAACCTTGATAATCTGACACTCTGG
Organism: Chondrilla cf. caribensis; assembly: GCA_964020155.1. Taxonomy (NCBI): domain Eukaryota; kingdom Metazoa; phylum Porifera; class Demospongiae; order Chondrillida; family Chondrillidae; genus Chondrilla; species Chondrilla cf. caribensis. The sequence goes on from OZ026554.1 coordinate 3,673,024, forward strand.
AGCATATGTCAGATTATAAAGTGTGTCAGATTCTAAAGGATATCAATACAATACATTTCAGTACAGTATGCTGGATCGGTATCAAGATGCTGTACATGATGTGGTATGTATGTTGTGATACTGGATGCTTTGTGTTACAGCTGCCGCCTGTCTAGGCGTGTTACAGCAATGATAAAGTTAATCACCACTTCAGCTTGCTGTTGCATACCTAGACATTAGCCACGTGAAGCTATTGCTGAAGACTATAGAGAGGTGTTGAAATATATATGCGAGCAAGAAATTGTAGTTGCATGTCTAAGCAAGGGACTATTGCAATATTCAGTTATATCAGGTTATGACAGGGAGTATTAGTCTAATTTTGGAAGTTGATATCATCCCACACTAATAATACCCAGTTACTAAGGGTTCTTTAGTGCATTGCTTCAAGTACACAAACGCACCTTTTTGAGATCCAGTATCCCCCCAGATGATGACTGGAGAAGATTGACAAACTTTGTGGTGAGCAAGCCAAGAGATTTCTCGTACCTGCTCTGATAAGACGGAGATTGCCGACCTTCTACATCCATATCTTCCTCCTCCATTTTCCCTACACGTACACGAGTATACAGAGACTATTACTAAAATCCAGACACAGTAACATACTCCTGTATGTATGTACGTATGTGAGAGTGTACATGCAGTAAGAAATATTGATGTACACAGATACATGAGGTATGATACGTACATATTATATACGTACATATGTACATACATGAGTATGTGGGTATAGTAAGGTACATATGTATATGAAGATGTAGACATTTTAGTTGCAAATTATGCTATTACAGGCAATACTGCTTTTCTTCAAACATTTGGACATACACATGAATAGAATATATATGCATATACTTACATACATTATACATATTTATGGAAGTACATACTGTTATACTCATCTTTTGCATGGATGTACAGATATATACATAATATGTACATATGTATGCATATAACTATGGCAACACAATGATGAATATATAATTTACATAATGTCTGAAGGCTTAGTTCGTCTCAAGTTATGCATGAAACGTAAATGTACGCCAGGAGTTGTACGAGACCATCTAGATTGATGGACCATTGTTTGTTCTCAAAGAGATTACGTATTCGCACAAAGCAACACAATGATCTTTTAAAATTCAAATATCCCATCACAGTTACTAGGGCGAATGACAGTACTGAAATGCCTGACATCCCAGGATTTGTCGTTGGCATGAAGGAAAGTTGCAACTTACCCTTATGCACGGAATCGCCTTGAACCGCTGATCGAGCTCTTCAAATCTGCCTCCTTCGAATTCGAATCAACTTTCTACGTAATCCAAATTGTCGCGTTTTCATTGGTCAGAGTAGCGTTGGGTGTGGTGTCCTTATTTCCCACTTTGAATTCAAATTACTGAATTGAAATTGGAAATAAGTATAGAGTGAATTACCGGGTAAGGCGGTTGAAAGCGGAACTTGAAACGCCAGGATTGTATAAGAAAGTTAGACTAAACTGTCTAGCAATAGGTTCCCGGGTGATTAGACTAGATCTAGATCTGCGCCGATTGGAAGACCGCAAATATAATGGTTTTAAGAACAATAAATCCAGAGCAAGGGGAATGAAACGCGTAGTGGTTTATCGCGTATATGTGTCCGTACTGTTCAGTGTTGCAAGTTGATCATTTGAAAGTATAATATTATAGTGAGTTCGAATATGAATGCATGTATTTACTAAAGTATTGTAGTGTTAACGTGCAATTGTTCTGGTATTGCACAGCAGACTGTGTGTGTGTGTGTGTGTGTGTGTGTGTGTGTGTGTGTGTGTGTGTGTGTGTGTGTGTGTGTGAGTAAACGAATACATGTCATAACATTTTGAGCCGTGTTTATCAGCATTATCGATTATTTAGATGACAAAAATAAATAACAGTTTGTTTAATGTAGTGTTGCACAAAATTAGTATCAAAAATTCAGAAATCTATTTTTGGTCAGGTGTAAAAAAATTAATGATTATCACATGCATAAAAATCATAAATTGTACTATAAATAATACACTGTCAGTATTAAAATTGTATTCAACAAAATGTTTTCTTTACTTCCAGTGACGCCATCCTACAGATTGATGCAGTTGCTAGTGTATCGTGTGAACCTAATCACCAGTTCCTCCGACTCCTTCCACAGCGCCGCAAAGGTCTCACGGGCATTTCTAGTGTAGCAGTCGGTGTACTGTACAAAGGGTAAGTATGAACAGAGCCATCATATCATTAACTCAACACAATCCATAGAGCCTATTACATATATTATGTAGTGATTAATATAATATATTATTAGTCATTGTCCATGTCTTAACTAGAATAGCATCTGCTGATATCAAAATCATTAAAAATGTATGGGCTAAATGCTTATCAGCTTTATACAATGTTCAGGGCTTTATACATTATATATTTGCTGTATAGTGGTGCTGTTTCCATGGATGGATGCTTTATATATATTAGTAATGTGTGTGTGTGTGTGTGTGTGTGTGTGTGTGTGTGTGTGTGTGTGTGTGTGTGTGTGTTGGTGGATGGGTGGGTGGTAGGTGTGGGTGGGTGTGTTATAAAGTGTGTATGCTGAATGATGATGTGCTGTGCTTGGCTCACTGATGCACTGTTCTGCCTTATCACTGCATCACTTGGTACTGTTGCACCTTTGTATTCCACCTGAAAGTATGTGATGTTGTAAGAAAGTATGTGATGTTGTAAGAAAGTATGTGATGTTGTAAGAAAGTATGTGATGTTGTAAGAAAGTATGTGATGTTGTAAGAAAGTATGTGATGTTGTAAGAAAGTATGTGATGTTGTAAGAAAGTATCCGTCAAACCATTAATACAAATACATATGTGTGTTGCGATATGGTACACACTATAATTATTGCAGTATTGTTTAGCTATCACACATTACTTCAGTTTAATGTGATGTGCGATTTAATTTGTCAGCCGTTGTAAGATGTTGCTAGCTTGTTTGCAAATTTTATTATAGTGTACTGCTTGAGAAACTCACAAATTTCTTCACTAGTTTTGCAGTGGTACTCAGAGTGTCTCCAGTTTGTCTTAAAAGGATGGCAAATGGCTCTGTTGCATTTCTTGGAGAAAGATTCCGAATAATGGTGTAGTTGTAGACGAGGTTATACAGTGTGAGAACCTTGTAATCCTGGACAAAGTCTTGCACTAGCTCTGAGCACTATGGAATAAAGACAAGAACAGCTTTGTGACATTGGTGCCTGTGTATGGGTGCCTTGTATGTAGTTCATAAATTGATTGATATTTTTTCTATTCTTTTTCCTAAACTGAGTGCATATGATGCATTATTGTGATGATGTTGTATGTGATTGGAATGTAGCTACATATGTGCAAAACTTACTGACTTATATTCATCACCAGGTGTACCAACAACTACCATTCTCAAGAAACAAGTTTGATTGATAGAAGGCACTCTTATGTTCTGTGGGTAAAGATAGTACAGTTGAACAGCGTTTTTCCCTAATGGGAGAGTTCAACATCGCAAAGTCTCTACTTACCCCCTTTGCTGTGGTGACCCTGCAATAGTTCTCCAAAGCCACACTGTTGGTGTAAGCATCGTGGGTGGGATCCTGAGCTGTAGCACTCGCTACGAGGAAGCCAATGATCATTACAATTCCCGCGTACATCTTGAAATATTCCACTTTAAACGCAATAATCTGATACAATTCCGTAAGTAAAAACTTTGATACTGTAATTAATGACTCAACTGTTTGATGCTGGTTCTTCCGACTTCCTTTTATACACACCTGGACCACTTCTCAGTGTAGCAGCACAGAATCCCAACCTTGGGTATTTTTGTTTTTCTGTGGAAGATTGCAGGGGACATGTGCAGGTTCTGGTTGCCACACATAGCTCAATGTGCAGGATGCATTATAACGATATTCATTGACATTGATGCTACTATTTCTGGTCATTATATAATGGTCATGAATATAGTTAGTGACCGCATCCTGCACTAAGTCGAATAGACCTTGCAGTATTTCATCCCCATTTAGAATTGACATTGAAATCTTCCCCCTAACCGTCCCCTTGTTTAGTCAGCAAGTGTCCTGATTGTACAACCATGATGAATTGGAATAATCCCAATATCCGCTTGCAAGTACATTACACTCTCCTCTTTGCATATTCAATGGTCAGGTCATTTCATATTAACCACTACTTGACAGTCTGCAAACACTGACTGTGCTAAGAATTATTGCCCAATATTTCACCAAAGGAGGACACAACCTGTTCAAAGTGCATTCGTATGGTGTTCATTGTCAGCGTGCAGTGTCAGATACTGCGCACCAATTACGCAATAGGCAGTGTAATTATTCCATTCCAAATTATAATCCGTTTGGATTCGAAATTGGATGGACTGTTTAAAATGGCGTCCAAACTACCGCGATTGCATGCTGTTACCCTAATTCGAAGCGGAATTCGTCAGCCTTATTGGGAGAAGAGGACGTTGGATGCACTGGGACTAACGAAAATGCACAAAACTATTTACCACAAGAATACCCCTTCTGTGAACGGTCTTATTAGGGCTGTGAAGCACTTGGTCGAAGTTAAGCCATTGGTTATTAGGACAGATATCGGGAATTCGCCCTGTTCTTCCATGGATGGTTTCATTACAAGCAAGGCTGAAATGTTCCTGAACGACCCCAATCGGATTAGTGAAGGAGTTGAGTCCGTCAATCCGAGAAACAGACTGAGAAGAAAGAATTCTCGATTGTGGTCGAAGAGAAAGAAAATTAGAAGGAAGAGATGAAAATATACATAAAGACGTAATCTCTCTCAAATGACATAATGAGTTTGTTACGTTTTTTTTTTTGGTTTGAGGTACGTATATGTATGTGCACTTTTTAATTTAATTTAATGGTTAGATTTATAGATGAATGCATATATATGCAGTTGTTATGAGCTGGATCAATTATTCATGATGACACAATAGAGTATCTACTGTAGTTCAAACATACTTCATGTATAGCATTTGTCCACTTTAACTGCATTAAATTTCACTTAATTTTACACTTGCATATATTAATGTACATGTATTAGTAATAAAGTACACGTGTACGTATGTATGCATGAACTATAATATTACCACAGTTGTTCATATGTACAATATTATGCATGGTGTTATATTATAATATTATTTATAACAATCCTCGATCCCAGATCACGATAACCATCACACAGATCACTGGTTAGCATGCGGGATTGAAGCCAGGCAACTTACATGTATGTGATCGACGTACCACAATCAAGTTGCCACCACACACAAAGCACAACAGTCTATTCATTATTGTTCCAAGGGAATCCGTAACAACTACAGTAGTATATATCATACACAGACAATATTTTTACACATTCTTTACACACAAAGGAATGCAATTGCTGAACATGAGATCCAAGGATTAATGGATTTTGCGTTTATGCTTTTTGTGCTTGTCTTTCTTGTCTCTGTGTTTGTGTTTACGCTTATCTTTCTTCTTGTGGTTATGCTTGTGTCTGCTGCCAGCCCCCACTGGCTGGTTGTCATCTGGAGACATATGGCTGTCACTACATTCTGCGAGAGAGGGCAACACAGACTATAACCAACAGAACATACACTTTGATACTCACCACAACATGTACTGCTGTACATACTGTACTCGCCACAACATGTACTGTACATACTGTACTCACCTTAACATGTACTGTACATACTGTACTCCCCACAAAATATACTGTACATACTGTACTCACCTCAACATGTACTGTACATACCGTACTCACTACCATATTAGGAAGTATCATGTGAGTATGAGTACATTCACTACAGTCACATGCTACACATATATCGGAATTTTCATGTATATACAACATATTTACCAGAAAGGACATACGTACCTTCATTATAAGACGGAGGTAAGGCTGGTCCATATGTTACTGGCGGCTCGGTTACCTGTGGTTGTTCTCTATAGGACACGTCCATCACTGTATCTTCACCTTCAGCTGTGGTGCTTCCAACTGTGGAATGTACCTCGCTGTTCCTGTGACTAGCTACTGAGGATTGCTCTGTGTTAGAGTGTTCGGAATGTGAAGACAGCTGTGCGCTCTGCACTCCTTGTACAGTTTTGTTCTGTGTGTGTTGTACAGTTTGTGTTCCTTCATCCTGCTTATCCTTTACTTCCTGTGCATGCCGATCTGTTCCTCCTTTCACTTCCTGTAAATCTGAGACCTTTGTAGGTTCGACTTCCTGTGAGTGTGACCCTCCAGGAACACTGTCTTCCTCTTCACTGTCACTTGGTGAATCACTGGCTTCAGAATCAGCAAAGATGGCTTTGAATATGTCCATTGAAGGTCTTTCTTCATGGTCGGGTGGTACATCAACCTGAGGTATTGACATCAGGATGGGATTCATCAAATAGTCAGATTTCGGCTTACAAAGTGGACCAATTGGAAAATTTCATTAATCTGAGGGACTCCATGGACAGAAAATCCATCATTTTAGCTCAAATTTACACATGAACTTCTAGGGAGAGTTTTATATCAAGAATTACTCAGTTGTATGAATTACAAGACCCTACTGTACAGTATGCATAGGCAACTAAACATGTGTATTGTTGGAACCTTGAACTTCCATACCATACGCACAAGTAGCCAAAAAGACAAAAGATGTGTGTACTAGATGGACTGCGAGTGTACGAGGTAGACTGTGAGTGTGCTAGGTAAACCATGAGTGTGCTAGGTAGACCGTGAGTGTGCTAGGTAGACCGTGAGTGTGCTAGGTAGACCATGAGTGTACAAGGTAGACCGTGAGTGTGCTAGGTGGACAATGAGTGTATGAGGCAGACCGTGTGTGCTAGGTAGACCGTGAGTGTGCTGGAGAGAATGAAGTGTCGGGGGGACATCCACATTGACAAGATGCTGACCTTAGTGGTAGTATCATCTGTGGAAGAGCCTCCTTCATCATCCTTGAAACCACCACTGGTTTTGTCAGAAACTACCTGACTGTCCGTGCCTGATGGTTGGAGTAGGCCTCCTCCACTCTGCAGGATGGAGTCAACACCACTGGTGATGGTGTCAGTGTCTGTTTTGTTGGAGGAGAGGGACCAGTGGAGCACCTTCGCTTGATTAACAAACTGATCCATTTTTGTGGTCTTCTTGCTCTTGTTGATGAGGCCAACCACAGGGGAGCTATGGACATACACAAATAATATACAGTGTATATATATATATATATATAATATGTAAGGTGAAATAAGGTAACTCTAGAAATTTGATCACAATGACTACAACTTCAGGTTACAGGACATTACCCTCACAAGGTAAGATGGGGTGACGTTCAAAAACAAGTAATTCGAGTTCAAAAACTCGTGGGGCTGCCGCCCCCCACACTTGAATTACTAGGGCGTCTTTCTTAGGTTCTTGTTCTTTTAAAAACTTGTTGTGTATATCCAACAGCCAACTCTTGGACATGGAGTTATGAAGAATCAAATTTCCAAAGTTACCCCAATTTTATCTTACATGCACAAGGTACAGTAAATATGAGGAATATTACACACACACAGATGGATGGTCACACACACACACACACACACACACACACACACACACACACACACACACACACACGCACACACACACACATACACACACGCACACACACACACACGCACACACAAACACACACACACACACACACACACACACACACACACACACACACACACACACACACACACTTGGGGAAAGGGTCAGGTACATCAAGCCTTTTACACAGTATTCGGTGAGGGTGCCACTCCAGTACCTCGCGTACCAGAGGACCCGTCTTGCTAGCAGTAGCTGGCTTCACACTATGATCCGTATCCCTCTTCTGTGTTCAGTATGTAACAATGGTACAGTAATAAATGGAACATGGGTACATACAAGTTATACTATGGAACAATACATACATAATACACACACGAATATATGTACCAATCATGCATTTACATATGTATAAATATATATAGTATGTACGTATATATGTGTACCAGCAGTGTATGTACAAACATGTACAATATGTACGTATACAGCTATGCTGCTGTAGCTGACACAGGAGCTGAGTAACTCGATATTGTTGTGAAACTACACTGGCCTGGAAGGGCAAGGAAATTACTGCAGAGATGACTGATTGACAAAGTACAGAAAAGCAACCACCTACACCATTGTGGGAAACTTTAGCTCTTCCCGAACAACTGACCCTCTGTGAATGACATTAATGTCTCCTACAATTACTATACATAGTCGCCATACTAAGTGTCCTACATAGACAGGCTACACAAGTACTGCACATGCTCCACCATACAGCACTCACATCAGAAGTCTGGTGGCCTGTACCGCTTCCTGTACTGTTACCACCTTCACCTTCCTTTGCAAACTTTGAAGACAACGACTTGCTGAGTTGACTCTGCAGTGCGGCCGTTTTAGCGAATTCTTCCCTCTCCTTCTGCACCTCCCACTCCGTCATGTTCTGGGTCAGCTCATCTGTAAGGAGGGGGAGTGGTGGACAGCAGGGACGGCTGTCAACTATGTACATCATCACGTTCCCACTGTATATACTGTACATACGTACAGTGTATACAGCCCTCATATTTCAATGTATATGTACAAATACGTACCACGTAGTGGGGAATTTCTGCAAGCAGTATATCAACATTTTTCACATTTCAGACCGACTAGTAAAATTATATATGCAAAATTTCAAATCACAAGTTGTGCTATGATGCAAAAAGCGAAAAATTACGAAATTTTCTTCAGTGAAAACTTCGGTAAAAATGGTCCAAATCGAGCTATGAACAAGTCTCTTCAAATATTGAACTACCCACAGCATCTGACACTGAGATGAACTTGTTTCAATGGCTCGATGTTGAGGGTGGTTGTGGATACCAATTCGAAGCTACGCCATTCTAATTCACAACTTCTCTACTTGGATTGCACAACAAACAATACAGTAGTCATAACACACAGTCAGATACTTCATATTGCTAGTACAATTGTACAGGTATTGTATGTAGGTGGAATGTACATATTAATACTTATACACATTAATACGTACGTGTACTGTATATTTATTGACACACACAGACCACACCACACGCGTACGCACACACACACACACACACACACACACACACACACACACACACACACACACACACACACACACACACACACACACACACACACACCACTTACAGTAGGTGGACGACTGCTTGGAGTAGGCTTCAAAGCGTAACTGCTTTCTCGAATCATGAGCAAAGAGCTCTTTTACTGAATCACCTGAAGGTCCAGAAAAGAACAAAACACACTCGTCAGAGAGTGTGGTAGCACTCTCCATACAGGGATGGTACGTACACATACAGGGATGGTACGTACACATACAGGGATGGTACGTACACATACAGGAATGGTACGTACACATACAGGGATGGTACGTACACATACAGGGATGGTACGTACACATACAGGGATGGTACGTACACATACAGGAATGGTACGTACACATACAGGGATGGTACGTACATATACAGGGATGGTACGTACATATACAGGGATGGTACGTACATATACAGGGATGGTATGTACATATACAGGGATGGTATGTACATATACAGGGATAGTATGTACATATACAACATGAGTGAAACAAAGCAACAGTAGAACCCCATCTGAAGACAATCTCAGAAACAATACCACTCCAGTACTAGGACCACTATTTCTTCCAGGAATTCCTACCCTGCATTACTCTTAACACTTTAACCATCAGACGTAGGACCACCTGGCAATTGAAACCACTTCAACATAGCCAGTCTCAAATGTGAGGTCCACTGTACTCTCACACTGCATGGCATGCTACGTCACAACCTTGGTGATCTTTAGACACTCCGGTGCCAGAGGGCTGGTCCCATCTATTTCGCTTTCTCCTGTTGTCACGGTTACCATCCTCAACAGCCGCTAGACTCTTAATCCTAGCGTGGTCCTCCGGTTTCACGAGAGAAAACACAGATGCTCCCTCTCCAATGAGGTGCCCCCTAGTTTTGGCATCCAAATGATGTCTTCTGGAGTAATCTCGCTGGTCTGTGACAGAAAAAATATCAACAACTTATGATTCACAATTACCACCTTGGTCACTACTCACAGTACATACACAGGTAGACAAAGATGTATGCATCTACCCAGCCCCAGCCCTAGCCCAGATGGCTTATAGGACAATCTAATAATGAGTATTATGTGTGGCATACAGACCGGGTACAGCCAACTCTTTATATAGTGGAACACAACATATCCTGTTATTAACTGTGTGATAACACGCTGTCTTTCCAATATTTCCCACTCAAATGTAATACGTAACAAGGAAAAATTCTCTTTGCACTTTGGCTTGAGAACTGGAACCATTAGTAACACAATCCTGATAGCACTTGCATTACAACAACATGTGGTGTGGGCTCGGATCTTGTGGCTATCAGAAAAACTATGAATTTCCTTTATGGTTGATGTGTAGCACATCCAGAGTGGTGTAAATGTGAGTATTATTGTGTTAATACACATGTCTACTCAGGACCCTAGGGAGGCTTTGGTCACAAATGGTAGGAATTTTACTTCTGGCCTCAGTGAGATCTGCAGTGTATCCAGAGAGGTGGAAATCTAGCATATGTGAGCACTACCATGAATAACATTTGTAACCAAGAGGTGTGAGTGTATCTGAGTATGCCCAGGAGTGAAATTATGAGCAGAAATGCGCACGCACACGCGCGAGCGTGTGTGTGTGTGTGTGAGTGAGTGTGAGGTATGAGTGCATGTACTGTACCTTCCACTTTCTTCTTCTCAGAGAACACGGGTGCATACTTTGGTGTGTACCCTTTAGGGAGTTCTGGAGGTGGGTATACCTACAGGACACATCAGACAGGCCACACAAACTCATCACTGATGTATATCTATTTCACTCCCCAGTACATATACACAGAATATGCAGAATACTGTACATGTATGTATGTATATATACTGTATATAAGAGTGTATGAAAATACCCTGCATACACTATACACACTATAACTATTGTACATACACACAAATAATAACACACATTGCATATACACAATGTAGGATCATTTGTTCATCCATCACTATGTAGAGACACATACATAGTATGTATGCTTAGAGTACCTTTTGTAACTTCAAACACCTTTTTGACCTTTTGAAGGCTGTCAGAGACCAACTCTCTGCAGTGAACACACTACGTTTATAAATCAACAGAATTACAGAAGGGTGTGTATGCATGTGCCTTTTAGAATCCAGAGGGAAGATTAACACAGTTGCTCAGTACTGCATTGGCTGTGTGCAATACCCAGCAGGTACCTGTAGAGTGAGGGCCTGTCCACCCGAACTTGTCATCCCTCTCCACGTCCCCCTCTCCCACTGCAGCTAGACTGTAGTTAGCAATGTTGTCTGACGTGTACACTTCTTCGTCATCCTCTTCCTCCAGTGCCCCAATACCAAACGCCTGACCGAACATGCCATACAGCCCACTGGAGCGATTCTGTCCTCGCATGCCTTCGATTCTCTCTTCCATGATCCCACTGTAGCCAATCCCATGGAGGTCATCCTTGGCCACTAGTACCCACGGTCTGACATCACCAGGAGCAAACAGGAACCTCTCACTGTCTTTGCTGTCCATGTTGGAGGGCAAAGAGCAGCCATAGACCTTGGTTGGACCTAATCGGAGCATGTACATGAGTACATTATGGTTGTTGTTTCTTTTTAAAGCATGATCTAGTGAATTCATCATGGCATATTATAATTTATATTGTGCGAAAAAGATGGCCGATATCCAATGCCGACAATTGGAAATTGGGCTAAAATTCATGCACTGAAGCTCCGCTGAACATAATAACTTCAGTGAAGGTTGCTCTGAACCTAAGAAAGACGGTCAAGTAATTCGAATTCAAGGAGTGGCAGCCCCACAAGATTTTGAACTCGAATTACTTTTTTTTTTTTGATATACAGTATGATGTGTGCCTCATAGGCCAGTCTGTCCTAGTGCTATGCATGTGGCACGTTAATAATAATGATTGATTGATTGATTGATTGATTGATTGATTGATAGATATACATATAATATAATACTATAATATATAACTATGCACAGTATGATATTATGTAGAGTGTACTATAGTATTATTTTGATTACCATGTACGTATATCATCTAACTTGTTCAGTGTGTGCATGTATGTACATTACAAATCTGTAATATCCATATCATATGTGTCGCATGCATACCATACACATATCATGTACATGAACTGTACACGTATCATGTACATGAGCCATACACGTATCATGTACGTGAGCTGTACATGTATCATGTACCATGAGCCGTACACATATCATGTACGTGATCTGTACATGTATCATGTACGTGAGCTGTACACGTATTATGTACGTGAGCTGTACATGTATCATGTACCATGAGCCGTACACATATCATGTACGTGATCTGTACATGTATCATGTACATGAGCCGTACACGTATCATGTACGTGAGCTGTACATGTATCATGTACCATGAGCCGTACACATATCATGTACGTGATCTGTACATGTATCATGTACGTGAGCTGTACACGTATTATGTACCATGAGCTGTACATGCATCATGTACTTCAGCTGTCACCGTTCCATAATATGCTAATCATGTACCATGAGCCGTACACATATCATGTACGTGATCTGTACATGTATCATGTACGTGAGCTGTACACGTATTATGTACCATGAGCTGTACATGCATCATGTACTTCAGCTGTCACCGTTCCATAATATGCTAATCACTGCTCAGTGATGTGCAGTGGACAGATAATTACAATAAGGAATATAACCATCTCATCAACATTGCACTGACATACCTTCTTCTGCGTTGGTTGTCTTTTGAGCAGTCTTAGGACCAACTCCTTGTCCTTCTTTCCATCCCATAGTCTTCATCAAGGTGGCACCAATTGATGTCCTGTGGTAGAAGGCACACACAACAGGTACACACTCAACTATCACTCTAAATTTGCAAAATTCGGAGTCCCCGCGTACCGTGTGGGTACCACCAGATCCTTCAAAAAGCTGTCTCCAAACAAATCTGAGAGAACAGAACCAGCAGCTACTGAGCGGGACCGCTTGTTACCAAGAAGTCTTCCAAGTTCGTCCACATCTTGGGAATCAACAGTGAAATCTCTTGTGGGGGCAACCCTTCTTGGTGCAATACCGAATTTACCAAGATCCTTCAATGAAATCGAACACAGTTACTATGATACCAAATGCCAGCTCTGTGTAGTTTCATTAGTCTTGCTAGCCAGACTGCCACAATCCTACATTGTGACAGATGTCATGTTGCACGAGTGTGACGGTCTGGCTAGCAAGACTGTAATCTTCTAACCTTAATGCATGTACTTCAGTCTTAATGCGTGTACTTCACAGTCTTAATGCATGTACTTCAGTCTTAATGCATGTACTTCAGTCTTAAGCATGTACTTCACAGTCTTAATGCATGTACTTTACAATCTTAATATATGTACTTTACGGTTTCAACACATGTTCACGGTCTCAATGCATGCACATACTTACTTCATAGCATAAATGCAAATATTTTATAGTAAGTACATACTCATATAAAACCTAATTATCCACCAATACTACTGGGAATTGGTCCAGATACAATTCAAACATGTTATCTACATGTGTAACCGCATACAGCAGTATGCTGAAAGATCAAATAAACATGCACATAAACTGGAACTGACTTCAGTGTCCATGAAGTCTTCTGGCTTTGAAGAAACAGCTTCGGATTTCCCTCTACGAGAGGAAACAAATGTTGAAGGTCTCCATCCTACGAGCAGAAGCAAAAATCAATGAAGTACATAATGTTTGAAGCAAGAGAGAGTTCGTCTTTGCAGATGTACTAATTGTTCAAAGTACAACAGATTGTCGACTAAGTAAAAGATGTTTTCCATTCGTGTTAACTGGAAATTCTCAAGCAAATTCTCGTTAATCCCCTACCACTTTATCTGCCAAACCTTGTAATCCACCACAATTTCCCAGTACCAATATGATGTGCAAGTGCCAATGAATATCCAGTTAATCTACCAAACTCGTTAATCCACCATATTATTCAAAAACAAATAGTGGCGGATTAACGAGTATCTACTGTATCTGTGTTCGTATTGAGCAAACTAGTTAACACTACATTGATATGAAACCAACGAAAACTGAGAAAACTGTTCATGTTCGTGTAAGCAGACATTTGTATTGAGTGTGTTTGCTTTGATGAGGTTTGACTGTACATGCATACAGGCAGTAACATTGGATTAATGACCATTACATCAGACCTGATTCACACATACATCAAACCTACCGCTCAGTATTATATGACATACTGCACCTATAGCAGTTCTATATCATGTAGATATTTTCCAAATATATAAGGGTGCGTAACGCGCCTTCTTTGGATCCCACTGTATTGTAGTAACCCGCAGAAAATCCGCCAGTGAAGGCACCATGAAAGCGCTGTCTTTCCCGTCTTTCTCTGTAAGTCTCTCCAGGCTTCCTATCTCTTGCATATACGAGCTTGTTGTCTTCGTTTCCCTCTTCTTCCAGTGGTTGAAAAGGTGTACCAATAGTCACAAATGTAGAGTCATCATAATCATCGATGTCAGCCATTTTTAGTATCGGAAACGAGAGCGTAGCGCATCAAACGTACCGCAAACTTTGTGAAGCAATAATACATTATTAACACATCATTGCTGGTCACCATGGCCCCTTTGTTTACGTTTGGAACATGTTTGTTTGATGTTGGAACATGTATGTTTATAGTTTGAAGATGTTTATTTAGAAATTGGAACATGTTTATTTAGAGTTTGGAAGATGGTTGTGTGACACATTGACAACCATGGTTACACTTTGGTTCCTAGGTTACAAATATGTTGTGAGTCTTATTCAGCAAACACATTACAGGCTTGTACATACACTGATATTGCTGGCGCCTAGGGTCTGGAACAACATCACACAACATCGTACGAACCTCTATAAAAGCTCACGTCGCGTCCATTTTCTTTGTGAGTAGATCCGTGCTGGGGAAGCTGCAGATGCTGGAGGATTCGAATTCACTGTATGGTATAATATGTGTATGTGTGTACATATGAATGTACCATGTAATTTGATACAGGTGCATTGCTGCATGGAGGTAACTGAAGGTTGGACATTAATAATAATTGTGTTTATGAAATCCAGCAGCTGTGCTATCACTCAATAACACGGACTTTCAATATTGCATATGCATGCACAGTACGTATACGTATTGCACATATGCATATATACACACATTGTAAGCATATTATATACACATATGCACTGTTGTTTGGTACATATACGTACGTACATGCAAAAATCCTCCATAGAGCAACTTATTGCATGTTCGATTGATCGTCAACTTTTCTCTGCATACTTTCTTTCTACCTTTAATATCTTACAGATTCAGTTCAGCAAGTCATAGTTCCATAAACTACATACAGTCCACCTGTATTATGTTTGACGGCACCCGTTCCTATGTATACAACATTTTAAGAGTACTTGTATCCTGGTTGAGGGGAGGATCAAAGAGAAATCTGTGCGTACATAAGCCGTGTAGCACAGGTCAGTGATACAGCACATGCAGGTCTCCAGACAGGTTTCATTGTTATAATTAATTGTGTGAGAACAAGGCAGAAAATTATTAAACACCTTTTTATTGCATATAATGTTGTAATGGACTATGAGCATATTTGCAGTATAAAATAGTCTATCATTCACCACACCAGGATACAAGTTAGTTATAGTTAGTTATAAAGTGCTAACAGATTACCTTGGGCTTTGCCATCGGTAATCAATTAGCGCTTTATATCTGCTACAGCACACCTAGGCAGGATATAACTATTAACCATTACCATAGAAACAGTACTATTATACAGCAATTTTATAATGTATAAATCATTAGCAACGGATGCTATACTGGTTAAGACATGGACACTCAGGTAGTATGAAATACACTCGCCCTCGGGACTCAGCATTTTATATGTCATAATGCCCTCATGCCCATGTCTTATCCACTAATTAAAACCCCACCAACGTTAACAGAACTTTCCCCGACCACTAGAACAATTATGTGCATACTATCCCTTATTCCTATTTCCAGTCTGCATGTATATATATGCACAGCTAAAGTATACATATCCACATGCACAGGTTCCCTCATCGTACACTGTATCATCATGATCTTATTGAGGATCATTTACGGTCCGTACTTGATTTCGTCTTTAAATTATTATGTACAATGGAGAAATATACAAGACATGGCAAACAAGAGAGGATAAAAGGTCAACAAGGCTTTACGTTAGCAGTTAATACATACATTACATACATACGTACATACAAAAGGAAGTGAACATGACAAGGACAATTTAAAATGAAATAAAATGCATGTGAGAGAGGGTGGCTGCCTTGCAATGCACAGGATCTCGTATGATACTTTTTATGTGAAGACTCAGCAGTCTACAAATGGTTATAAAACATTGACAAAATTCACCATTAAATTATAATAAGTAATTTATCTAATGTGACGGACACATAGTAAATAGAAACAAACATAGTAGCTACACGGGGTCTACTCCAGATGGGTGGTCAGTCTGTGATGTATTGGGCAACAGATGTGAACCCTGCTGTCCAAGGGGCTTGTGGAAACCTGTGGAGATTGCAAATAGAGGGATGTACGTATGTTAAGTGACAACTATCATCATTTCACTCAGGGGGACTTAACAACAGGTGGGTTGAACTCAAGGTTGCAGAAATATACTTATCATGTGAGTACACTAGCATTTAGTCTTCAGTACCCATCAAGTACTGTATTTTACTACATTTCGTGGTTCTTATTGTCCATATACTTTGTTGGGATACATGTCCCCTACCCATTGTCCCCTTTCCCACCCCCTTGGATCCTCCACCCGACCCGCATTAGTTCAATAACATGCGTACACAAGGCAACTTACCTCCATAGGAATCCATGCCATCACTGGTGCACTCTTGTCCCTGGTGACCATACTGACCACACTTGAAGCAGGTCGGCATTTGATTCCCACTGAACCCACCTCCTACAACTGGAGCAGCAGCGAAAGGTCTGGAGAAGAACTGCTGCTGCTGGGGTAGCATAATGTAGGTGCCATTCGGTGTGGACAGCGTTGGCATTCGTAGCAAGTGTCCACTATTAACAGGAATGGCTCGAGGATAGTAGCCATAGGCTCCTTGCAGTGGTTGAGGGAGGTTTCGTTGGTGGGGGATACCCATGGTGTGCACACCATCCAGTTGACCTTGGCCGTTCATTGTACTAGTGGTTCCATTCCCCAACTGTATCTGAACTGTCGGGGTGAACTGCTTTCCAGCATATACAGGAATCCCAGCGGTGGGATAATAGCCTGCCGGGCCACTCCATGAAGGATCCGGAACAGGAACTCCTTCTGGGGGCAGTGATTGGGAGGGTACTTTTGGGTACATGTCTACAGTCTCACTGTTGCAATCCAAGCTGGTTTCATCATCCTTGAATGTCACACTCTTCTGTTGAACTGCAGTAGATTCCACTTCACCTGTTCCACCCTGCGACTGTAGCGTTGGTATTTCCGGTATGGGATTATCCATCACAGCAACATCACTAGTACTGCTCGTAGTTGAGGCTATTCTGCGCCGATGTAAAGAAGTAGGCGTTTGTTCCAAACTACTGACACTGCCGAGAACCCCAGCACCACGATCCACAAGGTAGCTGGGTAAGCTGAACGTGCTCGGGTGTCGCGATATGGTTAACTGGAGGGAGCTAGGGTTTGAATGAGCCAGGTGCGTCCTGCAACCAGACAATGAAGAGACAGACACATGTATGAGGTAATGAAAATATCAGAACATATACACACAGTATGGACCATATGAGAAAGGCTTTGTGAGATGAAACTAAAATTGCTCAATGGGGAATGACTACACTAATATTGGGATTACAAGAACAATAAACGCAAAAATATTGATGTTCAATGGAAATGAAGAATTATGGTAGATTGCTATATCTACAGTAGTAAAAGCACCCTGGACATTCTTTACATACAGTATTGTGAGTGTGCTGTATTTGGATGTCTACAATATTGTACTGAACATTGTTAGTGGGTGCACTACTGAAGCTGACACTTACCGCCATTCGTTGATCTTCTTCTGAAACTTATTCAGAGCTCCTGCTGTCATTCCCCCTTTCCTAAGATCTTGTCCTTGCATGGCGAGTATCTACAGGAACAGAGCACAGAAGACATACAGTACACACTACCAGTAAATATGTATGTACATAATAAAGTATACATACGTATGTACGTACATACAGTACGGGCGGAAAAAGCAAGCACTAGTGTTTTTTCCTGAAAAGTGTGGAGAGAAAATGTGCATACATACAGGCATATGTGTGGAAGTACAGTATCTACGTATGAGTGCAGTATCTACGTATGAGTGCAGTATGTACGTACGTATGTGTGCAGTATATTCACTTTCTGCACCGCATACTATGGATACGTACCATGAGTACTTATGTGAGCAGATACATGTGTATGAATGTTATGCACGTAAATTGGGTATATACATGCATACTTATGTACATACAAAAAGTTGCAACATGTACAATAACAACCTAGTTCAATAGTCTGTACTGTAATGATGGACATGAGCATCTCTACATCACTACATGTACAGATGTACTATGTATTTGTACACCACTAAATGTACACACACATGTATGCATGACCTCTACACCGCTACCTGTATGTACAGTGCACACTGTACATACAATATGCATACATACATATGTCCTGAACATCTCTGCACACATATACATACAGTACATGCATATGTATAGTAAACAATATTGCACACACAAGTGAAATTCATCCACCCCTACATATGTACCTCCTCAAGTGTTTTTCCTCTAAAAATTGCAGCATATTTGTGCAACCGATGGCTCTTCAGCCAATGAACAAAGCTCTCTTCTGAGAATTGAGTGTCGGTGTTGATGGTCAAACAACTCTCGCTTCTCTTCTTCATGTCCGGCGTCATCAGTGGCGAGGTGGCAGGAGTGCTGGTCATGGAGGACACAGTCGATGTTGTCTCCGAGCTCACACCCCTCGTGGCAATGCTCGGAGTGTTCATGGAGCTCATAGTGTTAACTCCCGAGTCCATATTTGGTGTGGAATTGGTCAGCATATTAGTGCTGTTCAGCAGAGATGGGTCGGTGCGCTCCTGAAGGTTGCCCTGTTTCTCGGGGATCGAAGGTAAACCTTCATGGAAGTGCCCATCTTCGCTGAGAGTGACTCCATTGCCCTCATGCACAGGACCACTGGGTGATACTGGAGTGCCTACGGGGACATTCCCAGGGGAAAGAGGATTCGATGTGAATTCTACTGTAGTGGTGCCAGGTATGATTCTTCTTCCTGCTAGCAGGAACTGCTCTGCCATTGTGGAAGAAGGGAAGGTCTTGGATCTGTCTTTGGACGTCTTGGACGGAGGAGATTCATGACTCAAAGTACACGAACGACGGTCAGTACTAGAGGCATAATCCGCATCCATGACACCATCTACAAGCATGAACACAGATCAACAATGAAATGAACCTTCGGCCCATTAATAGTCAAATATACACCTACACAAGTTGAACAATAAGAGATTTTATTTCATATAATAAGTTGTAATGGACTGCAGGCATACGTATATGTACACACTATAAATTGTCTATCATTCACTACGTACGTACACCAGGATACAACTACTGTATTACTAATAGTATGCTAGGGACAGAAGGTACGTAACAAGCATACCTTCCCTCCTCTGTGTCACCCAACACACCACACAGGGGAGTACATGCTGAATATACAAATAGTATCCCAAAATGTGAGCGTTTACTAACAACGATCCACATCAAGACTGCATGTACATTACATATCTTTAGCTAGACTGGTACAGTTACACCCCCCCTCTGGTGGGAATTCGAAATCTATCCCATCAGTTCAATCAGCCCATCCCATTTATACTACTGTTCACACCTGCACAGTCCAATACGTACACACTAATACGTATGTCTGGTTCCACATGGGCAGACAGACAGGATATGGACATGGTGTGAATGTAGAGATTGGATTGCTGGAGCAAGGGCATGAATACCACAGGAGGGTGGGGGTGACAAAAGGTGTTAAAGTCCATTGTTTCTGTACAAACCATACTCAATGGATGTGGATTTAGGTATACTGTATACTATGGACACTCTGCATTCTGCAGTTTAGTGAATAGACTGTATGTGGTAGGATTAAGGAAGCACTGTTATTACAAGTATATTAAGACCACCTCTCCACTATAACTCAATCCTTCAGATTGTCAGCGCGCGCGCGCACGCGTGTGTGTGTGTGTGTGTGTGTGTGTGTGTGTGTGTGTGTGTGTGTGTGTGTGCTCGTGTGTGCATGACAGCTCACCAAACACAGCTTTAACTTTTTCGAAGAGCGTTTCCTCCAACAAATGGTCTTGTGGGTGTGGTTTAAAGAAGTTCCGGACATGACTGTGCCCTGTGATGTAGCTGGGGAGGCTCATCAGAGCACTGCACGAGAGTCAGGAAGAACACAGACAACACTACATATATTGTATGTTCCCCCGAGAACACACGAACATTTACATGTGTGTACAGACTGTATGCATATGTGTACTGTATGTACGTATGTACATACACATGCATATACGCACATGTACATATTAAATACGTACAAGCACAGAAGAGAACAAAGGTGCAGAGGGAAACGTGCTCATACAACTGCAAGTGTTCTCTGTTTCCTACTCGGCACTCCTACATTTTCACATTCCATGCACGGTGTTCATCAATACCCATGTACGTATGTACCCACGCAATACATACATTACACCCATGTACCACGTACAAGTTAACATCATCATTACAATTAGGCAAGTATAAACATAGCGTACGTGGTATGTACGTTCATATCCATGTGCCTGTGTACTGTACGCACAGAGTAATATTTCGACAAATTTTATGAATAAGACAGGAAATCTGCAAATAGAATTTAATTTTTACAAGTGTTCTTTCAATTTGAAAGACAAAATAGAAGCTACAGGAAATACAGTACATACAGTACATCCTCAGCCAACATGGTACAGGTGTATGTACTGTACATACCTACGTACATATAATCGCGAAGTGGTAATCTTCCTCCTCAGAGTACAAGCAATTGAAGCAAAACTGAAGAGTTCTGCTTCAATTGCTTGTACTCTGAGGGAGGCCGCAGTATGTGGCCGAAACGTCAATGATGTTTTATTGTGAATTATTGTGAACCAGTTGAAATCAAATGAATCAATCCCTAATACCTACATATGTAACTACAGATTTATGTATGTAGTACATATGTCCAAGTGCATACAACTCACATATGTATACACATACAGTATGTACACACACACACACACACACGTACACACACACACACACACACGTACACACACACGCACACGCACACAAACACACACACACACACACTGTACAAACACACACACACACACACACACACGCATACACACACACACACACACACACACACACACACAGACACACACACACACACAGACACACACACACACACACACGCATACACACACACACACACACACACACACACGCATACACACACACACACACACACACACACACACACACACACACACACACACAGACACACAATGAATCACAGACAGAATTGAGACAATACCTACACATCTACACTACCAGCAAACATGCATAGTAACTATTTAACAGAGAGACAATTTGGCACTCCATTCCAAGGAACCCATCCTCACATACCGAACATATTTGACAATTTCTGGGAATCTTTTCTCCGCCTTCTCCTTGCTGTTGATGCTGCTGAAGGGAAATCGCTTGCCAGGGAGGAAGGGGATGACTCGGGCTCTCTTGTTCTTCCCTCCTGCTTCGTCAGGGAACAGATCCAGCAGCTGCACACATGGAAGTGGGAGCATAGTGGGTGAATTGCTCCACAAAAGGAGTACACATTCGTGAACTGTCAATACTAGTAGAATTGTAAGATATATAAGAATACAAGCGAATTATCAGGGTATATTACAGATTACTACATTTGTGATCATGAGTTTACTTGCTATTGTACATATGCCATTCCATAGGATTTCTGATATGCAGTTCTGTACTGAAGTTATGTATGGCACATACAGTACATAGTGACTGTTTCTAGTGTTCTCTTGAAAACATACATTCCATGTGTCATGATTCCACAGCACACATACGCACACATGTACGGTATGTACATACACACATCCAATTACCTTGCTTTGAAAAGTGAAAAATTCTCCGTAAGGTCTGTAAATGGTATACCTTGTGCCATCTCTCCAAGACACCTGGTACATGGAAAAATAGACGATAGAAAACAGTATATTAGCCTGTATGTGCTCTACACACAGCTATGTACATGTACATACATGCACGTACATGTACGTACATGTTACACATATGGACTTCAACAGTAGTGATAATACCCATATTGTATACAAATAATAAGGATAGTGTACACACGTAATTTGAAGAATACTAGATTAGAACAGTGGAGGGCGAATGTATAGTCAGTATACCGTATAACCGGGAGTATTGGTGGTTATTTTATTTTGGCAGTTTGATCGACTACCGCCAACATAATATTCGTCAAAATAATAACACCCGTGGCAAACGTCGGGATTATGTCACAATAAAGTGACGTAATCCCGACGTTGCATGTCCGTGTGGCTCGAGTTACCATGGCGATGTATCGGTACTTCAAGAGAAAGAAACGGAATTCTGACAAGCTACCATATTATAACCTGGGCTTGCCATCCGCCAAAATAAAACCGCCAATACCCTAAAATTCGACAAACCGCCAAATATTCTTCCCGCCAATATTTCTGGTTATACGGTATGTGTGTGTACATTCAAATATTCGGAAAACCCTTCTTTGATTGGTGGTGAGTCTGGTAACTAACACTATTAGCACTGTCCACACCTAGTGGAGAACTGAGAGGTGTTCCATGATGATTGTGATGTAGTTCAGTACATACTTTACCTACTACTTTTAAAGTGGAACTGACATCAAAAAGTAAGTTGGTCTCAAATGTTAGATACTAATGTGTAAGTAATTGTGGTGACATTAATTTTTGCATTATGAGCTTAGTTTAGGAGGAAATGGTCCACTAAGGGATTATGACATCATGTTTCGTACTGTTGTAATGTCATTGGTAGCCTATTCCATACTTACTTCAAAGGGAAGCCATGCCGTTCTGTATTGCATCATTGCAATACAGAACATTACATCGCACCTTTTTTCGGCATTCTGCAACTTCACGTTAACTTTCGCGATAGACAAGACACTCATTTTCCCTCTCCATTATAGTGCATTTGCCACAAGAACACCAAGATATTTGACTGCCTTGTCTTCAATCGCCGACATAAGGTGACTCTTCATCGCTACTATTCGAATCGTGCTCCTAAACCAGTTCGCCGGGGTTATAAATGGGCTCAAACTGATCAGGAGGACTCCTGCCATATTCTTTAGTACGGGAAAATTCAGCAAGATGCTACCAATAGACATGTTATGACGCATAACCGCAAGAAAAATGGCGCTTACAAGGCTGTTTTTGAAGATGCCGTACGCCTCCAATAATTAGAGGATGAAGAATTAAACATCAATTTCTGAGTTCTGAGACTACATACTAAAAGTTTCTAATGTAAAAAGAACATTGAAAAAATTTGATGTCAGTTCCCCTTTAATCAAGAATTGTTTTGACAACTGCTAATTAATTACAGAGCAATAGAATCCTAATATCAGACTTGTAATTGGTATCAGTCATCGGGGAGCTCCCTTATCAGTACATCCCCCCCCCCCCCCCGGGTACTTGGGAAGTCCAGTGGTACTCCACAAGGCCTCGTTCCTCAAGGACGCCTTCAACTGGGGAGCTACTGTCCTCGGGTGAGAGTTGTCCCTCACATGAGGAGGCTTATACGTACATACGTACGTATGTGTACATGTATGCAAACACAGACATTAAAGAACTCACAATAATGGAGTAGACAAATCTCTTGTCGCTAATTCTCTTGTAGGCACCCGTAACCTCACACGACTGTAATTTGGCATCCTCTGAATAGTACAGAGAAGAAATAGCCCATACACATTATCAACATACATAACACGTATTGTACACTCATACAAACAGTACATACTGTACTGTATGTACTTGCATACATGCAAAGATACATACGTACTGTGCATATCTACATACATACATACAATTACACTTTACAGTATGTACATACATACATAAACATGTCCACCGTGAATGACATTACAGAATAACAATGCAATGTCATTATGTATGTATGCACATACGTACATACAGTATGTACATATACGTACACTTGCTATTCTTGCAGTAAAGCCAGGTTACAGCAGATTCTAGAGATACGTCCTAGGTCCTTATGGGGTATTATACACCCCAAACACCTCCATTAAGGACATCCTAGGAACTGTTGACCTATGTATTCTCCATAGTGGGACCTGGACTATGGGACCACACCTTCGTTCACAAAACAGTGGTCTCTGAAGACAGGTGGCATCCCACCAGAGGTCAGACTACGTACAATATGTGATATTTAGTGTATGGAGAGTTGGTCTCTGAAAACTTTAGGTCTTTCATCACAGCAGTCTCTCAATGCAAATTTCAGTATACAGCAAACACTGCTATTGTGGCCGCCCCAAGGCAGGTATCAGATATCATCCATTGAGGAGACATCAGACCCTAACCTGGGAAACAGTACAGTGTCCTTATCTCTACTACAAGTTCTGGGGAGGGTTCCCTGAAGACATTGTGTGGGCATCCAATAGTCACCACTGTGTACCAGGGGACCATGTAGAAGTGAAGCCCTCTAAGTACAGTGTGAGTAATATCATTTCTGATGAGAGGTTTCCCTTGAAGTCATCCCGAAATGACTGCAGGTATGAGGCTTCTGGTGGGCCAGGCTACATCAGAAGACACTCATGGGCAGTGCACACTAAGGCACACTCCTACCGACCCAGCAGAACAGAAGCCATGGAGAAGTTGAGCACTATATCAATCTACCAATGTGCTCTACAAGTGTGTAGGCAGGACGGAGAGTGGTGTGAGCTCATTCCAAGATTAAAACACTATTCTCCCATGATGCTGGGTTTGTATTAATAATATGATTCCAATCCATTAATCTAACCATTGTTGGAAAACTGTCCAAAGGAACTTACCTACAGTATGAATGTACTGCGTACACTAGAACACACAACTACAGTACATACATACATATCCTGGTTGAGGGGTAGATCAAAGGAAAAACTGTGAATACATAAGCCATGTAGCACAGGTCAGTGATACACCACAGGTCACCAGACAGGTTTCATTGTTAGGATTAATTGAATGAGAACAAGGCAGGAATTAGTAAACACATTTCTATTGCATATAATATGTTGCATTGAGCTATGCATATATTTGCTGTATAAATTGTCTATCATTCACCACACCAGGATATAACTAAGACCTATTACATACAGTACTTACATATATGTATGTATATGTATGCATGTACATAAAATAGTACACACTGCTCATAAACAGTACACAGTACACAAACTACTGTTACACATACGTATATTATGTCAGTGGCGTCGGAAGCATATAAAAAGTGGGGAGGCCATGAATGGGGTCTGTTGTGTTACACTCGCAAATGCTCGCAAAGGCAAACAAAATTGCGCCTGAAACCGGTGACCAAGATCAATGCCAAAACAAGATACTACTGGTCAGAACACAAACGTTATCTCTTGTAAAGCAGTAAAACGTTTGAATGTCAGTTTGTAAGAATTTTTGGTAAATACTCCAGTTGATTTTGTGAATGTTAATCTGAGAAAATAAAGGCCTTTCTTCAAAAAGTGGGGTGGCCAAAGCCTCCCCAAACGCCCCTGTTCCGACGCCCCTGTACGTAGTACAATACAGGACATAGAAAGACTATTTTTATGTAAGACAACTCAGTATAGGCAACACACAGTATGTGTAGGCACGTCCGGTAATATATGTATGTACACACTTGCTATACACATACATACAGTACATATACGTAGCACATACGTACGTAGAAAAAGAATACACGTAAGTTACACAATATGAATCTTCAGTACAGTATGTATTTATGTATGTACATACGTACATACTGTACATTATGTTCAGTATACAGACCATACATACAGTACAAATGTATACATACGTACGTGCGTATATAGAGCACATGCTTTACCTGGTGGCATAGGGAGTACTTGCGGACCTTTGATCATAATCGACTCGGCACCAGCAGCCTGCAAGGGAATACAGTAAACTTACATACATATGCAGTGTAGTCACCAGAAAAAAATTAAAAAAGGGTGGTGGGTTATTGTGGTATTTATATAGCATCACGATGTCAATGTCGAGACACTCCCAGTATTAATAATAACAGCTGAACCACAAGGACGAGGATGGTTATGATGAAAAAATTGGAATTTGACAACATTTTAACATATTACACTACACTAATGTAGTGTAATATGGGCATTGTTGTGTGGGCAATTTCTTGCTAGATCAGCACCAATACATACACTTAAGTGCGCCAATCAAAGCAATTTTTGTGCACTCTGGATTTTTTGAAAAGCTTGCACAATGTCTCCTCTGAGCTTTGCCTTAACAACACAACAGCAGAGCAAACATGCCACCATAGATAATACTAACCACCAGCACCAGATGCAGTCAGTCTGCGTTTACCTTGGGGTAAATTGTCATTATTAGCAGTTCTCCTGCTCATTGAGATTAGAAATATGAAATAATAATCGGTGCAAGTTTTTTCAAACGACACGCGTGAGTACGTACGAACGTGGTTGATTAATATTCTGCATAAAAATGGCGTCAATCCGACTGCTCTGAATACGCGCATACGTTTATTGCCTCGCGTTGTCTAAACAGCTGACACAAGGGGGAAAAACTGTTTGCCATTCTCAGGAAAGGAAGGATCATTACAAATAAAGTCAAATTTCAAATCTAAGAAGGGCGGTCCGCCCTGCAAATTCGGCCTGGCGAGAACACTGATATGTACATGTGGGTACAGTATGTGCTGTATGTACCAATGTACGTATCATTAGATAATTCACAGATCATCTGTTTTTTGTTTGTTTGTTTGTTTGTGAACTCCTCCTCAGTCATCACACACACCAAATATCCTTATCAGCATGCATGGAGTGACCTGAAGCTTGACACTGTAGCTTAGGTGTTCCTTTGAGAATTCAAACAAAACCGTACTGTGCATGTCGTATGCAAAAGACAATGTTTACATAAGCGATGCTTTTACAAACGTATACAGTTTTCATGGGAGGAAATTGCATAAATATGTATATACAAAGTGTAATATAGGCATTATCACACCGGTAGGATGGGCGATTCAACTTGTATAATATAATTTGTAATACAGTTGAAACTTGTTAACACAAAATCACCCACTACGTATATAGGCACTATTAACATGAAATTTCGAAGTCATCTGTAGAAAAACAGGTTTGACGGTATCATGCAGTGAACATACACTGTCATACTATGAACATGTATGCACTCACATACATATGTATGTGTGTACTTAGTTTATATGTGTGTCGTTATGTGAATACAGTGAATTTTCGTTGATCCGTCACCACTTTATCTGCCAAACCTTTTCATCTACCACAATTTTCCAGTACTAATATAATGTATAAGTACCAATGAATATCCAGTAAATCCGTAAAACTCGTTAATCCACCATATTCCTTGAAAACCAATTGCGGCGGATTAACGAGTATTCACTGTATACAAGTACTGTACCAACACACTGAGTAAATACCTTGTATGACATAGAACTGATGTGGCTTTATGTACAGAGGTGCAGACAAAGAGCAATTACCCACATCAGCACCATAATAAAATGACTCTACAGGACAAAACAAGACCATTCAACAATCAATACATCTGTAAGTGATGGCTACATGCTTAATTGCTCCACAGGAACTTCAACCTAAGTACAACATACGTATAACATGTACAAGTACACACACTGTACATACATACATTCATACATACGTACATACGTATTATGTACTTTAAAATATGTACGTACATGAATACTGTACACACCTACAGTACATACATAAATACGTACACACATACGTACGTACGTCCGGTATATAATGCAATACACATACGTACTATGCATTTAAAACATCTTCAGTATGCATTTAGGCCACCAATGTATGTACATATGTACATATCTACATATCTACATGCACATACAGTGATGATCCAATGATAACAGGCTGCAAATGTTACGCGGTACACACACACTGTACAGCATATAAGGGCATGCACGTAAAATGTACCTTTGTACCTACGTACGTACGTATACCCTGTGAATTAGGTGAGTGAATGAAGGGCACCGGGAACATGTATCCAACTGGGAATATTCTATCAAATTTAGATTAAGTTGCCAATTACGTACAACATTTCTACAGTACATTATGGTATGTACTAAAAACTGCTACCATCACTGGACAATGGTCCGTCATGTCAGCACCAAGTAGAAACAGGTATATATGTATGTACTGATTTATGTTCGTCTGCAGTACGTATATGTACAGTACCTATGTACATACGTACGTATGTACATACGGTTTGTTACGTAGACACCTATTTGCTGTAGAAAACATTACATTCCACACACACACACACACACACACACGCACACACACACACACACACACACACAAACACACACACACACACACACACAAACACACACACACACACACACACACACACACACACACACACACACACACACACACACACACACAAGGTTTACATACACTCATACATGCATAGAGACCACACAACTAGTTGAATAGCTTGCTGAAATAGCTCATGACAAGCACAGGTTGGATCACCTCATTAGCTGATTAATGGTGAATTAACAACAGTCAAGGGTCACTAACCTCCCCTTGGGTGCGCCAGAGGGTCATCTTCTCGTCTAGCAACTTTTCAAGCTCCCTCGAGCGGGCACTCAAAACCTGCAACTTGTCCTCGAACCTGAATGCCGGGTGATTCATGGCCATCACATACATCAGCCTGTACTCCTCCAGGTGCTCCAGGTTGCCGATCTTCTGGCACTCTGCCATGACAATATCAGCCGAAAGCAGCCTCAGCAGCAGTGTGGCCACCGCATGGTTTTCATTCCTCAGAAGGGCAAGGGCAACACACACCTTGTGAGGATCTTCTTGTATGCTGTTCAGTCTCCCAAAGTCGTCCAAACGATTCACCTTGTTCTCCAATGGGATGAGAGTGTCGTAGCTCTTCAACCCCAGTTCATGCAGGACAGTTTCCAGGAAGCGAATCTCCAGAGGCATGCACTGGTGGAACAGACGGCACATCAGGTCCATTCTCATTGCAGCCGAAAAACCGTGGAAAGCAGACACAATCTCATCGTTAGCCTTCATGATGATTATCAGGCTCAACTGGATCAACGATTGCACTCACAAGTAGTTGGCACTTATAACCGAGAAGCAATCCAAATTATCTGCAAATGATCAGAAAAAAAGTATGTGAAAAATTTCACCAACAAATAGTATGTACAGTATGTACGTGGTACGAATGTGGGGTCTGCGGTACTCAGTACAGCAGTGATCTGCCTCTTGTATTGTGGCTTCAGTGGGAAGTGTATTTTGGGTGAGGGGGATGAATAGATACATAAGGTCAAAGGAGGACCGGGGGCATCCAGCTCCATGATGAAATATGTATGTACGTACATAGTGACTGGAAAGACAAGTTTTCCGTAAACTTTAACCCAAGTGACTGGTAGAACATACATTTAATGATACAGTAGTAAAAGAGTATACATGCACACACACACACACACACACACACACACACACACACACACACACACACACACATACACACACAGAGAGAATCACTATACAGATCCACATCTAACCATGGAATGAGCATTGCATCATAAACCAACAAACTCCCTGCCACAGTACATATATCACATTCTCAGAAGTAGTACAAAATAAAGCAATCAACTGAATCTCTACAGTGAATATGTTGCCTCTTGACTCAACACTGAGTAATTTTACCCCTTAAATGTATGTACATACATCAGTATGTATGTACATACATCAGTATGTATGTACGTATGTAGAAAACTTAACAACAGTTACTCCCAGTCATAAGCAAATAGCCATACACGCACAAGGGTTTGAGAACAAATCACTTCACCGGCCACTACAACGTTGTACACATGTACATTGGTGTAAAGGATCAAATTCCCACAGTGGAAAGAATCCCTGAGATCAACTTGTGGGAAGACACACATTGATGTTCCTCTCTGGTACAGCAGGTTGCAGATCTCACAGTTAATTGTCAGCTATTAAATCTCATTAGAGTAATAAAAAAATCACAAACACATGTAAGTCAGTGGTCATACAAGAGAGCTTGACAGGGCGGAGCACAGGGACAAAGAATTTGGTACCACTACACAAATAACTAAACATTATGCTGACAAACATGTGTGGAACACAAATACGCAGGTACGTGCGGATGTAGGTAGGTCTAAATTAACTCAACATATGAATACACATGGAGTGATTGTATATCACCAAGGTATGTATGCTTGCACATACACATGTGAATTCAAAACAGGTGGAAAATAACTTCATGGTATATCACTTACACAAGCATCCGCACACACATGCATACGAGTAAGACTTGGTCTGCATGACACACACACACACACACACACGCACACGCACACACACACACACACACACACAAATATTAGATCCTGCTAACTTGAAGGAGCACCAACCATGTCACAATTCATCTATACACTGATTAAAAAGACTCAAACTCAGTTATTCTCAAGCATATTGAATTTGGGCAGCATTACACGACACCTTTGAGTCTTTCCTAGTTGGTTCAAGGCTCAGATACACAGTCCACTCGGTTCACACTATTCGAACATCCCGACAATGGTCTGCGCGTTCGAACAGCGCGCACGTACATATCACTATACCAGTGCTAGGATTCGCTACATCCAAGGCGGCAGTTATATCGCATGTTGCCATTGAAACAACCGCAAAATGCAAGTACTTCCCCTCGTCATTACTAAGTTGATTCGCTCGCACTCGGAAGATAACAAGATACGCACGCAGACAGGCATGAATCCGGGCATAAAAAGACGATTACAACGCGTCCAAAGGGAAATTGAAACTAGAAATCGCCTGTGGAACGTACCTCTCAGCGTGTTACTAGAGAGAGAAAGAGAGTTCGTGGCCTGTGTTACTACAGTGCGTTTACAACGGATGTACCTACTTATCACCGCATGCGTGAGGATTACAGGTCTGAGTCTGTCGCTACACATCTACTGTACGAACGGTAGGACACTGTACACTCCTAAATCGGTATACACAGTATGAAGAGTGAGTATAAAACAAGAGAAGACGAGCTAGACTACAAGGCGACAAGGGAAAGATAAAAATAGTACATCTCTTGTCAGGTCTAACTTTCGTAAGGCCAAAAACTACAAACTGAACGAATAATATATTCATTTCGTTAAGGATAGGACACCTTCCCTTTTTCGTACCGGTACCATATTTATAGAGTAACAACTTCTTTATCCTTACCTAGAGAAACTGTCTCGAAAAACTCCTTCGCTTGAGCTCATTAATATTCGTGATGTATTTTGACGTCATCGATAACCCTCTTACGCACTGTACACTCTGCTGTACTTATGATTGTTTACCAGACCGTATATGGTAGTCGTATATCTATGAATTTCATTTACCCACATGACCGTTGATCATATGACACCTACCCATACAATGTGATACGCCAGACGCCTGTATTATGATATTAATTTTATAATCCTCTAACGCAAGACTATAATATATTTGATCAATTCACATAATATCCTGTGTGCCCTAGGGAGATATTGAAATATCAAAGTTTAGATATACATTTGAGCTATATTTCTCTCATTCAACAGTCAACGTTCAGGTCTCTTTACAAGCATCAGGCAATAATTGTTACTTGAAAATGCATCCACATTAGAATTCGTACTCTCAAATGTACAATACTATTAAAACATACATTGATGAAGAAACTGTAAACCATCTTTATTATGTATGATATAGCATATTAATAGCATAAAAAATAATGGCAAATTAATTGCTGTTTATTATATTAATGAGGGAATATATTGGACGTCGTTATGATCGAACTGCAATTAAAGCAATAATCACAATACAAATATTATAATATAGGTCTGCATCTAGTTTGCATGAATGAATATATACATGATCATTTGCATGTATATACATGTAGAGAGCTATAATAATATAGTCAACCATGTGCAGCTTGCATGGTTCATAAGAGTAAGGACCCTATATATATATATCATACATAATATATACACATATCATATATGTGTATTATATCGCGCTCCCTGCCCTTCCACAGTACATATGACACGTATGGTCAATATTTGTATTACCACGATATGCCTGCATAGTATAATATTATGAGTGTCAACTGTACACAATTAGTTATGTATATATATAGCATACATATAATAATATCATATTATGTGCAATGATTCATGTTTGAGTGCATGAGACAAGGAGCATGCACTGATGGTGTATATCATATGATTTTGTACAAGAAATGCACCTGTATATGCACACATACGTACATAATAGAATGTACAACTCATGCACAAACAAGCAATAGATGTATGTACATAGCTACCCAAAGACAAAACAATTAATATTGTGGAAACTACATAATATAACAATATTAAATTTTACGGATGATGAGATCAGTAGTGCTAAAAATTGCTTAGCAAAGAAAGAAAAACTTACGAGTAAAACAAAGTGCTGCATGTAGTGTTGTATTGTTGCGAGGATGAATGCGGTGAAGAATTTTGTCTCAACTGACAGAACATTTCCCCGAGTAGTTCATGTCAACAGAGCCCTCAATGAGTATTTTATTGATGACAGCCCTCGTCATGAAGGAAACGGTCCCATTGGTGCCATCAGGGTGGTGTGCATAAAAACTGACACTCTGGAGAGGAAAGACAAGAGAGTGAGAGACAAATAGTAGATGCAATACGCGGCAACTATTATCCTGCACAAATACATTCATGCATACATACATATATGTATATAATATTATACAGTCCATAACATTACATACATATGCATGTACAATTAACATACTGTATATTATACATATATATATCATATAATATACATAATATTATTGTATATACGTATAATATAAAAACTACTACGTACATATGTGCATGTACAGTAAGCAACAATATACTGTACTTTATGTATGTGTACATACAGAAAATAACACATGTAGACGCTGAGTAAACAACAACATATGGCTACACAGAGAAACAACAATATACATATGTACAGACAGAGAAAACAACAACATACAGTATGTACACATACTGTACAGGAAACAACGTAGACGTATACTATGTACGTACTTCTATAGATAAAGACTTTCTGCTGTGCGTTTTCTTGTTTCCCACTCCGCTCTCCTTGTACAACTCAATAGAAGTGGCCAAAATCTATTCGGATGCAGACCAACAACATACAATGATGTCTGAAAATCAGGGCAATCACATATAAGTGTTGAAACAGTAGAAGTACACACAGTACACTTACTCTATCCAATTCCAGCCTCTCTTTGTAGACTATTTCTGGATTTCGTTCAAGAACTACATGAATTACCATCAGCAACTGGATGGATGGAGGGGTAATATCGAGCTGATCACACACTGACACAGTAAGGCCACAAAAACTGTACTCCTCACTTCTACAATAGCCTGTCTGTATTCAGGCATTCCGATGCTACTAAGCATCTCCTCAACATGTACAGCAAACGTCTTTTCTGTCCCAAGTAACTCCAGTATGGTGGGCTTTTGGGGAAGATGATGGCCTCTCACAACCAAACCACCCTCCACGTGCTTCAAGATGTAATACACTACATCCACAACACGAAAGAATAAAAATGTATAATTTACATACACACGCATGCACACACACACACACACACACACACACACACACACACACACACACACACACACACACACACGTACACACACACACACACACACACACACACACACACACACACACATACACACACACACACACACACACACACACACACACACAAACACACACACACTGTATGTACAGTATGGCAATGCATATGAATGCATAAACTCTGTGAATATGTACATATCAAATTTTTCAGCAATACAGCATTCCATGAAGTTACGTTTACTATAAGTAGTTATAATGGTGACCATCCTTGTGATGGTAACAATATCTTGTAGTGAAGATGGTGACAATAGCTTGTTGTGATGGTGATAATAGCTTGTTGTGATGGTGACTATTACTTGATGTGATTGTGACAATATCTTGTTGTGAAGATGGTGACAATAGCTTGTTGTGAAGATGGTGACAATAGCTTGTTGTGAAGATGGTGACAATAGCTTGTTGTGAAGATGGTGACAATAGCTTGTTGTGATGGTGATATTATTGCTGTTGTGACAATAACTAATACAGTAATTGTAAAATTGGGATGATGACCACTGTTTGTTGTTGTGATTGAGACTATTATGGCTTGTGGTGATACCAAATAAGGACAATAAGTTGACACAACCAACAATCACTGTATAATAGCATGTTCACATACACACGTACATACATGTGTACAGTTATACTATATGAGCACACCTTTGGGATAGAAACCAACTGGAACCCGACCGAGAGCACCGTTGAGTTGACGCACATACACGTAGTCTCTGAGGATATCAATAACCAAATATACAACTGTTTAAGTAAACGTTGACACAAAACTTGTGTTCACAGTGTGGAATGGTTGTTCATATGTATACACACACGCTTGCTTGCACGCACACACACAGATACACACACGCATGCATGCAGACACACACACACACACACACACAGACACATGCATGCATGCTGACACACACACACACATACATGCATACAGACACACGCATGCATGCACACACACACACACACACACACACACACACACACACACACACACACACACACATACACACACACACACACACACACACCACTTCACTAAATCCTGCACATGTACACACATCACCATCAATCATATGCATGCGCAGTACATGCAAGAGCCTGAACAACCCCACAATATAAGTTGCCATTTTTATCCTATATGTACACACATGTAGAGTACATACATACATACTCTGTGGAGTCATCGTTCATTGGTCTAAGAACCCTCGTCAGCAGCCGCTTTACCTCATTAGGAGCCAAGGAATGTAGCAGCTGCAGAAGATTACAACGAGCAATATTGCAGATTAAGGGAAGAAAAGAGGAACAGGGAAAAAAGTACAAATGATAAGATAATAAATTGGAAACACGTTAAATGCACTATAAAGGACCCAGAAAATCAGTTCTCCCTATCAGATGTTCCTTATCTCAGGATTTGCTTACTATATGTACACTACTACAATGAACCAGAGTTCAAAAATTGGCACTGCAACAATTAGTTTCAAGGGCGTTGGTCCTACAGAATTTCCATTGTACATATGTGCATATGTACGTATGTATGTGAGAAGAGAACAGTACAATTTGACTTCAAAAGACAAAGAATGTTGCAGGGAGTGTGGGCAGTATCACTGGTGTGGCCAGCAGACAGTATGCAGTGATTGGGGCTTTCCTGGTCCACTGCATTCACCAGTTGTAGTACACACACCTACGTACACACAGCTACACACAGCTACACACAGCTACACACAGCTACACACAGGTATGTCACATATGTAGTACTAGTGTGTGTGAATTGCTGATACACATGCATAAGTACGTTTAAGCACTGGGTATACTGCACAGTACAGTAAATGCATACAGTATTCATAGTACAGTCATGAATATAGGACTGAAACATCTGACACGAATGCATAGCAAGTACATAATATACATATACAGTATGTACGTAATACACAAGTATGTACATATGATATTAAAGTATTGTAAGTACTTGTGTACTACATATGTGTACAGCATGTACGATATGTATGTACATGGGATATGTATAGTGCACCCACATACACACGTGCATACGTACCTTGTTCTCCTCAGGATACTTGCGCTCAAGTTCATTTTTCATTGCTTGGATAATCCAACTGCAGTATGGTGTGTACAACGGGTATACCAGTGTCACACATATATACATGTAGTAGTTATACCCCGCTTTCTTTGTGTACTGTGTGGATGTACTAAGTGTTAGGAATAGATTGGCCGAGGGCAGAGTTGAGGAGTATGGCACAGATGTACAGACACGTAAATGACACACAGAGCATAGGAGCTCACCCAATACGTATTCTCAACATTCCATCAAAGATGTGAGGATTCAGACGTAACAAGGAACTGAGATAGATAATCAACTACACAAGAAGGAACACATACAAGTGCATAATATATGTACCATATGTACTCACAGATCATGAACAATGTTAAATACAGTGGAACCTCCGTATTAAGGACACTCTGGGACCTTAAGTTTAGTCCTTATTACAGAGGTTTCCTTAATTCAGAGGTCATTTAATACATTACAGAACTACACTGGGACACAGAATGGTGTCCTTATTATAGAGGTTTCCCCATTTCAGAGGTTTGTAATAGAGAGGTCCCACTGTAAATGGAATGATGATTTCTGTATTTCTAATCTTGTATGTTGAAGGGAGGTTTTACCAGACGGGCATGTCTATCTTGTGAGAGTAACAAGTGTTCAAGTGCAAACAAACATAACACCAGATGCAATCCACACAGCTGAACATACCCACACACCCACATATATGAACAAAGACACACACAAGCATGTACACACGCACACATGCACACACACACAGACACACACACACAC